>JADLZN010001946.1:470882-888217 GCA_018155175.1 Sinocyclocheilus anophthalmus
GGATGCCCTGCGTGGTTTGCTCGAAATGAACTCGGCAGTGCTGCCAAATCCCTACAGGAAAGGAAAAGGTTGTGTGTTTGTTGATGTGAGGAGGGCTTGTCTTTTGTGAAGGTAATTATCCAGTGTGCAAACAGTCTTTTAGTTGCACTCTGAGTACAGATGTGTGTTTGTTTGTTTTGTTTGTGAATATGTAAGCATCTCCTGGGGAAAAAAATAATAAAATCAAAACACAGGCCTCAAGGTCAGAAGTTCAGCCGTGATCTCAGTTCTGCCTGATCATGATATGATTTCACACTGATGTTTAGGGATATCCGGGGGGTTGATTTTTATTAAAACATTTTTTTGTTGTTATTTTTGTATTATATCATAAAGAATTTCAATATTTGTTGTGCAAAAAATATATTTATACATGTTTCACAAATTACAACTCTCCCACGCACTGAACACTTTCACTTCAATGAAGGTTTATTGAAATTTAGTTTACTTAAAAAGAGAAATCAAAGTAATTATCAGTTGAGTATTTTTATTGTACATCATTTCCAATCAAGCTGTAGTTATGCAAAAAATATTTAATTATGTGTATATACATAAACTGCAAAATCAAAAGAATACTATTAAACACAATGCATATTTTGAGATGCGGTAGAAATTTTCATTACTTTCAGGGAAAAAAGTGTAAATTAATTTATGTATGTATGTATGTATGTAAATGTGCTGTTAGACATTTCATTGAACAAATTAATGAAGAAAACTAAGAGAGTGTCCACACTTCAAGAAAAGTCTGTTCAAATATGGCCCAATATACAGTGTTCAAAATAAAGGAGCTTTCTATATTGATTTTTCAAAGGTGGTTTACCCACACTTTGAATTACTCTTTGCATTGTTTTGTGTTTTAGGTTTAAAGGAACAGAAATATTACTGGTATTTTTCTGCCATTGCATTATCCATTTTTCTATTGGTTTGTTAGATTTACAGAAATGTAACCCTTTTGCTTATTCTTTATGATTAATTCTAAGTATATTCACAGTTTGATCATTTTGTTTCATTTTAGTTCAATACTATGTCAGATTTAAGTGAGTGGACTGCGTTTCTCTCCCTCTTTTAGAGAAGGGGTGTGGACTCTAAATGCTGTCGAGGTAGAAATTGAGGTCGTGAGAGCTCACCTCTAATATGTGCTTTGGAGGACAGTTGGCTGTGGGGGCTACTGGTATCCGTGGCAACCACTGATAAGGATCATTAGTGGGGTCATTGGTTACTAAGGAAACCCATGAGGTTGTCAGCAGGCGGGGGGCAATTGGTCAGATTTGTGCTTCGGGAGCACAGCACATCCTGTGAGAAGACAGACTAGAGGTTAACCATAGCGGAGAATGTGGTTGTTGGGGGTCAGAGATATTGTCTCTGGTGAAACTGCACCCCTCTTGAAAAGAGTGCCAAAAACAAAGCTCTAATAAGTAAGCCCCAACAAGAAGCACACTTGATACCACTCTTTGTGGTGGTCTGTACCTGTCCAGGCATGCAGATGAAAACACGGGTCTGATACCAACTGATGAGCATCCATGAGGGAAAAAAAAAACTTTTTTTCACAACTCGATCTGGTATCCCACAGGGAAATGTTATTGCATAGAGGTTGCTCTTTCAAAACTAATGGAGATCTCATGTTTGTTTCAGATGAATAACCTAAAATTGGGAAATAAATAGACACAAATGAGATGTAAGATATCTAATAAGATAAGATACATTTGATCTTTAAAGAATTTGATGAAATGAAATGTTTATTATTATTATTATTTTAATTGCAGAGATATTTTATTTGAGCACAGTTTGAGGCATTATTGAGACTTCTTTTGAAACCTCTGAGCAGAGATTTTTCTCATCTCATTGCCTTTTTTGGAGAAACAGCTGATATATTAAAGTTACATTTCATTTGTAATTTTCTTTTTCTCTGGGATCTAAGCACTAAGGTCACTGTAAAAAAAATTATTAAAATGAATGAATTTTCTATATTGATTTTTAACTGGTTGCAATTCATTGCGTTGTGTTTGCGGTTAACGGAAACGTCCATAAAATTAATGGATAATGTCCTGGCAGAAATATACCAGTACATTTTTAGATTTTGTATAGTTGTACAGTGTATAGTTTTTACCTCTTTGTGTGAGGTTTTTATTTCATTTTATTTTTTTAGATTTTCGTATTTCTTACAAAGATCTTTTACAATAATGTATGCATGTGTTTGTTTTTAATATATAAATTATTGATAGCCATAGTTTATTATTATCATAAATATTTTCTGCTTTAATGTAATGTCATTTCTGGGTAAGTAATTGATTTTTACTGGTAATTTCAAATATGGAGGTGGAAAGATGTGATGGTGATGTTCTTTGTAAATAGCTAAACAAGAGAATTGAATAAGACTAAACAAGTAGTTTATGAGTTTCTAACATTGAGTTATCTGTACTAACAGTGATGTAATACCAGTGCAGCACTGTAGTTTTCGTCAGGCTGCAAGGCATTCATCAAGCACTCTAGACCTTTTTTTCTATTAATTTGAGCCTTAAATGGATTTTCTCATGACACAGAGCATGCAAAGTTTCCATGGTGACGGAAACCACTGCTCAGCATCTCCAAGGTAAAAAGCCACAGTGATTGGCATGCGTTGAATACTACTAAAAGAATGTGAGGAGGAAATGTGAACATTAGAATATGCACATAGCATTTACCCTGTGACAACTCCCTGATGTGTTAAACCACAATTTGCCTCAAGTTGGGAAAGAAACAGACTGTTTTTAAAACATGCACCCACCAAAGCCATGCGTGATAAGAAAACTGATTAAACACAGCTACGCTGCTGTTTAGAATAACTACGCTCCACAGAGATGATTGAAACCTTCTGGAATCACATATTACAATGTCACAGCTAATAATAATTTCCGATTGTTGACAAATACATGCAAGGTGTTGGAATTGACAGCATTATTATAGATTTGTGACACTCCCTCAGAGAATTTGTAACAGATTGCATTGTCAGAAGAGTCTTGTCTATTAGCTGGATCGCTATGGCAGCTTCTATACCATAGATCAAGAATAAATCCCAGTGTTCTTTGCAATCACTGTCATGACAACATGAGCACCTATGGCCATGTCTGAGAAATGGTCCTTGCTGACTGCCATCTTGTCTTTTTTTTCCTGGGGGACAAAGAATGTTGTACCTTTCAAGGGTGATTCTAGGTGTATCCTGTTTCACTCTGCGCTCTCTCCCGCCCATTTGTCAAGGCAAAGATCATTAGCCTCTTAAATTACGTTCCTCCTTCGCTACTTTTTCCAACAGCCCAGTTCTTCTCCTCTCCATCACACCTAGACAAATTAAACGTGCTGCAAATGAGATGCTGTCTCGTCATCCACACCATCTCATAGTGTTTATTTTCATTCAATAGCTGGGGTTATTCTGAGGTCTCTATCTCAGCTAATCTTTTAAATGGTTGCTGGTCTTTTAAATCCGGTTTGATACGACCCTCTGAAATGCCACCCACATAAGGAAACAATATCAGCGTTTGAGTGATCCGCTTAACTTATAAAGAGTGTCGTGTTGAGAATCACCTAACAAACCTTTTGATTAAAAGCAGAGGATGATGTTTTGTGAAACTGTAGCTATGTGTATACTGTGTGTGTGTGTGTGTGTGTGTGTGTGTATATAAAACCATGCTATATAAGCTTAATGCAGGGTTTTGCTAAATTCAGAATTGAAGTGTTGTCTGCCTTTCAGTCCTTGAGTTTGAATTTGAATCGTTCACATTCCACAGGAAGTTGAATTGGAATTTGAATAGGAATGAAAGGAAGTGGAATTTACTGAATTCTACCACAATTCAGGGGAATTCAGCAGCTAATGCATCCTGGGAAATGAAGTGATCATCCACCCTAAAATTTTTAAATATAGAGTAATACATGAAAATTAAGTACAAATTTCATTTGTTCATTCTTTCAAATTGCAAGACTTTAACTTCTTTAAACTTTCAGACATGGCTTTCAGAGTTTGTCTTTACCAATCTTTATTTTCTAGTTAAAAATGATGTTTAGTGCCATTTTTTGGATTTCTTTGAATTTCAATTCATTTTGATTCTGTATTTCATTTCCATTCATTCTTTATTTCTTTATTCATATTTTGTTAAATTCGTATTTTAATTGCAATTGCTTTCTAACCGTGCTCTTCAGTTAACCATAACCTGGACATCCATCAGGAAACTTTAATGTGATTCATTCTACCCTTTGTTTAGTGCAGCAGTACACACCTTACATTACTTTAGCTCCCATGCGTCCAGTTGCAGACCAAAATATTGCAGTTATTTTTTGAATCACACCAATTTAGGTTTTTCATTTCACAGAGGTGCCGTTCAATTAGTGGCTTGTTTGGCCCTTAGAGGTGCCACTTATACTTATTGACTGTGCCTGTGCCAGTCCTGGGGTCAAGTTGTTTCAGTTGGTGGTGCCAAGGCAGGTGCTAAAGATTAGTGCCGCCAAGAGTGTGTATCTTGAAGAGGCAGTGTTTTATTTGCAAACTGAATTGTACTAAGACGTATTCAACACAAACAGTCGGACACTGTAGTAATACTGAAAGGAATTTGTTGTTTATGCTTCAAGTCGATAATTTGGACTGCAATGAAACCAGCCATAGCTGTGAAAACATTTTACTTTTCAAAAACAAAAACTATGATAACATGATGTGTGCGAACACTTATTGTTTTATTATAACACTTATGTGTTGCATGCACTTATTGGATGTGATTTGAAATCCCAGCAAAAAAACAATATGCATTTTCAAGATCCTTTCCATTTCTTTTTGCTGTCTTTTCCTGTTATTTTTTTCCAAGTAAAATGTATGTTAAAACATGTTAATTCTTATGTCTATCTGGTCATGGCAGCACAAGCTTTCAACAAACACAAGCTTTTAAGCATATGTACAGTGACACTAAACATAAAACACTGGTTTGTGGGCATGGTATTCTGTTCTCTGAGGTTAGAGAGGGGACCAGGTGCTCTCTTCTGATCAGATACTGTATTTCTCGGTGACTCCTGGGGGAATAAGGCTAGCCTTTGACTCTCTACTGGGACAGTTATAATGAGCCGTCAGTTATGTTCTCCTGAGGGTACAACATCTTACCTGTGCCGTGTTCATTCTGCTGATTTGTGATGTCTGAGGAGTATATGTCAGTCTCTGCCGCTCACAGTAATCGCCTGTGTGTGGACAGACATGCTGATGTTCCCCCACAGATGTGGTTATTATTTTAGGATCTCTTCAGGTCTTTGTTAGTAGCTGCATACATGCAAACCCTTGACAAAGTTGTGATCTACAGTTAAAATAGCAAAAAGGAAGCTTTAGAAGTATGATTTTACTGTTTGGAATTTAGCATGTGTTTGTTTCAAGTTATTACAAGAGACTCTTTAGACTCTTTATTGTAGCTCTACCTCTCATTCCATCCTGATGATCCGACGATAGCTGCTCGCATCTCAGCTTGTCTAACAGACATTTCTTGTTGGATGACGGACCATCACCTTCAACTTCAACTCAACTCAAAGACAGAACTGCTTATGGTTTCAACAAACCCATCACTTTATCAAAATTTCACCATCAAGTTAGACTCATTAACCATAACTCCGTGGAGTTGTGCTTGTGATAGACTGCATTTCTCGACCCCATTGCTAAAAAATGCCCGGTCTGCAGATTTGCTTATACAAAAGTAGGAAGAGCAGGCCGTTCTTCAGAACATGCAACACAAACTCTGGTTCAAGCTCTTGTTCTATTCCAGGCGACCTATTGCAATGCTCTCTTGGCAGGTCTTCCAGCCACTTCTATCAAACCTCTACAATTAATCCAAAATGCCGCTGCAAGATTAATCTTTAATGAGCCGGAAAGAATGCATGTCACACCTCTGTTCACAAATTTGCACTGGCTACCAATAGCTGCACGCATTAAATTCAAGGCATTAATGTTAGCCTACAAAACCACCACTTGCTCTGCACACCTTTACCTAAATTCATTACTTCAGAATAATGTGCCCTCTAGAAGCTTGCGTTCTGCCAACTGTGAACGAGCATTTATTTTCCCTCGTGAAGACGCTGCCCAATCAGCAAGCAGCTGAGTCTTCACCATCTCAAGAACGACTAAAAAACACATGTTCCACCTTTATTGACCCTTCTAACTCAACATTTCTATCTATTTTAATTTTACTTTATATATATGCTCACATTTTTTCCTGTTTTTTTTATTTTTTTCTTTTTTTTTTTTTTTTTTTTATAAAAAAAAAAACAAACACTAGCTTTATTTTTATATTCTTACCTTTTATTGTGTGTGTGGTGTGTGTGGGTGTGTGTGTGGTGTGTGTGTAATACATATATATATAATATATAATATATATATATATATATATAAACACCTTGCTACGTGTACTGCGTTAGGATAACCGAGACTTGTCACTTGCACTTATATATTGTTGCTCTTTTGTTAGTTTTGACTGATTTTATTGTCCTCATTTGTAAGTCGCTTGGATAAAAGCATCTGCTAAATGAATAAACGTAAATGTAAATCTTTACATTAAACAGTAGTTTCCCCAAATAAATGGGTGTATTTGCGCACATGTTCAAACCTGTTAGAATATGATTAAATTATTTATGTATACAAAAACAGTGTGTGTGATTGTGTGTGTCTGTGTGTGTGTGTGTGGTGTGTGTGTGTGTGTGTTGGGTGTTGTGTGTGTGTGTGCGTGTGTGTGGTGTGTGTGTGGTGGTGTGTTGTGGTGTCTATATATATATAGAAAAAAACGGATTAATATTTTTGGAGAATTAAAAAAAAATTACATGATTTGATGTATTTTGTTTATTTATTATCTTTATTTTTTATAAAATATTATATTGTAAACTAATATAAAGTCAGAGTGGGGTCTGAGTTGTTTTGTACCTCATTAGATTTCAATATATGTTGGAAAAAAACAGCTTTGCTGATTAATGATTAATTATTTTTTGTGTGTGTTTTTAAAAGTCAGAGGGGTCTTATATTGTCGGGACCCATTAACTTTCCACTATTGGGCAAAATATTCTTTGAAATATTTTTGGAGTTCAAGGTTTGGAACGATATGAGGGTGAGTAAATAATGATTCTTCCCCATAACCCCCCTCCCATAGTTTTTGGGTGAACTGTCCCTTTAAGTTCTTGGCAGTGGGGAGAGAGTGGTCTATTCTATCACATGTCTAAAGAAGGGATTTGTGGGATTTGCAAATGAGCACAGAAGGAATTGAAAAGTGAGAGCCATAGATAGGGCTAGTGCCCTCAAGCCATTCTGGAGAGGTGGTAGTGGTGGGGGGGTTAGAAGACTGCTCATTGAGGGACGTGTGTGGTATTGGAGTAGATCCACCCTGCGCTCTCTCTGTCCTTTTCTTCCATACTCAGGGTGGATGGGCTTAGACCTTGGCTGTTCCGTGGCCCCGAATGACAGGGTTCCTCTCACTCGCACAAAGCCAACAAAGCTCCCATCTGCCCTTCCCACCCCTCCTGACCTAGAAAATGCAGGTAAGAAAAACGTCACTCATTCATCAGACCAGCCTTTGCCCCTGTAGGTCAAGCCCTCTTGAGCCACTCGTTCCTCCCGTGTTAACAGCAATTAACTAGAAATGAACCAATTTACAAACAAAATGGACCGATCGCATAGGAAGCGTCCTATCCGAATGCAAAGGGTAGGTAGTTTGGATCATGCTGTCATCCCACCTCGTTGCCCTCACTCTCCCCAAAAAGAAAGCAATCCTCAAGCTGTGGAGGAGTGTAAATTAGTTTTCTCTTTCTTCTTCTTGGTTGCTTCCAAAAGCCAACAGAACACCTCTCACCCCATTCCTCCTGTAATGAGGAAGGCTATACAAAGCTCTCAGAGTCTGTAAAGGTGCCATGTGCTGTGTAACCCAAAAAAATGGTGGAAAAAAATCAAATTTTCTTGCATTTTAATTTCACATTAAGTCATTTCATTATTTAAATAGTAAATCCATTGTCAAATCTATTGCATATCCTTTTGTAAACCTAATCCAAATTTACTAAATTTTAATTAAATAATAAAGTTAGTTTGAAAATTCAATTAACTTGCTTTGAAAGATTACATTTGCATAAACTTTTACTTTAAAATTAGATTTTGCACTGAAATTGTTTATTTAATAAACAATAGAGACAAAAAAAAAATCTGTTTTGGATGAGCTCAGACGATGTGGTGAATTCCTAACCCTTAGCGCCAACGATTAAGTCACACTGCTTTAAAAACTGCGTTTAATTACTTTTCCAAAGCCTACATAATAACAATTAAATATAATCAGAGAAAACTGACACATCAAGATTATGATATGCACATATTTAATGAGAGCCCATATTTTGTGTCATTGCACTTGCTTTGCTTTGCATTTGTACGCTTGACTCGGAGTGTTTGAGATCATTTTAATTCTCACTTTTTTTTATTAATGTTCGCGTCTTGCAAGTTATTGCAGAGTTGTTCCCTCGGAACAGTAATGTGCTTGTTATTTTTGTGCTGTCTTTTATTGAACATTTTTAGTCTTGTCCCCTATCCCAGAAGGGGGATCCATACGGCTGGCATCAGGAGTGTTGCCAAAACATCTATCTTGATTGACAGGTCAAACAAGTGAGGCTAGCGATGTGATGCAGTGCCCGGAAAGATGTGTTGAAGGCTGAAAGAGCGGGTGATGTCTTGTCTTCAAAAGGAGAGAGTGTGGACTGTGGGAAAGAGAGAGGAGAGGAGAGGAGAGGCATAGATCCTGATTTTGTAAGATTTAAAGTGTGAATGTGTTCTTGGCTCAAGTTGTAAGGCAGTTCACTGCTGTCATATACAGACGCTAACCACTAAATAACTCCAGCTTGTTGTGGTGAGGGGACATCTCCAGAGAGGCTATTAATTTTTTACCTCCTGGTTTCCCCTGTCAGCAGGGCTGAATATAGCATATGCAACTGAAATGTTCACTTTAGAAGAGTTAAGGGGCTAATTATTTGATTTTTAACATCATTCAGATTAACCGACATTAGATGTCTCATGGAGTTTGATACATATTGATGAACAGTGGGTGGTTTTTCATGAAACAAATCACTGGAGAACTGCTTTTACTCGTGCTGGAGCAACTATGTAGAACATTTGGATCAGGAATATTGCTTTATAACAATAGTAAACCTCTTGAAAACAGTGATATTGTAGATAATTGAATATTCTGGCACAAATGCGATTAAAACTTTTCAAACACTCTGCTGGGAATCACCTTCCAAACAACTAGGTAACAGTTTCTTCCCTGTCATTCCGAATGTGTGCGCACAAACTGGGGATTGTTATTTTCAGGATAAAAAAAAAAATGTGTGCAAATATTAAAAATGGAAAATAGCACACACTCATCCTCCCAGCTCCCACGGGGGCAGGGTGATATTGGGCACACCACTCTGGTGTCAATTTATGCAGTCCATGCTTCTGTTGCCTCGATTCATTAAGATGATTCACGCTGCTGAAATGCTGTGAGGAAAGAGACAGAGTGCAACAGGGAAACATTAATTACAAGTGACTTAATTCTCCCTACTCTTAAAAAACACCTAAAGTTAATATGACCAAGTTTTACATTTAGACAGAATTCTTTGAGGAATACAAAGCGATGAATAATATGCCGTAGGGTGTTTTGTGGACTCCATAAAGGCGTATATCATGAATTTACTGGTTTGCTTTAGAACGCAAGTTCAGCTGTCCCAAAGGATTGCTCTGGGAATGTTGGAGGGGGGAGAAATCAATGCAAAACTGTTTGAAAAAAAGAGTTCATAAAAGGAGTTTCTTAGAATACAGTGCAGTATCTAATTACGACCTAATAAACACAGTGTCTCACCACCACTGAGAGCAATGCAAATGGAGCTGGAATTCATTCCAAACCACTCAGACCAATGAGCTCTGATCAATGAAAACAAACATCAGGAGGAATCATTAGCAATATTTCAGCTCCAGATAAAAAGCCCAAGACACTGTCTAATACAAGTATAATGGCCATTTGTCCATTTAGTTTGTTTTGCTTTCTGATCAGGTTACACAGTGTTCTACACACGAGTCACGCCGCGACGCCGCGACACGCGATAAAAGGTATCTTTTCCATGTTAATTTTTGGCCTCTATAGCCAAATTGAAAGCAACAACAGATAGTTTACCTCTGATCTTGGAAATAAATTAAGGCAAACATGTTAAAACTTCGAACTCGAGGCAAACTAACAAGATTTTTCCATGACAAAGATGGTATCAGTCACTAAATATAGTTTTAATAATGTTAAAAATGTTTAATATTAGATGATTAGATGATAAACTTCTCCATTTCGTTGGGAGTGTAGTGCTCTTCTCACTTCTGAATGGCTGTGATATTTGAGTGATTTTTTCGCGTCGCAGTGTCGTGTCGTGGTTTTGCTTGTCGCTGGAATCTTGTCGCGTCACGTCTGGTTAGGACAAGGTGTTACAATCTTTGCTCCTCATCTGCTTGGTTAGAATCATTAGGATAAATATGGTAATATATAGCCTATATAATTTACAATTTATCACACAACACACACACATTATTATATATATATATATATGACATTAAAAAAATATATATAATATATATATAATTTTTGTTTGTTTTTTTTGCACCTTTGCTTTAACTAAAGCTAGTTTTGTAGAAGTCTTTTAACCAGCTGTGTGCAAGTTCTCTCCTTGTGAACTTTGTGGTTTTGATTTTTTGAGCTTACACACAAAGTATTTATCTACTCAGTATTTAAAGCAGTGTTTTTGATGTTTTAAAATATGTCATATATTAAATTACATATATAATGTTGTTATAATAGTTGTATGTAATTTATATTACTATAAACACTAATATTAATTAATAATAAAAATATATTATATATAACTTATAAATATCACCATTACTAATTTCAGTTTACTTTTCAAAAAATTAATATTTTTGAAAGACTTATTCTGCTTACAAAAGCTGCAATTGATTTGATTCACAACCTCCAATTAATACAGTAATATTGTTGAAATTATTATTGAAGTGAAGATAAATTTCTATTTAATTCTATTTAATATATAATTAGTTCAATAAATATAATATAATATATCGATTTATAATATAATAAAACTTATATTACTTGCTTGGATGTATAAATATTTTTTGAATTAAGTTATTTTTCTCTAGAGGCTCATGTCTGTGGTGAATTTGGAGTAGTGTCATCATAATTGCAAATAATTGCCTAAATATTTTTCTCCTGATCTCAGAATAGTCTGTGCTTTAACTCTCTTGACCCTGTCTTTTTCATTCATTACTTTATCACAAGTAACAATGTTTTGCAATGTTTGGTATCATCCTTCTTCTGTTGCATGATAAATTCCTCCTCTGGGATTTCAAGCTAATACTCTCAAGCAGTCCAGCCCACAGCCCGCTCTTCTCTATCAACAGCCACTTGTTTAAATAATTAGAGAGCAATATCTCACTTTACCTCCTTCTTTTCTTTCAAAACTTCATCCCCGAACCTGTTGCTCAGTGTCAGCCTGAAGCCCAAACCTTGTGCTGCCCCAGGTGTGCCCTTTCTTCCATCAGTGTTTATGCTAAAAGTGCATGTTGAGGACAGGATGGTTAGCAACACTGCGTCTGGCCTCTCTGTGATGTTTAAAAGGTCTGCTGCCAACCGTTAGAGCTCAAAATCTGACCATCATCCTAATTATAACCTGAAACTACAATGAATTTCCCTATTTCTGAGCAAAAAGAAAGAAAGAAAGAAAACTATTAAGGTATCATCCAGCTGGGATTTTTCGCCTACTCCGTGTTCTTGCTGGACTTTGTCACCGTCACACTCTTCACCTCCCCAATCAGCCAATCCAGCAGGTCTTCATTCTTCATTGCCTTGTATATAACATCTGGCTTCTAAGGCTTAAGTTGATCCATCCATTGCACTGGAGTCAGGTCTATGTTTAGATGTGAAATTGGGCACAAAAAAAAAAAAAAAAAAAAAAAAAAAAAAAGTAAATGAGTCAAGCAAAGCTCATCCAGGACAAAATAGTAACAATACAAGCTTTGGATTGGATAAACATTTTGGTGGAAGACCTTTTTGTTCACCATAACAGTCCAATAACTTAATAGAATAATTTATTTAGGCTTTTATTTATTATTTAATTATTTTATTGATATGCACCACTAATTTCTTGACAATAAAGTAAGAAAGTAAACATGGTGTCATCATTAATGAGAAAGGAAATTCACCTTTAAAAGTGACTTGAGATATACATATAACAAGAACAACCACCATAATAATAATAATACTGACATTTAATTTGAATAGTAGCATAAATTACCTGTTATATGGCTACAGTCTTTTTTTTATATGTCTAGAGTGCATGCTTCAAATGCTTTTATACAATTGACTGAACATTACAAAACACTTTATCTCTCCACACCATGTCTGCATGATAATGTTATGTATGTTTGACTGCTCACAAGCAACTCCCCCAGGAAAAAATATCAACCACAAACCATTCTTAAGCACTCTGAGAGAGCAAGAAAATCTATTCCACTTAACAAACTGCTTGATTGTTCAGCTACTACGATTGTCCTAATACTTGTAAGCTAATTTCCGCTCTAGTTAACAGTGCACCGTTTCAGATCTTTGGCTTCTAAAACATTGTAAAATGACATCTTTCAGCACGAAAGAAATTCTCATCACTCTCCTGCAATTCGTGACCGTTTTAAAGGCTTAAAGGATGCTAATGTATGCCCTCCTTCGCCGTGTGAAACCTGTAAAATAGCAAAATGTCTTTAACAGTCCTGTAAAATAACAAAACATATTCCTCTTACAAAGGATCCTCACAGTACTTCGCAATTAAGAATAATGCCTCACATCACACTTATCCCAAGAAAAAAGTGACTCTGGTCTGCTAAGGATCATGGGAATAAAAAAAAAGAAGTGAGCGACCAGGAGCAAGATGGTTTTTTTTTTGGCAAAATTAATATCTCTCAGAGCTGTTGAAATATGTGAAACAAATCTAAATAGTCTTATTAGTTTGCACAAAAGGGCATTCAATCTTCAATAGAACTTGCATTATAATCTCATCTACGATCTTTCACAAGCATTGTTTGCTTCAATACCTGGTGGATTACACTAATGGACAAAGCAATCTGTCAGTGATATCTTTATCTCACAGCTGTTCCCAGGTCAGTCAGGGCACCCAGCTGAGTGGACAGTGATACACCACTCATGCAAGCTGCAAGGGACATGAGCCCCAGGACATGAGTCCTAAAACTGCTCGAATATCGCCCTTTCCGGCCACCTTATCTGTCGCAAAAATGAAAGCTGAATTTGGACATTACCCAAAAGCACATCTGTGAGCCCGGAGAGTTTGTGTGTACTTTTTTTAGTTTGAGGTATGGAGTATCACTAAATTATCATTATTGCCTAAATAATCATGCACAATATTTTTTTAACTAATTGGAATTAGTGCATGAACTACATAGTATGATTATGTAAATAATGCAAAGAAAATTAACACTATACATTCAACAGTTGCATAACATTGTTTTATTGCATCACAAAGAAACATTCAAGATGAGTTCCACAAAGGTTAAAACTGATAAATATCATTATTCGAACAACAAATGTTTTTGTGAGAGCATAACGCTAATCTGCCCGTGCACTTCAGTACTAAACTGTGTTGATGCAATTATTCATAAATATATATGAACCTTAGTTAACCAAAAATGCTTCCTTCAGTTATCACCCTCATAATCATTACAAACGCTGTCTGCCACTTCTTTCTTCTGTGGAGGATAAAAGAAGAGATTTTGAAGAATGTTGTTAACCAAATAGTTCTGGTTACCATTGACTTCCATTGTATGGACTGAATGAATGAATGAAAATGTCATGCTGGTGTAAATTATAACAGAATTTTTATATTTTACACTTAAATAGACACAGGTCAGTGGTAAATTTGTGTAGGTGTGGTCAATAATAATATTTTTTTGTAATTTTATTATTTATATTATTCTGTAAGCTTTGCTGTTGATGATGATGCAGACTGACACATACAGTATACAGGCTTGTGATAGGAAGTGGATTTACACTTCATTTGTAAACTTTATTTCTATTTTGTTGTACACTTTATCTTTATATATTCATGTAAGATAAACTTTGTGAATGTGTCCCAAAATGTTTGAAGACCCTGCATGCTGATTTTAATAAGTCATTCATAAACCATCAAGGAAATGCATTTTTACCCATTTTAGCTTCATACCAATGGGGGGCGGGAGGGGGGAGGGTGTATTTTAAAATTCATTTTTACTTTTGTTCTTTGATATTTATTCTGGATAAAGAAAATGGTTAAACTTCACATTTTTATTTACTGCAAGTACTGTATATACAACAAATACAAAGCTCACTCATATAAATCACCTACTGTTAACCCCTGGCAAATTACAATACAAGCTGTTATGATTCATCATGATATTTATATTAATCATATTTATATAAATGTAACATTCTTTTAAATGATAGTGTCTGAGACGTCATAATTGTTTACTGCAACATTGCATGAAAAGATACAGCTGTTATTCACAATACTAGCAACCTTTATCTTACAAGTACAAAGCAAGAACCTCGTAATCCTTCATTTTTATGTGAGTTGTTGGAAATTCAAACATGTTGAACAACTTTTCAAGCACTCCGTCTGCAGACAAGGCCCGTTATTTTTAGGTAGCCTATTATATCAGTTGTTTTCCAGATTTCCCGTAATTAAAGGCTGACTCAACTGATTTAAGACAAATACTTTGAAAAGAAAGCTCAAAACATTATTTTTGTCCTCTGGTGGGATGCACAATTTTTTCAATTATAGGCTATTGTTGCTTGTTTGGTCTGTTCATATTCTTACAGTTGGTAATAGTAGGCCTAAGTGTGGCTGTCAATGGTTTCTTCAGTTTTCATAAATATTCTCCTCTGTGTAGATACTCATGCTCAAAGACTTTTGCCCTCACAATCTCAGTTACACCTCTGAGATGCCAGGTATATATTAATCTGTCAAATAGAGCTTTGCAGGTCACTTAATTACTGTCTAATCAGATGTATTTCAGTGGCTGAATGACAGATGTACACTATTCTTACTGATGTTATTCCATTAGTGGTCTTTGTGACATACTGGTCCCTCCTTCCATTACACGAAGCAAATGATTGTCATTGCATGATAACTGCACAGGTGCTTTGTTACTGCGGTGCAGGTGCTTCTTGTGTGTTTGCAACGAGAGTAATGATCAGCTAGGGCTTTGCAATAATTGCAGACAACACAGCATCAGTTCACATATACATAAAATGTATTCTATTAAAACAAAGCTTTTGATAATGTTCCACTTGCCACATGTCTTCTATACACACCCCGACCCAAACTCTGTGAACCCCCTCCCCCTCGTGACCTCACAAAACTCCAAACGCATTTGATTCATTATTTGTCTCTCCTACTCGCAGATTAGCTGTCTGAAAACAGACACACATTGCGCCGGGTCTTGTGTATTCCAGCACATCTGTTTTGAATAAAGACTTCTCCTGTGGTCTCGCCCCTTACTTAGCAGGTCTCCCTGGTTGAATCCAAGTCTAATTTACAGTATGACACCCTGAGGTATCGCTTACCGGGCTTTAGTGGTGGAGTGGCGGCTCTTTGTGGCCAGCAGGTCGATATATGAGAGTGTTCCTGCTGGAGCTGGGCACAGGTGAAAGCAGTAGATTAAGATAATGAGTAGAGTGAGGCTAGTCTTTGTGTCCCCGAACACATGCAGCATGTGAGAAGGTGTTATGTGTATTTTAGCTGTTCTGTTGATGTACCATGGAAAGCGAGCGTTGTGTATATTTGCAGATAAAGAGACAGGAAAGATGTATTCTAAGAGGAAACCATGTGTCTCCACACCCAAGGATAACCGAAGGTAAAAGTTCAAGATGCTGTCATAGAACAACTCACGTTGATTGACCACAACATGAATTTTGGGGGAATGTGTTCGTGTTCCCCTCAATGTCTGTGGAGGAAGGAAAGATGAATATTAAATCAAGATCAGAAGACATTGGTTTATTATAATTTAAACATCTCATTCATCGTCACAAAAATGCATTGCATTTCATAAAGAATTTCTGTGGTTGTTTTTTAATAGTCCAAGCAAAAAGGAATAAACCCGTTTTATGTGCACACCTTACTCAAATAAACACCCAAAACAAATTCCTCAACCGGCAGCAGCACATAATGCGTCAACCAGGTTCGACTCTTGTCATTGTACGTCTCGCCAACTGAAATAGCAGTGGTGTGAGGCTATTTCTATTTCAGCCGACCACGACAAAATCCAGTTCAGTGGAGAGCAGCTCTCCCTCGTTTTCCGTGAGTCGACAATCATTGGAAGCGCGCACAACTTCGTAAGTGAGGGGCTGCCAGCCGCCGAGACGGGTAAGAGTAGGTTGCCATGGCAGCCGCGTTCGGAGGAGAGCTGCAGATTGGCAGGAAAAAGCGTGTCAACAATTGCCCTGTTGCAGCGCGAGAGAGGAGCCGCTTCGTAGCCCTGCACTCCTGACGGCCTCGTGCCTCGCGCCTCAGCCACCCCATGCTGTTTAATAATATCCATTCGCAGAATGTGATTGATCCTGGACTGTGTGGTAAAGATCAGCAGTCAGAGACTTTCCATTTTCTTTCCTCAGAACTCTCCAAACAAACATAACTGCCGCAATTAGTAAACAAAGGTCTGTCTACGCGCAACGAACGCTTAAACGCGCGGGCAATTATAACAGATCTTTTAAACCGCACGTGTCTACGCCACGTACAGTGACAAACTGAAAACTGCGCAAAAAAACACACTTGTGTTTGGCATATTAGGGGTGACAAAACGGTTTATTTTGTCGACTTCTGATCGAAATGATCAAGCCGTTGCCAATTTAAATAGGCCTTATAAAAGAGTCCTCAGGGCCTACAGTCTCTGCTTTCCAATCCAGGTCCCTGTGCAGTGTTCACTACTTGCACACTGCCATCTGTAATAGGCTAGTTCACTTCACGTGACAAAATGTTGGAACGCCTTCGCAGCGCGTCGAACATTTGGTTAATATAATTTATTATACACCAAACCCGTAAATTCTAATACATGACAGTTGTAATGCTGCATTTGAAAACAAATGTGAAGTGTTAATTTTATAAATGTGTCTTGTTAGCTGTTATTGCTTATGATTGTGGGCATTTTTGCGCCCTCCAAGGCCACAGCGCGAAGAGGACGCTTTCGAAAGGTCGCTCCAAGCGAAAGTGAGCAAATGAATCATTTTACACATACAAAGGGCCTTCCACAAATCCGTTGTAGTGTGCATTCCGTGGTCACTTCAAGGAATTCTTTTTGCACTTTATGATCACGCGATCCCGGGTGACGCGTTCATTTTGGAAGCTGATGTGAATTTATTGAGATGTTACCTTGGATTCAAAGCCAGCGGGAAGTAGGCCTGTTTCATAGGCTACATATGTTCATATTTGTTTTTTTTTTCAAGTGCTGCACAAACAGACGGTACACATTGAAATAAATTTGTTGTATTTACACGCAACGAGATTATGACGCAACATTTGATGTTTACCACATAATAATAGTTAAACGTTAATTTATGATGTTATCAAGGTAATATTTCGTAAATAAATAAGTAACAAATAAATAAATAGGCATACATACGTAGGTAGATAGGTAGTGGCGTGTTTTGGTGTGTTGTGCACGTACCTCAGTGCTCGCTTAAGTGTACTCACTTAAAGTGATCTGCCCTTTTAAGTGATGCTCATTTTCGACTGGAATTCGCCCAATGACATACTAGTGTAACAGTCGCGCCTAGTGCATAGAAACTACACCAAAGGTGAATTCAGGTGAATACAATGCCAGTTCACTTCGCAAGGCACTATTGGAACGCTTACAGAGAGGAGGGTTGTATTTTCACAATAGTTTTTCGTTCACATTGTCCTTTTTAAGAATGCTCTGGTTTGTCACGAGGTAAAATACCAATCTTTTTCCTTTCTTTTTTCTGTCTTTATTTTGCTGTGTTTGTTCTCTGAGGTCGATGAAACCAAACCTGTCGGTTAATGTGGGCCTATTCAGCGACTCGATACACAATTGCTTTGAAAATTGTCAAAAATATTTTTCATAAAATGCTGGCGACAAAACAGCCCGAATGTCCTCGGTACCCTGCAATCATTCCGGATTTGTACACCTTATAAACAAAGACGGGGGGATTTTTCCTTTGTGTGCAGACAAGTGCGACTTCTCGTCTCTCCCTGAACACTCTCAGTTGAAACTGTGAATTTGCTGTCATCGGTCTAATCACGGTGGCATTGATTTTTTGAGCTCAGGAGCCATATCTGCCCTAATAGCCGTACAAGTCCAATCGACTGGTCTGAGGATGACAGACTGTTGGTGTTGTTTATTTAAAAGCAAGGCAAAAGAATATGAATCATAATTGCTATAAACAACAGCAGCATGGCCACGGATCAGCACGCAGAACTGTTGGGGTGAGTAATTAAGGCTAATAAGATGCATAGCATGGAGGAAACGCGTGTATAAAATGGGCACCTGTTTTAAGACACAAAATAATCGATTACATATAGGTGATGAGAGTTTAGGCAGGGTGGTCAACGATGGCGCTTTGTGATGCAGAATTGATCTGGGCCGCAGCCTGAGAGGGGCGCAGCGGGGCTGCCGTTTGTTTAGTAAACTCCCACGAATCCAAGTAGATAATTGCTCTGTGAAATTGGTGGCAAGGGCAGCTTGGGTTCCGTGTTCCGCCCACCTAGAGGGCCGAATGAACGTCTGCATCTCTTTATTTTCTCAAATGATCAGAAACCATCGCAGCATGAGTACGAGAGATATTTTTATTTGTTGCATGGGGGAAGAGGACCGGCGCGGGCCGGTGTGTGACAGGGGCTCGAGCTCTGCTCCTCCGTGTTGAGTCTCTGTGACGAACTTACTGATGATGACTGCGACTGTTTTTTGACTGAAGAAACAACACATACGGCATAGCTGCGCCCTTCTGATACCTCCATGATTGTGACCTCGCTCATTCAGAGAATCACCCCCAGAGCGTTTGTTACACTGTTGTTTTATTTTAATTACTCATGCACTGCAACTGAAGAGCAATCTCTTTTGAAAGGATCGTTAATAACTTTTCTTGTAGCCTTATCGTTTTGTGTGTGTGTGAATTGTGAACACAATGCAGATTAAGGTTACATATTATTATTATTATTTTAAGTCAAGAAATGAAAGGGTAGGATACCATTCTATCCCGTAGACATTTGCATTCATATTAATAAGACATGCATGCATAAAAATGAGTTTATCTTTTGGGTGGATATATACTGTGGTAAGAACCTAATTGTTATAAATAATAATAATCCTGATTGCATGTAAAAGATGTAAAGATATAGAGATTATATAGATAATATATAGATATTATAGATATATTATAGATATATCATATATTGCTATTTTTATCTTGAGCTATAACTATAGAAAATACATTGGCCCACTTTTATTTGTCTTCTTGAAACAGTCCGACCTAATACATTTAAAATGAATCATTTGAAACAATGCACTTACATACATGTTTTTACATTATACTTATATTTTAAAAATACCTTTTATTATGCAATTAATTTCTTTAGTTACATCTATAATTATATTATCTGTAAACCTAACCATACCACCAAACGGTTCACCCAATCTAAAAATATCCTCTCAATGGTAGCAAAAGGGGTATATAACATTGTAATATAACATGAACACAATAAGTGCACTGTAACATGACCTTTTACATTATTTTTTGTACATAAAATAAACTTTACTTGAAGACACTAATTACGATATTGGACCATATTTTACTCTCACTCTCTCTCTCTCTCTTATCTATATATCTATATAGAAAGAGAGAGAGAGAGAGAGATGATATCTCTGGAGACCTGTAATGTCTACAGTGAGTGAAACCTTTGGGTGTTGAAAAGTGTGCATGCTTAAACCTCTCATATCACGGGGGGAAATGGCTTTATAAACATTTTTTTTTTAATAAATGCATGAGATCTCAATTAAAGTAGCTGCTGTGACACTGATCCTTTGCATTCCCTGCATATATGTGTGTGTATGTGTCTAAGGAGACCTTTGTTCAAGGTTTTCTTACGTTTACAAGCTGACAAACACACACATCTGATATTATTTAGGCATCAGTCTCATTTATGTCAGCAAACTGGCCAAATGTTGGGAAACATTTCAGGAAATACAGAAATCTAGAAGCTTCAGTGGTCATGCAAAGGCTTCTCTCCCCAAAGGAATCAACAACAACAGATATGTTTTTATCTCCCAAAGTAACAATTTACTGGGTCACAGTAAATCAGTATGTTTCCTCCTTTACAGCAAAAACATTAGCAACAGGGGAATATACTGTCTTGACAACAAACAAAATGTCACAAAACATTGCTTGTAAATATGGAAAATATACAGGTCTTCTTATGCAAAGCAAATTGTTGTACAATGCCATGGTTTTCTTTTCTATTTAATTTAAATAAGATTGTCTAAAGGGAGGAAAATCAAACTCCTTCGATAAAGGGATGCAAAATAACAGTGTATGTTTTGTACAATGCTTCTGTTTTCTTTTTCTTTCTTTTTTGTACTGACAGCAATTTAATCAAACTGCGACTTCATGCCCTACTATTTGCAAATTGTATAGCACCTCTAAAACATAAAGGCAAAACATTTCACAAACAAGTTACATGGACCTTGATTACAACTGTAAACATTCTCAGCATGGGTGAGTAACGCATCACAGGGTGGATTCAGGCTACTGCAGCACACACTGCCAGACATCTAGGAGGAAGACAATGACAAATTTAAGACTGTTATTTCTCTTTTCAATTTATTCACATCCCTCTATCCCCCCTCCCCCCTGCCTCTTTGGCACTAAAATAAATTGTGACACAGTAACACTAACAGATGCCAGATCATTCATCATAAGGCAAGATAACAGTAATATAGCTCAATTTACCTTATATTTAAAAAAAAGAAAAGAAAAACATATGCTACTGAAATGGTACTGAGAGCATACTGACAATAGCGAATATAGGAACTGGGTGAGCACAGCATAACATCTTCAACATCTGTAAATTTTACAGTTAAACAAATTAAAACAATTTAAATTAAACTGGGAATTTATTAAAATACACAACAAATGAAATATTTCGAATAAGACATTAATAGGACATTTTATAGGACACCCAAGTTATTTTCTCAATAGCAGATATGACAAGTTCTTTGTTGATGTAGAAAGTAATATAGACAGCAAAAATAAAAACATTCAGTCTTATGTGATTACTGGATTGATGGATATATCAAAGAAATTACATACTTTTTAATTATTAAAAATGTTTATAACTTTAATTCTATTTTGCCATTACCCTGTCTTTGTGTTAAATATCTCCAAAAAATAAATAAAAGGACATTTAACCACTCTATTCTTTTTATTATTTTGATGAAAAATGTGTTTTCTGTCAGTAAGTAACAGATCACCTATATTATGGACACCTTACCACCTGGACAGATATTAATTGTTTTCAAAGGTCTGCTTTGTATTATAAAATAACATTTTAAATTCTCAGTGAACATTAAGCTATTTTTATCGCCAAATAATGCAGTGTTCTTCTATGCTGCTGAGTTATGATCACATAATTTTGCATTTCAATGAGCTTGTACAAGTTTTCACAGGTTAATGTGCATTTTTTTAAGTTAATGGTTGGTTACACAGAAATTTTGTTTTTATTTAGTACTATGATTTACTTTATAATACCGAATTCCACATTTGTATCGAATGTTGAAAACCATATGCCAGCCTCGACATCTTCATGATAGTCACATGTGTGACTTAATCTCCCTGTCTTCCTTCTTTTTTGTCTCCCTCCCTTCCTCTGGTCCTCCTTGAAGTGCAGTCACTCTGACGAGGATGAATAGTGAAAACTATTCAACGTGTCACAGGCTTGTGCACAGAGCATCAGAGGGACAGAGTTTAGGTCAATAGGAGGCACCTTAAACACACTTATTTCCTCCCAGCCTCTAAATTCCAGACTCATGCGCTCTAATTTGGACAACCTGATTTATATAAAACTTCAAACTTCATATGTCGTGATCCAGTTTACTTGTACACTATGTAAAGTTAAACTTAAAAAGAAGTACAACTTTGTACACTTAATACTGCCATTATTGTTTCTTCAAAAGTATATCTCTTGCACCTCAAAGCAAACAGATTTTCTCACAATATCAATAGACCCATTGCCCCCTTATACCTTTATTTAACCTGGGAAAACTGTTAGAGAACAGTTTCTCTTTTGCAGAGGTGCCCTGGATGAAGGAGGGGTTAAGGGGACCAGAGTAACATGATGCAGCACTCAACTTGGGGTTAAGTGCTTTGCTCAGGTGCATAACGGCAGTACTATACACTAGGACCCTTCTGTTACCCATTCATTCTCTTTGGTGCCCCACTGGGGAATCAAACCCACAGACCCCCAGTTTGTAGTTGGTAGCCCTGTGTGCTCAGCTAGCTACCCTATATAGACACACATGCTCCCTCAGATCTCGGCATCTTTCCTCTCAATCCTTCCTGCGGAATTCCCCCTTGATCTCAGTCAACAATGCCTCACAAATTAGAGCGCCATTGCTTAGTAATCTCATCTCAAGTCCTTGTTCCCAAATCATGTGGGCCTGTCTCTGTAACATTCTCAAACAATCTGACATCTTAACACATCTTCCTGTATACAATCTCCGGCAGGCTGGCAATAGAGAAGTTTGCCTTGTTTGTTGAGCAGCCAAAGTCTCTTGTTTTTAATCAGTATAAAAAGTTGTCCCCTCCTCAGAAAGTGATCCACTGATGAGATACTCCATGGGCACGGATGACCCACATCTATCTGCTATCTTTGGAATGACGCCACAGTCACCATTTAAAGTATTGTCCATTCATAGTATTTCACAGGTGTAAGGATGATCATCAAGAGCAGTGTTACAGCCACCACATTTTGCATATAGCATTCAATCAGGATCTCATATTGAGACAAACGACTTCAGTGCAAAAACAAAGCTGGCTAGTTTGCTACCTTTGTGTTTACATGTTTGTTTATTGGTAAAATGTAATGTTTTTAAATTGAAATAAAGAAGGAAATAAAATAAAATAGCTTAACAAATAGAGCATTTATTTTCTATTTTTCGTAACTTCTGTAATTTCACGAAACGGATGTAAACTCTTTAAATTATGATTCTACATTAAACTCAACCACATAGGACAACATGTATATCATAATGTTTATTGTAAGTTAAAATGTCACTCTGTAATTCGCGTGACGTGAATGTTAATATTGATTTACCGTCACGTTAAGATGTCAAAGCTTGCGTGGCGTGCCACAAGGGTCTAGCACCTGTTCGTTCCGACTTATATTTGCGTATAGGCTGTGTGTGTACAAATGAAATCTGGTGAAAAATTCTCGCTCGTGCACACGTTGTAAAATATTATGGCTCTAACAAATCCGCATGCATTTGCATCCGAAATTAACAAAGGAATTAAATTAGCCGAGGCAACGTTTTCCTCTCTGCTTAAGTTGGCTGTCTGTCAGCAGCGCCGTGTTCAAGGCATACTGATAAAAGAGGTGGGCGCAGGGCTGTATGAATGAATCTGTGCGACACCATTGCAGACGAATAGTTGTACAAGATCAGAAAGTAATCTTGATATGTTTAACAAGCAGCCCAAAGCGAAGCCTGATAAATAATAAAGGAGCTTTTAGTGGATCCAATTTATGAAACATTAACTCTAGGGGCATAATGGAGTAATTAGTTTTATCTCACGTTGGATGTTATTGGACACTGCGCCGCTGAATGAAAACGGGTGTATTTTCAGGCCTAACTGTAAAGACAACGGGGAGTAATTTTCTGCACCGGGAGAGAAGGGTGGTCTCTAATGCTTCTGGTGAGATCTGGATGTTCAGGTACAACACAGTGTTTATGTAGTGCTCCCAAAAGTGTATCAAAGTTCGGATCCATGGAAATAAAAGAAATGTCAAACAAAACAAGCATTAGACTGCATAAAATAAAGTATGGACAAGGGAAACAGGTGAGGCTTTGTTTAGGTGGCTGAGGTAGATCAATATCTCGGCTTGCAGGCCAGGAATCTTGCCCGTTTTCCTCTAGCACTCTGCAGATCAGCTTACGGCTTGTAGACAGACTGTCGCCTATACCTCACTGACAGACAGCCTGCCTCACCCCAAAAGACGGAATAGGGAAAATATCTTCATTCTCTTCTGAAGGAACCGGTCGAATTAGTTCGTCAAAATGATTAAAAAACACCCTAGGCCTTTAGGAATAGATCGACTGAAATAAACAGAGGAAAGACATGGCTTTTATCAACCTACGTGTGTTTATGATGGGACCGTTTAAAGGCCAGGCCCATCCTCCTCTGGGTCTCCTCCGCCTCCACTGAATAACCTACATAACATCTTCAGTGTTTGTCTAAAACAGCCTAAATGTTGGTATTAAAACAAATAGTAAGCATTTTTGTGATACGTATTGATATAGATTTTGCATTCAGATTTAGTCTTTCAAGACACCATGGCGTGTTGTCCACCAGCAAGAGCGGAAGTCGACATCTGTGCTCGATTGGCCAAACGGACAGTGAACGAGTCTTTTCTTGCTTTCTTAATTTTTTTCATTGATTTTGTCAGACCCAATTTTAATTTATTTAGATGGATTAATTAATTATTTAATTTTTGAAGATGGATTGAAGATCCTCACGGCCCTCGCTCTACCATTGCGTTATTATTATTAGGCTATTTTTATTGTTGTTGTTTTATTTTGTTATTTATTATTTATTTTGTTGTTAATGTTTTGCTTTCTTTTTTGTCTTATTGTCTAACAGTTTATTTCTATTTTCTCTATATACGTTTTGTTGTTACTGTAAGTTTCTCCACAATTTCATTAGGTTTTAAAATTATTAAACAGAAATGTGCACTATATGATTCAGTAGTCCAATTTGTTACACTGGCTTCATTAAACCTAATGGCTCTATATATATGACTATAGGTTAGTGTGGCTTTAAAATGAATTGCATTATATAACCCCACCACCACCACAACAAAAAGGCTTGTTGCATTAATCCATCAGTAGTTTCAGAGGCGCGAGTGGAAATTCATTACAATCAGTAGTCCTTTTTGTAAGCCTGTTGTTGGTTCCGTTTCGGACACCCAACCCGCACTGGGAGTTTGCAATTTGATAGCACGAAGGCTGTGATTCCACGCATTGTCTCGAGGCTGCTTTTGATAGATAGTGCTTTACAACTGAAGGAGTGATGGCAGGTAACAAGAAGAATTGTGGCACCTGTTGGTAACGTTTAAGTCTAAAGAAAACGTTTGTTTACTTAATAAATAATAAAACTGACAAACCATAGTGACAAAAGAACATTGGCCTAAATTCAGTATGATATTAATATTATTATTATTATTCTCTATATTATTAATTATTATTGAGTTGTGTTCATTAGCCTGAAAGAATGTTATTACATCATGCATCCCAGGTGGTGTTTCCTTCTTGTGACTAAATACACCAGACTAAACATATTGGTTTAGCGCATGTCTTTTATGTGTCACACAACTCTCCAAAAATAGCTTTGGGGTCTGTTAAAGAACAAACGACATTAAAGCATGCTTCTAATTAACTAGCTAACTAATGATAGATATAGATAGATAGATAGATAGATAGATAGATAGATAGATAGATAGATAGATAGATAGATAGATAGATCATATCAGACATATGCCCCGAGGGAAGAATTAGGCGCAAAACATCAGCAATGTCAAACATAAAACTGCATGATATACCAAACATTTAACAGTAGCTATATGCCCTTGGGTGTTTTAACACTTTAGCAGTACCATAAATAAATAAATAAATAAAGGAAGTATCTTAACAGGCAAGACTTTATAAGTCACCAAAAGCTGTCTCGCCGCTCTCTAGTTATAGACAATGCGGTGAAATGACCGCGTATACATATGCTACTGCAATACTCCATAGCTTTTATTTCCCCCGTTTTACAGTATACTATGTTAACATTGTGAATACACAACATTTCAGAAATCGACTATTGTGCGAGAGAATACTGACGAAATCATTCATTTAAAATCTTTTATTGAAAAATACATTCATGTTCACTAGCACGCGCATCTAAGATAAGAGATAGACAGATCAAATGAGACAGGAGTAGGGAGAAATAGAGGAATAACGGAGAACTGGGGTGAACGCACAGGCCAAGGGACACACGAGAGCGCAACTTTAGAAATAAAACCTTAAAATGAAGCATTTCACAACTTGACTTTCTTATTTTTACTTAGAAATATGATGCATCTTACACTTATTTTTGGCAGGTTATTCCATTGGGGTTAACGGCCAAACGACCCGGAACACAAATAGTCTCTCAGTGGAGACTTGCTCCTCCATTGTGGTTAAAACCCGTAGTAAAACAAGAGGACAGTTTAGACCAAAAACAAACAAGGATTTAAATGAGTGATACTGCTCTTCTGATTGTAACCCTTCTCATAGTAATACTAGTCACAACTTAGCCTAGCTACTTAGGGAATTTGCAAGTGTAGCAAATTTTTCCCAACAAGACACAGAAAGCCCCAGCAGTCTGATAATATTATAACAGATAAAAAGTGGATAATTAGCTCAAATGTGGTGCTTTAACTAGTAACAATTCGAAAGAGAATTTTGTCAAAAGAAGTACAAAAATATATATTTTAATTTGAGATATTGTCTCTGCTTGATATAAAAAGCAACACGCGTTTAAACGCTACACTCTAAAAAATGCTGGGTTGTTTCAACCCAATGTTGGGTCAGATATGGACTAACCCAACTGTTGGTTTAAAAAGCTCATTTAAAAATGTAACCAAACTTAACCAAAACATTGGGGTTTAGTCATATTTGACCCAACATGGGTGGAAAAACCCAGCGGTGTAGGTGAGTTTCACGTATATGGCATAACTAGAATTATGCATACAAAATTCCAGAGAGACCACGAATTAGAAGAATTACATGTGCTTTTAAACAATCCAATTTCATCATGATACAAGTTGTTTGTTTAACTCGACGCTCCCTTCACTAAGTCGGGCAGCTTTACACAAACTCATTAAACCGATTATTTCACGATCTGTCGAAGTTTTCTTTCAACTAAGCAAATATTTACTAAATATAGTGGGGTTATACCACGACCCTCTTCCAAATAGCCTGTGACCCAACAGACAAAGAGATTAGCCTACTTGGTCAATAGCAAGGAAAATGGTTTATATTGCTAAGGTCTTTTGTAAAAAAAAAAACTACAGAGCTGTATGACATGATAACCTACATTTCTACTCACTATTTTGACAATAGTGATTATTTTTTTTTAGATAATTATGTACATTATGATTTTATTGTGCTTAATATTTTGTTAAAAAGCTTTAGTAGTGACTGGTTTTAATGTTACTGTTTTTGTCGATTTATAATAATAATAATAATAATAAATGGTATTAAAACTTTCATTCACAGCTTATTTGTGCCTTTATTTGTTAAAATATTAGAAGGCTGTTTAGTGGTTTAGTTGGAACAAATTTCTGTATTATCGCTTGTGTTTTTTTTCACAGCTTGTAAATGATATTACAGTTCGTCTTGCCACAAGGAAAACTAAGTTTACGAGAGGCCATGTATTTTGCAAAGATATGAAGTTAATGTCACTTCAGTTGTGCGTCATTCTAGCGCCCTCACTCTGCCTGGCTCGTCTGGCTCATGTTACTTGAAGAGAGGAAACCTCCTTTTTGCATTTTACAAGTATTTTAATGGTTCAGAGTTGGATAAGCTTCGTTTTACCACACCATTATCTGTGAATTGGCGAAAGGGAATAAGCATTATAACACTAATTTATATCACAAATTCTAACCTGGCCTCTACATAGGGCTGTAGTGACATTTTATAAAACAACTAATACCAAGCAGCAAAATTGGACTATCATAGTCACCAAGGAAGATTTTTTTTTTTACATATACATTTCATGTGCAAATAGCAGAACGGAATATTTAAGCACAAGCTGTCGCAAGATATTCATAACAGATTGAAAGTTTGTTGGAATAGATGATCGTACCGGTAGCACTTTTGCATTAGCGTTTCAGTCATAGAGCTCAAATAATTATTTCAGTGTCATTTTATGAACAAATGTTTTATATTCAGTCAGTGACATAATTATTTATTGAAGCTATAATTTATATGCGAAACCACGTGCAGGGAAAACACATATTTTGTACGGTATCGCTTTTGTAGGCTACGTGTTCTGCTGTATTTACTATTTTAATTAATGCATTCATTTTAGCAGGATACTGCGATACTAGGATGCTGCTGTGCTTGCGTGCTGTCCCCAGTTCCACCCGCAGCCTCTCTGTGCCTCGGGGTAATAAGCAGAAACCACGCCTTTTGTGTAGCCTGTGACTAAACCCTGCTTACAAGACCTTGTCAAAAGACACAAAGAAAAAATAACTATTATTTCAAGTGCATCGCTTCATTAAGTCTGCATAAACGTCTGTACAATTCAGTACAAGCGTTTCGTCTTGGGTCCACAGCGTCTGTGGTCAAATTATTTTCTTGCAGATTTCAATTAATGGTGCGATTCTAGGCCTCGTTTCTGCTTCAGGTAGAATGGTTAATCTTTGTGTTGAAAACTCACGCTGTTGTCCGGAAGCAGATGCAAACCAATTCAACTCCGAGCAAACAATCACTACCCAAAGATCATCATTTTGCTGTCACAGATTCCCACTAAAAATGCTTTGATCGTGATGCCATCATTTAACATCCACCACATGCAAGCTCTGCTTTTGATACATTGCCTACACTCTTAGTAATTATTACGTGGTTAATGAAAATATTAATGGAATAGATGATCGTAGATGATCGTAATGACTTCAGACAAATGCGGAATAAAATAGAAGTGTCGAGAACTAGAATAATGAAAATTGAAAACATTTAAATGGAAATTCAGCAGAAGCATTTCGTTACATTTACATTACATTTAATTCCACATAGTTATTTTGCATCTGTATAAATATATATGCACGTATAAATGAGGACGGAGGACACTTAAAATAAAACATTAAAAAGAAATGCATTTTGCAACTCAGCAAATAGGCTACACCTAGCCAAATTATCGTCAAAGGGAAAAAATATATTTTTGCATTTATATAAGAAAACACCAACCAATATATATATATATATATTGTGCTTCTAAATTTGACCTCTGCTTTTTTGCTTTTTGTTTTTTGAGTGGTCACCCCGTTTAACATTTGAGCGATAACATCTTGCGAGGAGATATTGAGTTCCACTGGTCTATTGTATAAAGCACAAAGGTTATTGCATTACGGTTGGGCACATTTAGCACAATGTCTCTTTTAAAAACATGAACAAATTACTGGACTTCAAGTGTTGAAAGCTAAGTTGTTGCTCTGTACTATTGCAACTAATGACTCTATTGTTGGCTGAAAAACAAGAGCTGACAGTGTTATGCATTGCTTTGTATGGCCTCTACAACCAGGAGACGCTTGTAATAAATGTGTAATAAGCTACAGAAAAATATTTCAGAACACAATAGCATGAAGTAACGCAATGAAATGGAAGAATTTGATTTTCAGGCACATTATTCAGGTAGGGTTGTTAGGCCTAAGACCTAATATTATATAATATAATAATAGTATATTAGTCTAGGTGCCATTGGTTGCTCTTTGTGTTTTTAGCTTATCGCTAAAAGAGTTAAAACAGCCCAATATATATTTTTTTTCTTTGTATAATTTTTTTTGTCCCCCTTTCGTAAAATAAATATGTAAGTTTATGTTTGTAACACATTAGGACGAGGCCTTAAGGTATAGGCTATATGCTACCCCGTAAACTGTCGCTTAAATGTTTTATTAAACACACTATGCTAATCAGTATCTTGTCAGACAGCTACTATAAATGCTAGCTCTTCAAAAAAGACAAACTGTTCGTAATAAATGTACTTAACCTACTTTTTTTATTTTGTTCGGTTAACAGTTTAAGCGACAAACACGGGCATAAGACCACAAAATCACAACCATGGAATTTAAAGACGACATAAACAATCACTCAATATTTTATGAGGCATTTACTCAACACGGGTTACACGTTCGCAAAAGTTAACCTATAATTACAACAGGTATTGACATTTCACTAATTACAAAAAGAATGTGACCTGCATGGTGGTGACCACATACAGTAAATATGCAAACACAAGCTAAAAGCATTCATTACGTCTGTCCCCTTCAGAGCTGTCTGTAAAGTTAGGAATACTGAAAAAAACAACAACTATATTTTGTTGATTGATACCCATTCTTTGGTCTACAAAGAAACTGTATTATTAATATATGTATAAAATGCACTATAGATGCATTATTCAGTCTGTATTAAAAACAAAACAACAAGGAGCCACGGATTTGAACGGGCATTGTGCACTTATAGAACATATTTATTTTAAAATGAAAAAAACTTTGTGTTAAACTTGGAAAAATCTCACCCCACCAGTGCTTATGACATGATAATACTGCAAACATGACTAGAGGTTGTTCTGTAACGTATTAGATATTTTAACATTTAAAATTAGACAAAACTGCAACCACTGTTTAAATAAACATTCTAAAGTAATCATACTGCCTTTCCAAAAAAAAAAAAAAACCTACGCTTCATCCTTTTTTTTTTACTCTGGTCACATTGCACGTTGCTGACAGTGGAATAATAAACAGTTCCGCGACACTTGACGTTTGTATACAGCCAGAACGAAATGCACACTAATAATAATAATAATAATACAAAATACCTGGAATTCGGCTTGCATTGTCCGTTCATTCTCTTTAATTTTTTTCATTTATATATATTACAGTGTAAATTGGTGTAAAATGTTCACTTACAGTCTGATCCTGTGGATGCTAGTTAGTGTATAAGTGGATTTGATGTTGACCCTAGATTCGGATGTGTGAAGTAGTCAGAAAGTCCGCTGGAAAGACCGGAGGAAAAACTAGGTAGGGAAGGCCTCAAGGAGTCACACGGGAGAGAGGAGGCCGTTTGCGGGGAGGAGGAAGAGGCGGCCCGGGAGCTCATGGACGTGCTGCTCTGGGAGGCCATGGATGGGTGAGGGACGTGGGGGAAGAAATAACTGGTCTGGCCCGCCAGTAGGTTCACTGAACACGGATTCAAAGAATACGTCCCGGAGCAGGGTACGGAGAGCCCACATGGCACAGAGGCGGCCAAAGCGGCCGCTGTGAGGTGGTGTGTGGCGTACGGAATCTCTCCATTCACGAGTCTGTCAACAGTCAAGCCATTGGAGGCAGGGAAAGAGTGATTGCTCCCCAAACTGTTTTGAGTCAACATTGTGCTATAGGACATTGGGTGACTAGGGTAAGCCGAGGACGTGCCGTTGTAACCCAACGCGCTGCTCGCCCTCGGATGGTGGAGTGAGAGGAACGGCGACATGGGCCAATATAAAGAGCCAGCTCTATCCATAAATGTCAGTCCGGTGGAAGTAAGCCTCGCGCCCCTTTTAAACGCCAGCTTTGCCCTAGAAGTGGTCGATCTGCGCCGAAGTTTGCCCGTCGTGCCGCCAATGAACACGTCGTCGCTGGAGGGGTCAAGCATCCAGTAGTTCCCCTTCCCGGGGTCATCGTAATGCCGGGGCACTTTAACAAAACATTTGTTCAAACTCAAGTTGTGTCTGATGGAATTCTGCCATCCCTGCTTGTTCTCCCGGTAATACGGGAAATTTTTCATAATGAACTCGTAAATGCCGTTAAGGGTTAACCGCTTCTCCGGACTCTGCCGAATAGCCATCATAATCAAAGCGTTGTAGCTAAAAGGTGGTTTCTCGTACTTGCCGTTTTTCTTGTCGCCTTCTTTGCCTCCTTCGCCCTCCTTCGAGTCCCGTTTCTCTTCCTGCTTCTCCTTCTCGTCCGTGCACGAGGAGTCGTGCGATGAATTGTCACTTTTAGCGCAAGTGTTCTCCGACTTTTGCTCCTGTGCTTGGACAGGTAAAGGAGTCTTCTCCTCTTCCTCATGCACCGCTCTGTGGTGGTGTTGGTGGTGATGATGATTGTGGTTGTCGCTTTGGACGGCTTCGGGAACCAGACTGTTTATACTGAACGATGATTTAGGAATCATTTTGACTTCTTTCCTTTCTCCCATATCCAACATCACAAGTAAGATAGAGTAGCAACAACCAGCAGCAGCGGCAGCAGCAGTTGGACTTCAAATCTCTTGCTCTGGCAACTCCTCTAATTAAAAAACACAACAACTATTTCATGTTCCTTAAAAACACGTCGATATGAGACAGCTAGCTACAATTAATTACGGAGCCACAGACACTAAGCTGTAAAAAAAATAGCTTGAACCTTTTTAGAGACTGCAGCCAACCACCGCAGCATAAGTATTAACCGCGCAGCCAATCATTGAGCAGTTCTTAGCGCCTGTTCCAGTGCGTAAGGATACACAAGATCCACCAATGCTCATGCCCAGTCAACAATGGCTTTCATTTCCCCCAGTAAACTCCTATCAAGAAAACAGACCACATAACCTCAATCAATTTTTTTGATAATTGTAGAGTGCTGTTTCAACACATCCATGCGTCCTCAGTTTGTTTTCATACCGCAGGGGGAAAAACAAAAGGGACTCAAAGGTAGCCACAAAAAACAGGTACTAGCCTACTTCCCGTATTAGAAATGTATGGCTTTTAATATAGACATGGAGCAACAGCACATGGGTGTAACATTAATTGATAGTAGGTTACTCGCTGAACAGCGAGAGTAGTAGCTATATATACTTACAGCGTTTGCATTAAATGTAAATCCTTTCTGACGATCGGCTATACTTATAAGATGTAATATATTTATTCGTTCTCGCGTATCTATCACATTTTAACAGATTCTGAACATAAACGACAGTACGACGTTCATCCACAGAGTAGTAAAAGGCTATAAGCGTTTTCTTTCCTATAGCGTATGTTAATATGTCAATGAGCATGCTACTAAGCACCACCATGAACAATATCGTATCAACAATTACAAGAGAGGCAGATGATCAGAACAAGATTTAGCACGACAGCGTACTATTTTTTGTTTTTTTACTATTAATAACTATGATAATGATAATAAAAATAATAATAACAATAATAATAATAACCCAAGCAGAGGATCATTACTGGGTACGTTTTTATATTATTAATTTACGTGATAAACAGAACACATGCAGTCTGGTCAGTGCTGTAGCTATACAATGCAGACAAACCAATACGTGATATAGAAGGGCAATGAGCCTAGATCAAAGATCATTGTTATAGAAGAGTGGTAAAGTGCAAGTGTAAGGACCTTTGGGCTACGGAAAGGCATTGAAATAAAACTACTTCTTCTTCAAACGAAGGTCGCCTAAGAGGAGGAAATATATTTGAGGGGATGGAGAGTCCCTTTATAAAGAATTTAGAGAAAAACAGGGAGCTCCCAACCATAAGTGCTTTATTACAGAAGTATTCTATAGTTAATATATAATTAGTATAGTGAAAATAATAATAAAATTAATCTTGTTAAGGACGCAAGAATAACCACGGATGCTGACATCAATTAGTTGCTTTATATTTACGGCTGAGGGTGATATGTATTTGTGTATTTGTGTATTTGTGCTGGGGACGTTGCAGGGGGGTTTACTGAACAACAGACACACGCACCGCACACACGCATTCACATGTGCAAACAAATCGTACACACAGACACACGCAAACAAACAAACAAACCTACTAGATTCCCACAAGGTGGAATTTTAATAATAAACTCAGGCCTGCATAAACCTATAATTTCATATAAACATTCAGATCAATCAAATAAACATTTGACCAAATGCAGCCTATTACAGTGTAACAGAAATAGTAATTAAAAAAACACAAAATTATATTTTTTTCACATTTTTATTATTGTTTATGTTGTGTTTGTTTTGTATTATTAAATAGACCTTTATCTTCTATACTCTAGATGTGACCAAATGAATTAACCTACAACAATATGCAATGTATGCGCTATTATTTCCGCCCAAAATGTACAAGTGAATCAGACATTTTTTTGGAGAACATCCCTAAGGATTATTGGTCGACATTAAGTGTTTGTCGCATAGGATATAATCATATTTGTTGCACCTCACACATTATTATTATTGCAACCATACATTAAACTTTCCAACAAAAACAAAAATCTGGCACCAGTTGCACAACGTTTATTATGACATCAATGATTGCATATAGACCCGTTTTATCAACGCACATCCCACATGTTGCTTTTAATGTACTTTGATAAAGCTATTGACCCTTCCAAGCCGAAGGGAAAATAAGAATTTGAGCGGGTAAGATTGTGACTCGATCATGTTAAGTTGTTTTTACAACTGAAAATTATATAAGCCCACTTTCAGCAAACAAGATGTTAATGTCTCTTTAGTCCCTGTCTGGCTGCGACCAAAGTGGACAATACGTGCAAAAAAAGAAAAGAAAAATCTTTGCGCGGATCAAACCGACATAGGTAGGCCTACACGAATAATGCACAAGTTTTCAAACTTCTCTCATTTGATTACAGTTGTTCCCACATACACCTTTAAGTAGCCTAAAGTGCATTTAGCCCTAGCTACTAGCTACTAGTGATATATTTTATAGTCCATATCAAACTTGAACCTTCCGCTGCTACTGCAAAGTTGAGTTTGGTTTGCGACCGTTAACAACATGTAGCCTACAGGCCTGAGCATTAGGCTATTATCATCCCATTAATTACATAAACGTGTGACATTATTGTATTTGATGTAGCCTAACGTGTTTGACAATTTCTCATAAGAAATATAAATCGGTCAATTGTATTATTATTTAGGCCACGTCTTGTGCTAACGAATTATAAACTAAACGAGAGGGGTTTTTATTTTTAATATATTTTAGTATTTATTTATTTGCATTGGACCAACCTACATGCATGCAGCAATATAAAGTAAAATGTTGATGGTTCTTTGAGTATAAAAACAGTGTTTGATATTTTCTGAAATGTTTAATGAAATTATTACCACTAAAAATGTCAACTAATATATTAATTTTGGCTATAACATCCCATCCAGCTTTTACCAACAGCAGAACGGTTGTGTTGATAGGTTGATAAAGTTATTTTTGCACAGTGATGTGGCCTCTTCCTAAAAATGACTGAAATGTTCATGAACACGTCGCTTAAATAAACACAGTTGTCGCTTACCTTAACAAACACGCCTGTGTTGAAATGAGAACTGATAAACAGGGAGGTAATCCTGCACAAAGTCAGACCTGTCTTTTGTAGCTTGTGTCTTTATTAGAGTGCCCTCTAGCGGCCAGGAAAAATTACAGCAAATCTTCTCTTTTGCGCTTAGACTTTATTCTACAGATAATGGGCAAACTCGATGTATATTTTTTATTATAACAAAAAATATATAATTTTTTCAATATAACAAATTTTATTTATTAATTAGTTTCCAAAAGGCTACTAAATCATTTAACCATCTCACAGGGTCGAAATTACAAAACCCATGCAAACATGTATCTCACAGAGCCAGCTGGTGAATGATTTAAAGTAAAACCGACTTTTCACTTTGTAAAGCCAAATAAATAGGTAAACATACATTTTAAGTATAGTCTACTTTTCATACCCTCTTCAATCCTATCTTTAAAATATTGACTTGAATGAAATTTTGACAAAACAAAATTCGTATATGCATTTTGTGCAGTTTTAGCCTACAATAGGCTATTTCTTCAATCGAGATATTATTTCCGATTGTTGCCTAAAAGCAATATATAAATAAAAACAATGCGAGACGTATTTACTCATAATATGCCAGCTGTCGACAAAATTGTTCACAAAATTTTCCCTGACAATACAAATTAAATCGTGAATCATTTTAATTATGCATTATTGTTGTGCAATGCAGGCATCATAACTAATAATAATGATAATAGACTAATAAAACGTTTTATGTTAAAAATAGTTCAAAGTTGTAAATATTCGGTTATAGTCGTGAGAAGTATGCTTTTTTTTTTTTGCTTTTACTGTTTATACAATTAAAATAAGTGGTATAACTTGTTTCTGAATCATCCCTAAAATGATCAAATGTTTATAAAGTCAAACACCGATGGCTTCTTGTGGGGTGAATTTTCTCAAGGACTGAGAACAATCGTTTTTCATAGTCTGTAGCGCCATCATGTGGTAGCTCAACTGACAGCATAATTGAGTCATAACGAGGAAAGCCTTATAAACAGTCAAATGACTTATTTATATTATCTAACTGTATTTAGGTTTCACTATGCAAAAGTGGGACCAAAAAAATTTTTTTTTAGATACTACAACCATCCTAAGTCTAAATGTATTAAAATAATATTTAACTAAATGTAATAATTGTAGACCTGTGAACACAGCTTTTCCTTGCTTTTTTGTTCTTATTAATTTTAGAACAAAGACACATGCAGCAATTATTGATGACAGTAATATTTGATTGTTTACTCATGTTTAGAAGGCAATAATCATGACATTTTTGTTCCATTTTACACACTTTTGCTGAATCCACCCAACAGCATACATCACTATAATCTTTAAATACTATCAGAATGAAGCAAATCATTTTTACTCATATACCAAAAATATATATTCATATATGAAAAAAAACAATGATCTGATGGATTTTAGTTTTAGGTTTTAGTTTGAATTCTATACACATATTAAACAATTATTTACGAGCTATCATTGCACATCTGTAATCCCCCCCCCCCAAAAAGTTAGATCAGCAGTATTAGTTTTACAGAATATGAATTCTATCAAATAATAACAATAATGTATAATAGTAGATTTTAATATAAATAGCTATTAAAAGAAGTCAATTGTCAACTATTGCCACATCAAGAGAAGGTCAAATATGTTATGAAAAAGGTTTTTTTTTGTCAAATTTCATAAAGATACTCCTGTTTTTGGATTTGTCCATGGCTCCATTCTCAACCTGGTTTTGTGGTGGAGGTGGTGGGGCATACGAGGGAGGCTGGTTCCTCTGTAGACTTCTAACATTTTGGGTCACACTCACTGAAGATATAAAAAAAAGTTTATTTTTATTTTTATTCTGTTTCAGAGAAACCATTGACCATCTGATGAGAGATAAATAAATCTTTATCCATCAAAATAACATTAAAAAGAGATTTTCATTTTGATTGACCACATTGTTGCATTTGAAAGTCATTTACGATTACAATCCAGGCCCTGATACTAGAGACTAATTATCCTTCAGTAATTAGATTTTACAGCAACACTTTGAGATCCATGCATGCAGGTATGGGGTCTCACCTGAGTCTTGGCTCTCTCCTCCGTCAGCGTAGCGGTGTTTGTTGTAATAAGTGTGGGGAGGTTTAGGTGGTGGCTCTCTCTCTGTCTCACAGCTCTCTGTGGAGTCTTCTGTTAATACAAATCCACAGTAAGTGTTAAGCAGAAGCACACACATTGGCACACATAAATGCACAGAAGTACTCAGGCTCTGTTTGTTCTCTCACCCTTTTCCTGGTTGGACTTTGTGGTGGAATCTTGCGTGTCAGATGTGTCGCCTGGCACAGACTCACACTGCTCTGTGCTTTCTCTACTTGCTTTTGTGTTAATTCTGTGTGGGGACAAACATGACAAACAAATGAGCATGTGAGAAAACCTAGCTGTCCAATAATCTAATTCATTCAGGAACTGATATATATGTAAATGGGTCAAAGACAAATAACACGATAAAGAAACATATCTATAAATTAAGTGTTCTCTTTATATTCATGTTGGTTTCAAATGGTTATGAAAAACCAAAAAATCAAGAAAAGTTTAAGGAGTTTAATGTCCAGTTAGTAAAAATGAATATATTTTCAATGCACTTTGAGTACATGTGAGTGTACACATCTTAATACTTACTATCAAGAATGATTAATTCATAAATATTACATTTTTGGGTTGGAATCATGTGACATTCTATGACCTGAAGTAACCTTGCCTTGTCATAAAAAGTCATATTATATTATAAGAGACTTGCTGACCTTGACAGACATTTATGGGGGTCTGCAAAGCTCTACTTTATGGTATAATTGTGTTTTTATACTTTGTTTTCTGTTTTCAGCATTGATAATCATAAGAAATGTTTCTTGAGCAAATCAGTATATTAGATTGATTTCTGAAGGATCATGTGACACTGAAGACTGAAGAGTAATAGCTGATGAAAATTCAGCTTTGTCATCACAGAAATACAATACATTTGAAAATATATTAAAATTGAAAAATAGTTGTTTCACAATATTAGTCTTTTTATTGTATTTATGATCAAATATATCACCTTGTTAAGCATAAAATATAATATCAAAATTAATTTGAATTCAGAAACTAAAAACATGCTCATCACAGAAGAGATGCATTCAAATCACTGAATGTAACAATGTAATCGTTGTTTATATGATGTTACCCAGGACTGTCTGAAGACACTGTTGGATTTGTTGAAGTTCCTTCAACCACTTTTTCTGTTCTTCTTGAGATGAGGCGGCAAACAGATAGTGACTGCCATCGCTCAACCTAAGCCAGAGAGTCAAACCGATTATACATTTGTTTTCATCTGACATGTGAGCAGATGTTCCTTTTACAATGGCAGGTGGTGTGAATCATAACTCACATGATTTTGAATGTGTTCTCCTTTCTTCTGTAGTAAGGATTGTCTTTACAGACTGCTCCAGCCAGTGTGATCGGTGGCCAACGTGTGCAGTTCTGTATTAAATGACATGGATTGAAGAGAAAAATAATCAATCCACAAAGTCCACTACAAAAACATCTCCTTAAATTGATATAATGCCTCTTAATTATTGTCATCATGTGGTGGACTCACAGATGCAGGGTTGTCTGTAAAAATAATTGCCTTGTCTGTCTGTATATATTGTTAATTAAGAGTAAACATAGCACTCACTGTGTCCGTCTTTCACTAGCGTGTCTAGCCAAGTGTGTGTGTGACCATGTTGTGTGTGTAGACTCATACCTCACTGGCGGCATTTTGGTCTTTAAACAGATTGAGTGACTCCTCTTCCAGTAGTGCATAGACTGTTTCCCAGTGATCCAAGCCCTGTTCCAAACCAACAGATCAATGTTCCACCATTAGGTGCTATTACAGAAACAAAACCGCACTATAAACAATGAAGTGGAGCTAAGGATGTCAGAGAAAGCTTTTTAATCAATATCACCATTGGTGTTGGTTGGAAAGCTTACTTTATTTCCTCCTTGCTTCAGTTTAATCTCCAAGGTGCCCTCCGTTATGGCACGTCCTGTTCTGATCTAAATAAGTACACAAATTATAGACCAAAAAAAGGTGGAATCTAAAAAGGAAAGCACATAACACATCAACAGTCGTCCCTGTTGGAGAGTCAGTAGAGGGGGATGCTTGTACTTCTTCTGGGTCTGAAAGGGAAGCTGGAGGAGATGACTGAGGTTTTTCAGGTGGGGTTGAGGGAGGAAGATTTTTGTCCTCTGAGGGTTGGTTGTCGACCGTTTCTTCATCTTTGGAGGGTGGCTTTGACGTAGGAGGACCCAGCATCTCTTTATCAGGTGTTGATTGTTTCAGATGTCTTGGAGTGATCCTTGGTTTAGCAAGGACATTGAGGGAGGGTTTGATCTGTCTCCGAGTATCGACCTCATCTTCAGATGTGGTATGGTCAGTCTTGGGGGCGTTGTGTAAATAATGGGGTTTGTAAACCGCACTGGAAATTTCTGAGGAGGAGTTAGGGCCATCCAGAACAGAGGTGGGCAGTTACGATATCGCCGTCACTGCTGCTGAGGCCTGATGCCACTCTTGACACCAAAGAGGAATAATTTTTACCACTGCTGCTTCTCTGTAGGATGGCAGACGTGGCTGTAGGGACTCGGGAGGGTGTGGATGAATTATCACTCTCGCTGTTCCTTAGGACAGGACTGGTCAGCGAGGGATGTGGGGGTAAAGCTGGTCGCTCAGATGGCTTTCGCTTTAGGGAAGTTACACGAACGGGTTTGTCCCTACTGCTGTCTGTACTGTCACCACTCTGAATTTTTTTGATTTTCTTTTCCCTCTGGGACACCAAAGAAAGAGCAGAGAAATTACAATAAGGTGAATCGAAACTGATAAATGTGTATGTTTCTATCCTTTATCCTGTTTTTGAAACACTTTTGCAAATATGCAATTAAAAAGTGAGAGTAATGCTAGTATGAGTAATCATTATTTTAATTATTTACTATTTTATCTGTATTCTTCTGGCTTGAAGGACATTAAATCTCTCACTCTGAGCTTGACTCATGGCCTCCAGATCCTCCTGCTTCTTCATCAACTCCAGCACATCTGAAACAGAGTCCCTTCAACAAATTTAATACAATTAGATTTGATGAAACTAATGGGAGTCTTATGCTGCCTACAAATATGTAAACATTTTCCCAATTCCCAAAATGTTCCCACCCCATAGTCCTCTGCTCTGAGCGCACTCTCATAGGTGTTGAGCCAGTGCTCGGCCTGCTCCAGCTCTCTCTGCAGCTGCTGCAGTTCAAGGTCTTCCTGATATTGAGCTCTCCTTTCGGCCCAGGCTTCCAGCACCCGCACTTCCAGCTTCTGGAGCTTGGCTAGACAGTCTTCCAGCTGCACAGACATACATACAGTGATATCAAGGGTTATTTACAGGTTTGAGTTTTTACAGCATCTCAGACTTTTAATTTAGTTTCTGACCCCCTTGAAATGTGCAGACCAGGGGCAGATTGGCCATCTGGCAATTCTGGCAAATGCCAGAAGGGCCAGACCATTTTGTTTAATGTGGGCCGGTCAGATTTTTTCTAAATGTATATAAATAAAAAAATTAAAATTTGTTTTGTTTTGTTTTGTTTTTATCGCTTGCACGATTTCTCTATGGTTATAATAATAATAATGTTAATAATAAAAAAAATGTTGGTCCCGAGATGGGCCGACCGAACCGTTCAGTCAAAATCAAGCACGTCATCAGAGAGATTGCAACGAGCTAATTTTCAGTAAAAGCTAGATAATGGACCATAAAAAAGGAAAGGCGGTGCAGAAAACTTTGAGAAAGGAAAAAAAGGGCCTAAGTCCGACACTGCTAAATGCGTAAAATTAACCAAACTCTTTTCAAAAGGTTTAAATTCGGCTGCTGCAACGGAGGACAGTTAGTGCCTCAGAGGTAAGAAGAAAACAGAAAATACAGCTAGCACAAGCCATTTTCACACTACTTCTGCAGTTAGCTCCGTTTTTTTTTTTTTTTTTTTTTTTTTTTTACAGTAGCCTACACTGTATTAAACAGTTGTAAGCTTAGCGTAGAACCCCAGTATATTTTAAAATGCCATTGATTCGTGATAATTGGTTAACTTAAGTGTTAACGAGCCTGTTACTGAATTGAATGACTGAAATATCAGCAGATAAAGTGGGATTTAGGGTAAAAACTGATGTAGGCTACTTGCAATATAGTCTAACACATCAAAAACCAATAGCAATAGTACTATAGACATTTGTAGTGAACTTTTCTTTGAATATGTAGTCATATATTAAAATAAAACATTGAGCATGCATACAGTACATAAGTTTACATTATGCAATTAATCCTTAGGAAGGGTGGACTGCAGAGTCAAGTGTCATGGAGGTAGGAAGACACAATGAGAGACACACCCTGATACAGATGCTGCCAGTTTCTTAATAATGTGGACCTAATTAACTATTAATTAACTCTTAGGATAGCAGGAACCTGTGCCTGTGACACAGACAGAGAGAGAAAGAGACAGAGAGAGAGAGAGAGAGAGAGAGAGAATATCACACTCACACACAAATGCACATGCAGCACATACTAGCAACACTTCAGCATACTTTAATTCACAAATAATTGTATATCAAAAAGGATTTACTGCTGCTACTATTTATAGTTTTTGCTATATATTCTATTCCCTTTTGTGCTATTATTACTTGTTTGTATTCATGTGTATTCCAATGTTGAGAGCAGTCAGTGAGAAAATATTTTGCTGTAATGTTTAAGTCCTATACTGTGTTCATTAACTAGGATGTTGCTGGAATCAGTACAGCCAGAGACCCCTGGTCTTTCAACACCAGTGCTGTGAGGAAGGATGCTACGGTAGGCCAAGCAGAGACATTGAGGAGTATGGTAGAGGAAGGAAAAACCCAACAGACAGACAGTGACAACAAATAACAACATACTGTAGAGAATGACAGTAACAGCAGACAAATGGCATAAACAGACAGCACACAGACTCTACAACATCCTCAGATTATTTTTCTTTTGTTTTTACTGTATGTGTAAATTTGTTATAAACGTGTGCTCTTTAAAAAGTAGTAAGCATTGTTTGCCAGACACATACATTAAATGTTTAAATATCTATATGGTACTGCTTATATTATTTCACCATCTGCACACAAATGTAAGTAGTGAATGTGTGTGTCCGTGGGTGGGGCTGTGTCGGTGTGGTAATGTGGGCCGGTGTGGCTACAGTGCCAGGGCTGAATTTTTGTCCCAGTCCGCCCCTGGTGCAGACTGGCTCTGATGAAACTAGCGATAACTCGTCCCGACTGAAAATCAGGGCAAAAGTTGTGTATTGTATTCCAGCCTTTAGGTGTGAGTGACATACCTCATGACTCATGAAGTTCCCCTCTTCCATCAAACGTCTCCCTTTGTTTTTAACCATTTCTGATTTGTCCAATTGCCTGTCAATCTGTGTGCGGTACTCTTCGTGTCTTTTATGAGCTGCTCCAGGTCTTTAACCTCATGTCCAACCCCCTCCCGTCACTAGAGACAGTGTCTCCTTAAGCCATTCCCTAAGACAGAATCATCAAGATCAATGTCAAACCACAGATCAACAAATGAAAAACTTTTCATACATTAGCTCTCTCCATTCAGTTAGATATCTCTGAACAGCCTCTGCCTGTTGGAGTCTTTGTCTGTGCTGGTTGGCCTTTTCCAGCAGGCTGCTCCAGATCTCCTCCACCTCCTGCAGCCTCTTGCTCAAACTGTCCCTCACTCGAGGACACTTGCTGACCAGAGCTTTGCCTTCCTCTTTTCGATGCGACACGTCTTCTTCTATCACTGCGAGGTCTCTCTGGTGAAGCAGGTGGTTGTACTATTTTAAAAATCCACCTGTGGTAGTTGAAATATTTCTAGTGAAACATTAGGCTGATAGCAACAAGTGTGTATGAATATTGGGTACCTCCAAGCCTTCATGTTGGCGGATGAGAGCTTGGACACGGAGCAGGTCATTCTCCTGCTCCTCAGAGTCCAGAGCCACCTCTTTTTCATTCATCCAGATCCTAAGCTCATCCAGGTCATGGTCAAACTGGAGAACCTCTCGAGCAGAACGCAGGTTCTGTCAAAACATTCACTTTTAACTGTGGCTCAATTTGTAATATCACTCGAATAGAAACAGTAAGCTACCTTAGAACAACCACTTTTTTCTTTAATTTTACCTCTGCTCTTGCTTTCATAGCTTTGTTTAAATCCTCCCAGAGCTTGAGTAGATCTCTCTCTTTCTGCTGTGCCTCTGATGACTGCACCGTCTGCTTCAGCTTTTGGACCGTAGTCAGCTTACTCTGGCCCAGATTGCCGACCTCTTCTGCAAAATCCTCAAACTTCTTCTGCAGTGCCTAACAAGAGCAAGCAAGTAGCTTTAAAAATAATTTTGATGATTAAAATAGTAAAGGGTTTAAAGTCTGACAAGTGCTAAGTATCTTTTTATAAGTTACCATGATATGAATGTAGTATGACTTCTAATCCAAAGTCATTTATAATTAAGATATGGAAAAAACGGATAAAGGCAAATATATCAAGAATATATTCATCTTAAAACTGTATAGTGTGTTTCTGCTCTCTATTTTTGAGCCAGTCTTACCTCCACCCCTTCTAGATCTAGTCCAAAGTCATCAGACTCTGCTGTGGTTTTGCGAAAGAGGAGCCAGTTCTGTAAGTCTTTAGCTTCTCTCTCAAATGCATAGAGATTGTACTGATTCTCCAACGCTGTGTGGCATCCAGCAGACAGTTGCAATAGTGTCTCAAACTCATCCTGCATATCTTCAAGGCTCTTACTCAATAAATGGCCAGCAAAGACACATAAAAGTTCAAACATTATGATTTGGGTTTTCAACTTCCAACATACATTCACAAGTGGGGTTCAAGAAAAAGTTTTTTTTTTTTAAAGAAATAAATACTATTATTCATTAAGGATGCATTAAACTTATCAGAAATGACAGGAAGTAAAGATATTTTTTTTTTTTATTATTAAAATATTTAGATTTCAAACAACATGCGGTTTATCCGAAACTTTCTATTCACCAAAGAATCTAAAACAAACGTATCAATGTGCCAACACAAAAGTTTCTTGATCACAAATCAGAATATCAGAAGGAGTTCTGAAATCATCTAACAAAGCATTGAGTAACATTCTGGGACATCACTCACAGCAAAGTATTACAAAAATCCGCAATTCGTAATTAATCAATGCTACATGACCAAAAACGCACCATGTTGGGAGTGGGACTTTTCTAGATCAGGTCAGTTCAGGAGTGCTTTACTTTTCTACGCGACTTTCCAAACTTTATTTATTTATTTATTTATTTATTGGTTTATTTAATAGGGACCATGCATATTAATGAACATTGTTGTATAAATATACACCATGTAAATATGCCAGAATTAGTAACAATAACTACTTTTCATCTGTAGTCCCTAGGCAGGTAACATAAAACTAACATAAAGACAGCCAACAATAATACAATATTCATTCACTATAAATGAAAAGATACACATAATGGTGACATATACATTGACAACAAACAACAAAACAAAACAGAAATACATGATGGATAAGACATTGTTCATCCATCTCTATACTACACTCAATTTAACAGTGAAAGTGTATGGGGGATAAATGTGTGACAATTAAAAATGAATACATCTATGGTTTTCTAGAAGCCACTGTTTTAAGTGAGTTTTAAAGGTGTTGAATGTAGGACACTCTCTTATTGGAAGGGGCAAACTATTCCAGAGTTTACCGCCTATTATTGACAATAAGTTTTGTCCAAAAGTGGTACGCCTAAATGGTATCACACAGTCCCCATTTACAGAGGCCCGTGTGCTACCTCCGCTTTCAAGTCTTTGAAAAAAGCCATGCAGCGGAGGGGGGGCAAGATTATATAACACTTTATATACCAAACAAACATACTTAAAACGTTTGAAATTGTCAAAGCTTAAAAATCTATGTCTCTCTAAGATGTCGCAATGGTGGAATGACAATGCCTTTTTATCAAAAGTTTTTATGGCTTTCTTAAATAGAGATTCAATACTTTTAAGAGTAGTTGTGCTAGTTAATGACCAATTTGTAAAACAATACTCAATATGTGAAAAGATCATAGTATATAGAAACAACTTGGCAGCTTTGGTGTCAAGAAACGGTCTAACTTGTTTAAAATTCTGCAAATTGAATTTAACTTTATTTGCCACCTTTTTTACATGACGTTTAAATGTTAAGGTGGAGTCATATGTGACTCCTAGATACTTGAAATCATTAACAATATCAAGCTCCTGTCCTCTAAGGAACACATTTGAATGTGACACCTTCATATTTTGTTTGGTAAACGCCATACAAACTGTTTTTTTGGTGTTTAGGTAGAGACATGACTTAGTAAGCCAGTCATCAATGTGAGCCATTACAGATGTAAGTGTAGATGCTATCTCTTGGTAGTTCTTAGCAAATGTAAAGATTACAGCATCATCTGCATACATCTGAACATCAACATTTTTACATGCCTCTGGCAAATAATTTATATACAATGTAAACAGGATTGGACCAAGTATGGAGCCTTGGGGGACCCCTACTGGACATTCACAAAATGGAGACTTTGAATCATTAATGCGAACACATTGCTTTCTACTGGACAGGTATGATTTTATCCAGTTGAGAGCTTGTTCAGAGAAATTGAAATATGTTAATTTAGATAAAAGAACTTCATGATTAACAGTATCAAAAGCCCGCTTTAGGTCTAGAAAGACAGCACCAACATAAGAACTCCTATCTAGTTAGCCTTTGACCTTTTCCAAAAACAAACAATTAGCCGTTTCTGTTGAGTGATGAGCCCTGAACCCAAATTGCATAGGGTGAAATAAATTACTGCTTTTATTGAGATGTTGAATTAGTAATTTAGCCACCCATTTTTCGACTATTTTAGAAACAACAGGCAAAATACTGATTGGCCGATAATTGGCCATATCTGATCTTTCACCTGACTTAAAAATGGGTGTGACCAGGGCCATCTTCCATGCTGATGGCACAATGGATTGTCTTAAAGACTGATTAATCAAATATGTAATAGGCTGTAGAAGGATCTCTTTATGCCTTTTTAAAAAATTAGTATCAAGGCCATAGATATCCATGGCCTTAGAATTCTTTAAGCCACTGATAGTATTTGCTACTTCTATTTCAGTTATTTCTTGTAGGTGGAAAATCGGCTGTGCATAATTAATGGAACAAATAGAATAGCTAGGTGAATTAAAAAATTTAGTTATTTCATAAACAGAGTCTAAAAAAATTGTTTAATTCTGTAGATATGATGATCGGATTTGTAACTAATTCAGTGTTGATTTTCAACTCTAAATATTTATTGTTATAATTCTGTTTTCTGCCAATCAGCTTGTTGATGGTTTGCCATATCTTCTTCCCATTTCCTCTTGCATCTTCAATAGTATCAATGAAGAAGTTGGCTTTAGCTTGTCTTAGCCTTTTTATTACTTTATTTCTTAAGGAGGTAAATTTTTGTCGGTCTATTGTAAGACCTGTTTTTAAAGATTGTTTCAATAATTGATCTCTTTCCTTCATAAGTTTCCTACACTCTTCATTTAGCCAGGGCAATATATCACTGCTTTTCTTTTGACTCCGCTTTCTGAGGTAGGGCCCCATAACTTTCTTAATTGTTGATGTAAATTGGTCACAGTCACTCTCCAGATCACCTTTAGAGAGGACCCCGTTCCAATCAATCTCTCTTAGTGCCACCCCAAGGTTTTCCTGTTGACTAATTGGAACTGATTCATATTTACATATTGGTGTGGCTGAGGAATAAAAACGATGTCTTTTTAACTTCCTGGAAAAAAGAATGATATTGTGATCTGACAGCCCTGTCACTAAATTATAAGTCTTAGTAATTCTTTCCGGTGTATTTGTAAATAATAAATCTATTTTAGTTTCAGACAGATTAGTTATTCTTGTAGGTTGTTCAATTAACTGTTATATTAAAAAAATCTGTAATATTTTTAAGCTTTTTTCTTCCACCCTTATCACTCCAATTTATATTAAAGTCCCCCATCAATATAACCTCTTTGTTAAAATCCAAACTATAAAGGAGGTTTTTTAATTGATCATAGAACTCAAGCTTTGCTGAGGGTTTTCGATATAGACAAATTAAACTAAATGCCATTTCAACTGAAAGTGAAATGTTGACACCAACACACTCAATATCAGTTTCCCTATGCCATTCAATTTGTTTGCATTTAATAGTACTTTTCACATATAATAAAACTCCACCTCCCCTCCCATGATCTCTGTCTTGCCTAAAAACATCATATCCTGGCATGACAATAAGGGCCTCCGGGGAGGAACGAGTTAACCAAGTCTCTGTCAGTCCAAGAAAATCAATATTAGAATTTACAAGCAAATGTTCCAGTTGTTCACGTTTGGTTGCCATACTCCGAATATTTAAATGTCCACCAAACAACCCTTTAGCTTTGCATCGAGGGTCCCACACAGTTCGAGCCTGATTGAGCGTTTGGAAAAGCTTTGCGATGCGGTGTTTTTTCATCACGGGATTCCTAGATCTAATTGAAGGCATAGTCAATGCCAGATCTACACCACGACAATCCGGTATATCTCGGGACTCACCACTGGAGATGTTAATATTCCGCTCTTGCAACGAGACGACCTCTTCAACACCGCCACCGCCGCCGGAGCCCGTCGAGCCAAACACAGCCCCCAGCCGCAGACGCTCCGGACCAGCAGCCAACGCCACCCCAGAAGACTCCACCACAGCCCGCAGCCCCGGGCCGGCGGCCACCGACGGCGCCACCCAAACGAACCCCACCGAACAGCCGCCAACAAAGGCCCCCAACCGAGCGACCGGCACAGACAACCACGGCAACACAGGGGGTAAGTAAAAACAGGCCATTGATCGAATAGCGAACAAGGGCTGCCCTGGCAACGCCAGGGGAATGTAGGGCAGCGGTAGTCCGAGCCTAGCATTGGCTACGAGTAGATTGTTGAGGAGAGTTGCAAACAAGGCACATTGAAAAATGCCAGTTTGTGTTTTCGCTGTTGGTTGTGGTCCGGGATTACGTTCTACATCACCAGCAAGAAGTAATAATACGGTGAGTTGAACGAGCCCATGGCGTGGATTAGATGGCATTTCACGCGATGTGGAAGACATCTTTGCGTATCCATTGATGTTAAGTTTGGAGTACAACAGGTGTTGGCTATACTACCAACACAGGTGTTTTCTTTGTTAAAGCGATGTTGCACAGACAGCAACAACAGCGCCACAATGTATGGAACTATAATCCAGTGATGTAATGAAAATTTGGGTTTAGATGGTTTAGACAAACAACACGCAGCACCTGCCAGGCTACATGCGTTCACGTCAGGGACCGCCATTTTGTTGATTGTTGAACTCCAGGTCAACTGTGTCTAGTTTCCTGAGGAAAGCTTCAGTGGCCTCCTCACTCTTTCCATAGTCTTTGGACTCTAATACAGGCCTCTGCTCCTCCATCCTTTGCTCCATTTGGGAAACCTGGGTCATTATGAAGAGATATCAGACATCAGATTTAATCATATGTTTATGAATCACATTACAGTGTGAACTGGTAACACACCTCTGAGAGAAAGGTCTGGATTTTCAGTGCTAGTTGAAGCAGGCGATCTTTATTCGCTGACTCTTTCTTCAAAGTGTCAAAGTTCTGCTTTAACTCAGCAAGTTTTCACTGATCTCACGTGATGCAAAGTGTCGTCATCGCACCAGGTTCTGTCCTGCATCCTGCACAGCCATTATTAGAGGGGTTCGGCTCTCGATTTCCTGCATGACAACCTGTAAGAGAAGGTATTAGCATATCATGGTTCTTTGTGTTTGCTGAAAGTCCTGTAACAAAACATCAGTTTATCAACGATGCATAAGAATTGTGGTTTCAGATTTCTGGACCAGACTAACCAGATGTTTTTTTTTACTATGGCTTGTATACTCTGCAGGGAGGTGCCCCAGTCTTTTGTGGCTGTGGCCTGCAGCTTGTCCTGAATCCACAGCAGCTCATCCTCTAAGTCCCTGTAGAACTGGAACAGCAGCTGCCATGACTCCAGAGTTTCCCTGCAGGCCTGCAGCAGCTCAGCCAGCCCATTATACCTAAGAGAAATGATTAAATGTCAGTGTTACTTTTCCACTCAGTCTGTCAATCAGATGAAAAAAAAACATAATACCACCACATCCTATGGGAATACATGTAGTATGACACAGCAATCATGTGGTATTTTAGATCATTTGACTGACATTTCAAAGCTCATGAATAGTGCCCACATTAATGTATAATCTTGAAACTCAGTATTGCTCACTTGTAAATAACGCTTATCAAATGTGACCCTGGACCACAAAAAAAAAAAAAAGGGTCAATTTTTCGACATCTGAATAAATAAGCTTTCCATTGATGTATGGTTTGTTAGGGTAGGACAATATTTGGCCGAGATACAACTATTTGAATATCTGGAATCTGAGGGTGCAAAAAAATCTAAATATTGAGAAAATCGCCTTTAAGGTTATCGAAATGAAGTCCTTAGCAATGCATATTACTAATCAAAAATTAAGTTTTTATTTATTTACAGTAGGAAATTTACAAAATATCTTCATGGAACATGATCTTTACTTAATATCCTAATGATTTTTGGCATAAAAGAAAAATTTATAAGTTTGACCCATACAATGTATTTTTGGCTATTGCTAAAAATAAACCCCAGCGACTCAAGACTGGTTTTGAGGTCCAGGGTCACTATGATCCATGTACATAAGAGCTATCAAATCATTTACTTTCGTCATTATCAGTTTTCATGCCCACAACGATTTGGACTATGGACTTCTAACACATTTAAATGCCATTCAGGTCCATGTGAAGGACTCACTAAACTGTAAAAATTTCTACAGTACTGTAGAATGAAATCAGGGCTGAACAAAAACATAAACATACCTGTTGACCACCTCCTAAAGCCTCTGCTGTATATTTTCTGCAAGGAAGTTGCCTTGAGAGCTGAAGTCTTTGGCTGTGTCCACCAGCCCCTGGACCTTCTCCATTTGTGCATCTACCATTTCCTCCAGACCCTGCTGGGCCTTAAGCAGCCTGCTAACTGAGGCCAGGTTACCACCGTAGTCCTTACTCACCACTTCTACCTCCACTGACCCAAGCCACTCCTCAATGTCATCCAAGGAGCGCTGGAACTGCAATGCCTAGAGGAAAACCACATTATCCAAGATGATATTTCAGACCAGTATCAGTAAATCTGAATTAGATTTGTCTGAAAGTCAATGTGTAAAGCGGCACCTCTACACGATATCATGTAGAATTAAGAAAAAAATATTTTCAGTGTGCACACTTATGCCTTGAATTTCATACAAACAGAGAAAGATTAAGAGATATTCAGACATTCTTTAAGATTCCAATGCCATACTTTTATGATGGTCTGCACTCTGTTGCGGTTGGCCAGTATCTCTGCCTCAAAGCTCTGGTGCTTTAGTAGCTTAGCCTGAAGGTTAATAGGATCTGTCCAGCTCTCATCAACAGCCACAGAGTTTTTCTCATTCAACCATGAGGAAACCTTTACAAATGAGAATTTAACTTAGTAAAAGACATACTGATGGGTAAAATAAATCAGACTACATAGGTGAATGTCAACCCTCTACACTCTAAAAAATGCTGGGTTGTTTCAACCCAATGTTGGGTCAAATATGGACTAACCCAACTGTTGGGTTAAAAAGCTCATTTAAAAATGTAACCAAAATTGAACACAACAGTTGGGTTAGTCCATATTTGACCCAACATTGGGTTGAAACAACCCAGCATTTTTTAGTGTATTTTCCACATTCAGCAGGAGCTGTTTACTTCACACACCTCATAGTTTCCTTCCAGGAATTTCTGCAGCTGTAGAGATTCTTCCAATGCTTTTCGTCTGGTTTTGCTCATTTCCAGTACTTTGTCCTTCCTTTAAGAAAGGAATTTTACTTAAACAGTACTTTTCAATATTTCTGGTCTATAGACCATTGTGAAAAAGAAGTGTGCTTTCTTGTATTGAATGTGCACTTTTAGTGTACTTCAAATGTTTAGAGTGCCTGCAGATAAAAGGCAATTTTGTAATAATATAATAAATAAAAGGTGCACTTCATAATAATGTAACATAAAAGTATTCACTTTAAAGTACATTTTAAATCGTTGTTTTAATATTTATTTTGTCATGCTTTGAAGAACACTTATTTTGATGTTGACTAACATACTAAGTCACATATAAAGTACTTAATCAAGATTTTAACTGTACATGTTATTTAATCTACATTTTAAAGGTAATTTATTTTAAATGTAATAAATTGATATTTCAACACTGTAAATGTGTAATTACAAATATATTTAAATACATGACATACAATAGAAATCACATTAAAGTATATTTTAGTATAAAATAAATGCCTGTTAGTACACTTGGCAGTACACTTTAACCATATTCAAAGACAATATAATTAATTGTGAAATTACATAAATATATGTATATGCAATATATAATTTCATGGTATGTAATTCATATATGTAATGTTATGATATGTCCTACTTAAATGAGACAAAAACACTTCAGCTAATTTCATTTAATTTAAATGATAATAATAAACCTATTTTTAATACATTTGCACATTTAACTGCAATTAAGTGTCTGTAAAAATTACATTAATTTATTTTGCACGCAAGCATATTCTTTGAAAGTATGTTATTTCTGTAATAAGTACTAAAGCGTAATTCGTCAGACGAGTGAGTTTTTTTTTGCTTACTGCATACCTGAGCAGAATAGCTTTGATCTTCTTCTTGATGTTGTCAGTCATAGTGCTGTGCCTGTATGAGCTGCTGAGCATATCCTATCTGAGCTTCTATTGAGTTCTTAAACAAAGCATGCTTCCTCTGAAGAGCCTCCACCTCTGACAATGAACCCTGTGTCAATGTGCAACATCTTTCACCATCCATATGCAAAGTTACAGAGAAGAAAACAGCCAATGTCATTTTGTTTTCTTATGAGGTGAAAATGTTACTCTGTCTTTTTAAATGAGGTCCAAGAAATGGAGCTCTTACCCCAAGATCTTCATTGACCAAGAAAGCCTCCCTGTTACTCATCCAGCTCTCAGTCTGGTCGGCATAGCCCAGGAATATCTGCAACCAAACCACATAATAACACATACTCAAATTAACCAAAACCACCTGCTGTTTTCTTAAGTCACCTGAAGCTTCAGTGCTTGATCCAGAGTTTTCTTTCGGTCCTCCCAAGCTTGAGCAAGCTTTGTTTTGGCATCCTCCAGCTTGTGTAGAGCTTCTTTTAATCTCTGCTGAATCGCTGTGTCCGTACTTCACAAGATTCTGTCCAAAACTCTTAACTGAACCTATACGCTCACCGCGAGCATCAACCTCTGCCTGCAATCATTTAAATGTTGCTCTAACACAAGTCTGGTATTATATAACATTATGTATGTACTATGACAAATTAGAAGTCACTTTGGTTCAGTGCATCTGATAAAAGAATATATATATAAAAATAAATTTTTAACATGTTACACTATTTAAATTTTTTTATTGATTATTATTATTATTATAAATTAAGAATATAGCAACTAATGGTTGCATACCTTCGTTTGATTTCCTTGTCCAGCTTGACGAAAGCAATGTTGACCTCTTCCTGCTTCTTACTAAGTTTGTCAGACAGATCACAGTGTCTCCTTAACCGATCTTTAGTCTCCTTCTCCAGGGCCTGGTTTTACCAATTAAAGCAGGTATCTGCTTTGTAACCCTTCTTGTAAGCTGACTAGCTTTAGTGAGTTACACAAACCCTCACCCTACAGCATATAATGCACCATGAATGGTTTATTTAAAGGCTTTTGTATGTACAGCAGTTACTTCATTGGAAGGTGCTGAGAGGTTTTCTATAAAGCATTTAACCACAATGCAAGCACACACAATAGATATTGTATAGGACTTGCTACCCACAGTGCACTGATTAATATGGATGAATGTGTTCTTTGTATAACAGCTGTCTAGTCTACTCACAGTGCCTCTCTCTTGGATGACTCTAGCCTCCCTCTCCATCTCCTTGTGTCTGCGAATAAGGTTTTCCACACTCTCCACATCCACTCCACAGCCCTGACCCTGAAGCAACAGCATCTGTGGCCAAAAACATTTTTAATTAAGACTATATAATAAAGAAAATTTAATTCAGTATATTTAAAATATTGTTATATTGAAAAATTAAGTGTAAAATACATTTTCAATTTCTCTTATATTGGGTTCAAAGCCGAAGTTGGGTTCAGATTCAAAGACATGTAATTTGATGGCCATAAAATCTCTCTCTCTCACCTTCTCCCCAGCTCTGTCCCAGACTTCTTCTAGCTCTCGAATCAAGGCGTGGATCTGTAGCGCTACCTCCAGCTTCTGCTTATAGCTGCTCAGGTTGCCATGGAAATTACTCCATCTATTGGGAAGGTGACAAGAAAGTCAAAACAACAACATGCTAGATATAAGAGATGATGAGTGTATTTTCTTAAATGAACATGGATCTCAGTTGAAATATAGGCAAGGCAAGTTTATTTGTATAGCACATTTCATACACAATGGTAATTCAAAGTGCTTTACATAAAATAAAATAAAAACAATAATCACAACAATAAAACAAGGAATTTAAAAACTTTGAAAATTATTTTTTTTTTAAATTGATTTAAGAGGTTAATATAGGAGGATGTACTGTTCAATTGAGCTGTTGCCTATGCTTTCTCACAGTTGCCAACTCATCACTGTCCTGTCTCTCTAGCCGGGCTGCCGGAGTATTGATTGTCTTGATGTGAGCATCATCAACAGTCACATCCTAAGGGATGAAAACTTCTTAGTGAAAGAATGTTACTGCACTAAGCAATATGCTATATACCACTGTTACATAATACAAAGCCTTCAGTATGTCATTTCAGTAAACTGAGTTGATAAATCAACATAAATCTGTTTTTCTTTGTTCACATTTTCTAGACCAAGTCGAACACCAGACTTACTCCAGAGCCTGAGCCTCTGAATTCGCTGAGCTTCTTCAGCAGCTGCTGACCATGTTCATAATCCTCCCCAACATCACCAACATTTATCACCACCTCCTATACAGAAAATAAACCAAATATGAATTCTGGACACACCAGTAGTTTATATCAAGGCATGTTTTCAGCAGTTTTTACTTGCCTTTTGCCTAATCCAAACTTCAACCTGTCCCACTTTTTGCAGGAACTCAAGAAAATCACGATTATCCTCAAGAACTTTTCCACGGACTGTAACCGTTTGCTTCAGAGCTTCACAATTTTTGAGAGATCAGCGCAGAGATGGTCTGCTTTATCTCCTTCGATTTTGGGTGACGCAAGGTCACTAGCTCATTTCCAGCCTTTTGATAAGTATGTGACACACAATGTTAAACACATTTATAAAGACCAAAAAAACCAACAAAAAAAGATAGTATTATCTCTGACTGACTACTGAGCCAGTTTGTTACTTTGGTACCTGCTGGACAGATTCAATGATCCATTCCTCTGCCTAAAATACAAATAAACATCACAAACCAACCATTTTGTTTTCTCTTTAAGTCACCTGGATCGGAAATGACTAGTACCGTACCTCTGACACATCTTGGTTGAAAATACAGAGAAGCTTTGAGATCTCAAGATCCTCTCTGCGTTTATCTGACAGATCTTTGATGCGTTCCCTCCTCTCCTGGATAGCTTTCAGTTTGTTCTTAATGTTGCTAATTTTTTCTCGCTTCAAACCTTCTGTCCTTAAGGGTTCTGCTGACTCCTGAAGAGCCACCATCTACATGACATAAGACATCCATTCATCTATACTTAGTCTAAAAATAGCACGTGTTTGATGCTTCAGGCCATACTGTAGGCTGATGACCAACCCACCTTGTCTTCCTGAGAATTAAGAAGTTTTTCAAAGGCTTCATGGCGTTTGATCAAAGTTTCTACATCATCCACCGTTGTTCCCAAATCACTATTCTTCAACAGGATCTGCAAAGAAACAGATATTGTTAGCTTTAACATTATAAATGTCTAACTACAAACTTAATGTCTAACTACAAACTTGATTCTGAAATGAGCTTGTGAACTAATGCTATATGGATATTTTATATCCACCAGACCAGATATTTCTTACATGTTGAAATGTAAATAAAAGTAACACCTGGTAGTTTACAGGAGCACAGACCTCTTGGGACTTAGTGATCTTTTCCATGTACTCAGTGTCTCTATAAAACACCTGCTCCAGATATGTGTTCTCCAGCCATTTCTGATTGGACTGCCAGTTATCAGAAAGCTTCTCTTTTTCTTCTTGCAGAGGTTTCAGTTTCTCCTGGATCTGATGGCCACACAGGATGTTTAAACATATATATGTTATGTATTTAGCATTTATATTTGTCAATTTAATAAACAAAATTACAGTTTGCAATATTGTAGTTTAAATCAGACAAATGTAAGTTTCTCACTTCTTTAGCGTTAGGTTTGTCATGCTCTAGCAGGTCCTGGCCCATGGATACGGCCTGAGCATATGTCTCCTCACATGCCACAATCTCAGCTGCTGGTGCTGGAACAACTGCAAATCTCAGGTGGCAACATCACGAATGGACTCCTCTCCCTTCATCCCACTCAGCACCTGCGAGCACCAGAGGGAGTAGTCCTGTGCCTGGAGAACAAAGCAACATAAAATGATTAAAAAATTGTTTTCAACCAATATTTTTGAATTTTCCACTAAATCAAAATGAGGAGTTTAAAATGTTTTTAAAAAGTGTAGCGTACTGTGTTGAGGAACATGTAGCGGTCCTTGGCTGATCGCAGCTCCTCCTCCCTCTGCTCCATGTGCATATGTAGACTTTCTCAGCTCTCCACCACCTCCTGCTGCAGCTCCTGCAACCCCACCCTCAGCTCAGGAGAGCACGTGTCCAGAATGCTGTCAGTTCCGTCCAACAGCTCCTGCAGCTATAAAAAGAATCATAAAGTTTAAACACTGAACCCGAGAATGAGTTTGATGTGAGCATTTGTAAATTATTTATTTATTTACTTGTTTGCTGAGCAAATATGTGACCCTGGACCACAAAACCAGTCTTGAGTAGCTGGGGTATATTTGTAGCAATAGCCAAAAATACATTATATGGGTCAAAATTATTGATTTTTATTTTATGCCAAAAATCATTAGGATATTAAGTAAAGACTGTTCCATGAAGATATTTTGTAAATTTCCTACTGTAAATATGTTAAAACTTAATTTTTGATTAGTAATATGCATTGCTAAGAACTTCATTTGGACAACTTTAAAAGCGATTTTCTCAATATTTTGATTTTTTTGCACTCTCGGCTTCCAGATTTTCAAATAGTTGTATCTCAGCCAAACATTGTCCTACCCTAACAAAACCATACACCAATGGAAAGCTTATTTATTCAGCTTTCAGATGATGTATAAATCTCAATTTCGAAAAAATTGACCCTTATGACTGGTTTTGTGGTCCAGGGTCACATATTTCTTAAATCCTTTATTTATTATTTGCTAAGTGTTTATTTTTTTAAGTTGTAACTAGATCACATAAAACCTCATATGCTTTTGTGACCAATCAGATGACAGAGCGGGTAAAGCTTCAAGGCGTAAAGGAATGGTGCAAAGAGGAGAAAATGATTATTTTGTGCGGAAGAAGAATTCGTCAGTTGTATTTCAATATTTTGGACAAAGAAGAGATGTCACTGAGTCAGGTAACTAATAAATTATTGCAAAACTACAAATATAATTATAATATAAAAATACCTTATCAAAATGGTAGTAAATAAACAATAGTAATAAACAAAAACTTCCCTTTGTACAAAAGCATCCATGCCACCCACTGTATGTTCAAGATGATCGCCATTTCATCACCAGTGCAACACAGCTGTAATGAATGCTCTCACATCATACCTGCTGCTCTGTTCCAGCCAGCTCATGTACAAGAGCTTCATGTTTGCGTAGCTGTGACAGCACTCCCTTCAGATCTTTGGCTATGTCATCAGGAATGCTTTGGCACCTCTCCTGGTTCAAGATATGTGACACGTGAGCACCAGGGCAGATATGTTTATCATATTATTCAACAGCATGACTTTAAAGCACAGCTGGACTGCATACCTTTATCTGTCCTAGTGCATCAGTCAGGTCTTTGTAGAATTTGTGGCATTCCTCAGATTTACGTAGCTTTTCTTTACGATCTTTGGATAAATCCTGCAGCTGAGTAGATTCTGTGTTTCTCGGATGAAGCCGCTCTCAGGATGATTACTTCTGATGAGTTTGTCAGCCAACTCTTCACAGGTGTGCATCCTCTCCAGTCCCACCTCCAGCTGCTTTAAGAATACCTCAAATCTCCCACACAGTTGCTGTCATGAAACAAGAGGTACTTAGATATGCATGTTGTCTGTGATCAGGATCTGTCTGATACAGGATTAACTTTATGAATCATTGAGATTTGAAGAATTTTAAGGGTTTAAAATAAGAAATGGTTTTGATGGCAAGGACCCCGAAAACATGTTCATTTCTAGGCTCAAATATGTTTGAAATCAATTAATAATAAGACAATTGAAGAAATGAAAAAAGGGAGAATAATAAGTGTGAAGACAGTATGTTGTAATAATTGGCTTTTAAATTGTCACTGTACTAAAAGCCATAAAAAGTTAAAATATTAAAAGCCAAAAAAATATGATCTGCAGAACATTTACTTCAGTTGATACCCACAATTTAATTCATATAATATGTATACATTTTTAAAACAAAAACAGATTTGTGTATTAATTTTTTGTGTATTAAATACTATTAAAACTCTGTCTGTCGTTAGAATGTGGTGATTAGTTTCTTGATTTCTGACCAAAAAATAATGAAACCATAATAATATCAAATGTAACAAATGTTAAAAAAAATTATTGTTAAAAATATTTAATTTATTCTCACCAGTGCATTTTCATAATCAATCCCAAAGTCATTAGAGGCGGCAATCTGTGTCTGCTGAGCAATCCATTCCTCCAATTCAGCAGACTCGCTCTTAAATTCATGGAGGTGTAAAGTCTCTCGCAGCCTCTGCTCTCTTTTGTAATGAGATATGTTTTTTAACAAGGCAAACCAACATGAGGGTTTGTACTTCTGTTAGTTGTGCTGTTTTATCAACTGATTTTTATTTTACCTGACTGTTGCTGAGTGCTGAACCTCATTTAGCTTCGATTGAATGTGGTTGTAGGGCTTGTTGAGCTCCTCTAAACCCCACACACGTACAGCCTGCTTAACGTTGGACTTGAGTTCATCTACTTGAGCAGCAAGTACCTCAGTCTGCCCCTCCACTGCCTGAAGAAACAAACCAGTATATGTTAACATGTTAAAACCTTAAGCTGTTGCATTAGTACAAGCCAAAGTTTACTCACCTCATGCTGCTTTATTAGACTCTGAGTAGCTAATTCAGTCTTGCCATAATCAGTGCTGACCAAAGCTGATGTTTCTAACAGAAGGGTTTCTAGTTCAGTGCAGTCAAGCAAAATCTGAGCATCAGAACAAAAATGTTAACAGTAATGGCTTGAATAATTACTGGACCAAAAAAACTGCAAACACTGCTACACTTTTACCTGCTCCCGTGTAACTGCCTTGTTAAGTTCGCCAGACCGTTTCTTACACAACTCCTCTAAATCCTCCCATTCTGCAATCAGTTGCTGACACCTCTGCTGCACCTCCTGACCATTCCACTGGTTGGACCGGGCCATGGCTCGTCCTCTGTCCAGTACTCGTTGCAGGTACTGGCTGTGGGCATTTACCTCTGCCTGCAGGTCCTGGAGGGTTTTTGAATAGGTATTTTTATCCCTAGCAACATTCATACACTCAAATCTAATCATACCTTGTGTTTCTGAAGCAGACTAACTGCCCCTGCCAGAGATCTTTCATAGTTTGTAGTATCAGCTACAGGATGATGCTCTATATCCAGTTTAACTCTAGGTCTACATCATGGTAAGAGCTATATAATGCCACTCTGCCACGAACTGGCTCCTGCAATGATCCAAAGGTTTCTGTAGAGACTTAAATCTGGCAAATAAAGCAGAAGTAAAGGCTTCTTAAAGCATACATACACTCTTAAAAATAAAGGTGCTTCACAATGCCATAGAAGAACCTTTTTGTCTAAATGGTTCCATTAAGAACCTTTAACATCTGAAGAACCTTTCTGTTTCACAAAAGGTTCTTTGTGGCGAAAGAAGGTTCTTCAGATTTTAAAAAGGTAAGAAAGAGATGGTTCTTTAAAGAACCTTTGACTGAATGGTTCTTTGTGGAACCAAAAATGAAGCACCTTTATTTTTAAGTGTAGAAAGCAACAGTTTTGTATCGATTGATCCTGCATACACATATAATTGATCATCAGTTTATTAGCTATCGTTTCCTTAAAAACAGGTCATTCATTGCAGGTAAGTTTTCATTATGAAAAACTTTTATTTATTTTTGTTTGATGAAAAATGAATACTAACAGTTTCAGGTAAGTGTCAGTCTCCCTGAGAATGCGTTGAGAGTCAAAATGGTTGGTGGCCAGGTGTTTGGCACGGATGACAATGGAGTTGATTTTTTCTGCAAGTTCTTGAGCCTCCTCCTCCAGCTGCTTGTGCTCCTTTAGGAGCTGTCTGCTTGAACGAAGGTCATGACCCCTGATTGCATTCTGTAACATTCTCTCAATTGCCTCGATCTTCAGTTTTGCATCCTGAAAATATACAGATACTTTGGAATATAGAAATAGAAGCACACTTATAATTTATTTATTTATTTTGTAAATTGGTCATTTCAACTGATTTAATTCAATGACACAATTAACATAAGAACAGATTTAAAATCTACTCACAGAAATGTATTCTGCTTATGTTTCAAGGATAGGCCTATAAATTCCTTCAGTGTTGTCCTGCAGTAGTCAAAGGTAGAAAAGTTAGCTCCATTAGTTGCTCCAGCTGGCCAGCCTGTCGTAGTTTGTCCCCTCTTTATGCCATCTTTCTCTGGATTTCAGTCCACCTTTTGCATATCTCTCGAGTCTTTCTCTGTATGCTCTGGCTGTTGTAGTGATCCTCTGCTAACATTTCCTCTCCAGTCTAACCACATGAAATCCAATCATCAATATGGACAAAAATCATGGCCAAATACTTATGTTGCTTGAAAAATAATAAACAATACATCTGATGTGGTGCTATACATCAGTTAGTCTGTCTATGCGGACTTGATTGGCCTGCATCTCTTTTTCTGCCTCCTCGTGTTTTTTGAGCTTACGGAGGATGTTGGTTGGATCTCTGTATGACTCGTCCTCAGCAATCTCAAACTTCTCCTCTATCCACAGGAGCATCTCCTCGGCATCTCTTAAAAATTCCTATGCAAGGTAAAAGTTAAGTATTTTAAAGCACTGTGGTTGTTTAGACAATTTTCTTGTCTGAAATACTGTATAGCTACAAACACATTTTAAATTGTATTATTTATAAAAATATGCTGTCACTTTCCAAAACATAAACTGAAGGTCTACCTGGTACTTTTTTGAAGCAAGTAAATCAAGCCTCCTTAATTTACAACTTTCTTTCAGCTTCTTGTATCGGTCTTGAATGACCTTTGATCGCTGTTGAATTCTGGAAAGAGGTGATATGCCAGGGTGAACTAAAATAATAGCACTAAGAAACAAGCAATTACAATTATTAATAAAATAAAATAAACTGTAATATGTAAAAACAAATAAAAGTCTATGCTCACTCTTTGGCGGCAAAGTTACACTTGCTGATGAGCTCCTGGCTCTTGTCTTGAAAGAGGTTAATGGATCGCTCTAGTGCCTCAAGCAAAGCCTCAAGCTCTTCTTGACGGCCCAGTAAACTGTGAACGCTGTTAGAAATTATGCATTAAATCTGATCTCTTCCTTTGACAGAAATGTACTTAGAGACATGAAATTAATTCATTCAATGAATAACTTAAAATAATAAAGAAATTAAATGTCACAGTATCATCTCTTTCAATTACCCCCAAGTCTCTGACTTTCAGTCTGGCTTCATGACCAGAAATGGTGGCCTCTATGCGATCTGCTTCCATATTCAGCTTTTGAAACTCCAGTCCTTGCTCAAGCCTTCTGTTGCGACCAGCCCACAATTTGTCCAGCTGGCTCCACTCCTTATCCAACTTAGTGAGCGTCTGCTGAACATCTTTAGCTCCTTTCTCTCCAGATGCCACCTCTAGAGATTGACCCAGCTTTTCCATATATTTTAATCTGAAATAACATTCCTTTAATCATAGGCAGTGTTGGGGAAAGTTACTTTTTTAAAAGTAATGCATTACAATATTGCGTTACTCCATAAAAAAGTAACTAATTACGTTACTTAGTTACTTTTTATGGAAAGTAATGTGTTACGTTACTTTTGCGTTACTCTCACATTACTTTTTAAATATGAGCAGGGCTTGCTTGTTTTTAATATAAAAAGTTATATTTATAGCAAATGTAAAAGCCCTTTCACGCCAAAAAGTGTAATGAATAAACCTCAGGCTGAAGGAAAAGTAAATTCACGTCTGTGCAGTAGAACACAGGAGAAGAAGGATCAACACTCATTGATTTTTAAAAAAAATCAATGAAGCACAAATGTTAGTTTATCTAAAGTCATTTTTGCTTGTTAGTATGGTTGAACTGGATCATCAAAGGTCAGCAGCAAAGACATTGGTTAATAAAATGGGATTAGATACATTTGTGTTATTTAACATATTTAATTATTGCAGGTTTGCGTCATATTCTGAGTTTGCATTTCACTGTTCTTAATAGTCATTTTGAGATTCCTAAATCTGTTTTTTTGGTAGTGGGATTAATTAATGCACATTCACATTTAGTCTAGGACTACATCATGTTCACACAGCACACACAACTGCTCTGTACTTCCGATTTCTCCCAACATGGGGACAGGAGACTTGTCAGTCAATAAATGGGAAAACAAAGTTAACTTGCGTTACTTTTTTGAAAAAGTAACTCAGATATTTTCTTGTAAATTAAAAAGTAATGCGTTACTTTACTAGTTACTTGAAAAAAGTAATCTGATTATGTAACTCGCGTTACTTCTAATGCGTTACCCCCAACGCTGATCATAGGCACTAAGTACGAATTACAAGATAAAGGCCAAACACAACTAGCTTTGCTCTCTGAAGTTTAATCTCTTGCTTCAGATCAAGGTTCTCCTTGAGCAAGGCTAAAGCAGATGCTACATCAGATCCAGTGTCCTCTTCCAGAAGATGCTCCTTTGTTGCCTCGGCCCATAACAACAGGTCTCTGGTTTCTTTCTGAAAGAGTTGCAAGCGTCTGGCTTCCTCAAGCATCCGTTGTCTTTGAATTGCTTGGGCTTTCAACTGTCGCAGCAGGTCTTCCAGAGCACGTACTTCTTCCATGATAGCGGCACTCTCTGCAGGACTACAATCCTGTTTCCTGTAGAATAGCAATGGGACAGTTGGCAGGCAGATTAATGAGGATTGATTTAGTTTCACTACTTTCTACATAACGATGGACATTCTCCTGTAAGTTATTGTTGATGATGGTTCCGAGCTGTGCCAAGGTTAGAAATAAGAAGTGCCAAAAACATATCATCAAAAATAAGTGGAACTGCAATAAATTGTGTTTTCAATGCAAACTGACCTCATATTTGGCTTGTACAACCTCTAAGTTGTTGGAGTTGGAGTTAAAAGTGTTGAGGACATTCTCCTTGTCTCCCATCCAGGAATCAAACTCCTCACAGGCATTATAGAACCTATGTAGTCGTGCAGTGTCATCCAGCATCTTATTTTTTGACTGGTAGGAGAAAATGCTATTTAAATGACTGGAAAATGTTTAAAACAATCTAAAATGGTAAAGCGTAAGGGTAAATCTTGAATATTTACCTGTGCTAAATTATAAAGGCTGTTGAAATCCTGTTCTAGACTGCTTTGTGTGCTCTCTATTGTGTCTTTTTGGAAGTGTGGGTCAGGCAATGATGAGGTAGATATTCAGCTGTGCCACGCCGCATAGAAAGAGTGCAACGAGGTCGGCTCACTTTCTTTTTTGGACTCTCAGGTTCTCCATTCGTAGGTTCAGGTGGTGCTCGCTGCATTTAATTGCATCAAAACACAAGCAAAAGCTGTCTAGTAGATGCAATTTAAAGAGAAGTTTTATGGCTCATAAGAATTGAAACTCAAGTAAATTTTGAAATTGATAAAAAGGCTTACAGAAGACGGCATCTCTGTGATGAATGTGGAAGATACTAGTTGCTCATTTCCTCTGCTGTCTCGAAGAAGCAACTTATCATCTTTTTCCCTGCTGACAATTGTCAATGTTTCTCCTCTTTCCCAGGTTAATACAGGACCTGAAAAATGGTCAAGATGAGAAGAGAAAGAGAAACTGTTTCATTGTACACACAAACTTGATCATTTTTTAGCATTAAAGGATGCTGTTTACCTCTGTATCTGAACCTAATCTTTGCTTGTTCTTGTGGTAAAGCCTTGCTGATGACTTTTCCTTCTTTGTCATCTTTTTTATCCTTCTGATCTTCACCATCTGACGAATCACTGTAGTGTACCATTCTACTCTGCTGGGTTTCAGTCTTAAATTGATTAAAAAATGTCAGTGCCGTTGAAGCTGTATCCATTAAATTATGCAGTAATTTCTGTTTTTTTTATACTAGCAATGATTCACATTTATTTCATGGATAAACTGTTTTTCACCTTTACCCTTCCTGAAGCAACATTAGAAGATTATTCAGACAGACAAAGTGCTGTAATTGTATTGCAAAATAATTTGTATTTTTTTCTTTTGTACAAAATGGATTATTTTGGTTGTGACTCACAGTAGGAGGAGCAAGTTGGGCAGCACTCTTGGCCTGCTCGCCGAGTCGTTTAACTTCTGAGGCATATGCTTCCATTACTTTCTCCAGTCTTTGGTGACGCTGGAGCAGAGCAGTAGTGCTGGCCTCATCCTTTCCATAATCCTCATCAATGAGAAGTGGTTTGCGGTCATCAAGCCACGAGCTGGCTTCGGTAATGTCTGCAAAATACTGAGGGAAATTAGGAATGGCACTTGGAACATTTTTATCCCAACCACTGCTTGATCTACTGAATCATAAATTCTCACTTGCACTCATTATATATTCGATATCATATATATATATATATAGTAGATATATTAATATATATATAAGTAGCATACTGCTTGATGACAATGGCTGCAGAAGCCTGTTTTTTTGGATGGGAGGGACTGGTTCTTTAAGTTGCTGCCATTGTTTCTGAATAGTCCGAATCAACTTTTGGATGTCTCTCTCATTAGGGTGTTTCCCCCTGCACAGCTCTTGGCCTCTGGATAAAACCCCAGAGCACAGTGATTCCTGAGACTGAATCTCTGCCTCTACAGCCTGCAACATAACAAAGCAATCTTAGCTGCTCTGATTCAGTCTCATTGAGGTTAAGCAACGTTAGTCAGTTCTCCATTATAGAAGTGCTTAAAAAAACATTTAGTATCGATAAGTATATAACTGTTTTGAGATAGATCTAAAAATGTAGGCAGTAATGGGTTTCTTCAGTACTACAATTTTATATTTTATAGTAATCTTATAGTATCTGATGGCCATACCTTGTGGTTCTGAATGGCTTGCTGAATTTGACTGAGGTCTCTCCCCAGAGATGCTGCCTGTAAGAGGACCTATTTCTCATAGATCCATGCTTCTACTTCTTCACAATCATGGAAAAACTCAAAGAGCTTCAGCTGTCCCTCCAGAGCTTTTCTCCTTTTTTCCACAAAAAAAGATCATGTAATTGCTGCACAGTAGTTTTTTTTTCTAAAACCGTAAAACTGTGGTGTATACAATCCTGTCTGTATTTCTCATGGTTAACTATTAAAGTACAATTTAGCTTCTAGATAAGTGTCTTTAAGTATATGCTACTTGCCACAAGATTTTTTTTAAATTTTTGTACTGATTTTAGAAACTAACAAAATCTTAGTCTTACAAATGTCCCCAAATATGGCTTTTAGTACAATTAGAAGGGTTTAAAGAGTATACCTGTTCTTGCTGAGAACCAGTAAAGAGTTGTACTGGCCGTTAAGATCTTTAGATAGATAGATAGATAGATAGATAGATAGATAGATAGATAGATAGATAGATAGATAGATAGATAGATAGATAGATAGATAGAGATTAGATAGATAGATAGATAGATAGATAGTAGTAGAAGAGTAGATAGATAGATAGATAGATAGATAGGAAATTTTCCTAAATATCTAATTTGTCACCTGTAATTCCCTTAGGTTCATTGATATGAACTCAATGTCTCTGAGAACAGCAAATGTATTCACAGCATCTCCAACATGTTCTCTCTGCTGCTGCAGAAGCTGCTGCAAAGCTTTCTATCGGTTCATGATATCCTCCTTCCTGTCACGTACAACATGTAAGCACATATGAACTATTGTCTACTAAATACTTCCACACCTATAAAATGTTTTTTTACTTTAATAATGTAAAGTCATTTTCAACATCCACATTCCTAAGGATCAACAAAATGTTGAAAAATATAGTTTCCCTTAAGTTCAGCCATATCTAAAATGCTATAAGCATTTTACATAAAAAAAAAAAATCAAGGACTGGTACATTGCTGCAACAGCCCAATATTAAAACAAAAAATCGTCAATAAGAAACAAAAACAACTGCATCAATAGGACATTTTATTTTATAGTGCCAACATTAGTGGAAATGTTTTTTACTAGAAATTTATTTTTGACATGTCTTTTCCACTGCATTATAATAGGACATGAAAACCAGCCATAGCCCATATCAATGAGTGATTATGAGTGAGTGAGTGACGTGACATGTGGCCAAGTATGGTGACCCATACTCGGAATTAGTGCTATGCATTTAACCCATCCAAAGTGCACACACACAGCAGTGAACACACACACCCGGAGCAGTTGGGGGTTCGGTGCCTTGCTCAAGGGCACCTCAGTCATGGTATTCAAGGTGGGAGAGAGCGCTGTACATTCACTCCCCCCACCCACAATCCCTGCCGGTACGAGACTCGAACCCACAACCTTTGGGTTATGAGTCCGACTCTAACCATTAGGCCATGACTTATAAACTACCAGCTATTCTTTGCCCCTCATCTGCAAATCACTTGCGCCTTGCTGTGGTAGTTCTTTTTTTCTATAACAACAGCTATTTCACTTAAAGTGCGGAAACATGGTTCACGAGCCAGCACATCTGCTCCCAGGGCCTCCAGTTTGCGAGCCACCATCTCAGCCTCCTCCAGTCTCTGCAGCCCTCCCAGGTCCTGTTGTTGGATCAGTTGCAGAATGTCCTCCAGGTAGCTCTCCCTCAGCGTAGCCTTATGGCCAAACTTCTGGGCCAACTGTTCCAGCTGCTCCAGCCTCATCAGCGCACTCTGGAGGTCCCGCTCTCGCTGGTGTTCTGCTCGCTCTAGCAAGGTCCAGTTCCTTTTGATATCCCCCAAGGTCTTGCCTTCCAGAGGAATATAGTCCCACTGATTGTTTGCTCTTAGCTTGGTTCGTAAGTTGAAGAGGTGGGCCTCGATAGCCCCTCGTTCCTGGTACTTGGGAGGCTTCTCAATAGTGCGGTACATCTTGAAGGCAGAAACCAGATGCTGCATTTCTCGCAGGGAGTTGGGGAAAGAATGGTTATTGAGCTCCTCAACCTTGGTCTTGATCCAGCGTAGTAAGTCAGACACCATGCTTTCATACATGCCCTTCATATCATCCAGCTCTTTCAGAAGGTCCACAATCTGCAGGCAGAGATAAACTATAGATTTAGGAAAACACTGATGTTGAAGCAGCTGTATGAAATTCAGAAGCACAGATTTGGTCTAACAGCAGGACAGTACTACTGTAAACATTAAGCAACATCACAAGTTGTATTACTTTAAAGGATGGGTGATTTGGGAGCATGTTGTTGTTCAGCAGCTACACAGACATCTATCTACTTAATACACACCTTTCCCATTTCTGGAACACTCCTCTGCGCCTCAATAATTGTTTGTCTCATGTTCTGCCATCGCAACCACTGACTGCTGAAACAGCCACTGAAAGTCATTGTCATCTAGTGTCCCAACAGCGTCACACCTGAGAGCTTGGCAGTCTTACCATAAAATGAACTCGGAGTCTTGACATCTCAGAGCCTGGCTGGGCTTATTTTAGTCCCATCCATCCATTCAACGAGATCTGTCTGTCATGGTTTAATACACTTTTGTGACAGCTAACACTACTCCACAGCTTTGACCCAGTCAACACATAACGGTATTTCTATTCACACTTGTGGACATGGTGGTGAGTGAAAGTGTCGTACTGCACAGGCAGAACAGGACAATTCACGCCCCTGTTTCTCTCCATGTGTATCCTGCCAGCATTTTAATAGCATCGCCTGACCTCTGAGCTCATCTTTGCTGGATCAAATCCTCCTGTTTGTCAAAGAGTAGCCTATCTGAGGATGACTTCCTCCATATTGTCAGCATGATCCAAAAGGCTATCTTGACTATGCAGTGCAGACAACTAACTTTCTTGTTTAGCAGCATTTACAGCCCAGAGTTTATACTGATCTGATTAAGACCAGGGCTCCTCCTTTTGACCCACAGTCAAATCCACTAATCCTAAAGAGTTTGAGATTAGAGTCCTGATTCAACACCACGGTAGCTGCAGTTCATACTTTCACAAACAGAGGGCACCAGTGCTTAACATTTCACAAAAAAACCTTTGTGTGCTCCTGTGATGTTGCTTTGTCCCAATGGACCAAAGCAAAAAGTGTATATCTTTGTTATAATAATCACATCTATTCCAAGCCCAGTCTAGAAACACACTAAATAACAAGGAAAGAAATCTTATATCACTAATAACTGTTTTGGCATTAGTGCAGTTCATAGTATTGCTACTGCTATTACTTAGTTAAGCAAATTGCCAATATACATATACGGTATATGGCACAGGTCACTCAATCAATAGTTTATGGGATTTTTTTGCCTGTATTATCACCAGGTAAAAATCATAAGCCTGATTGCTTAGAAAAGTGACTGAACACCTCTTCTCAACAAACTACAAGGCAAAGTTTAATATTTAGGGTTAGAGGTCTACTCAAGAAATGGGAATTCACCATATCTATTTTCTAAATGCATGTTATTGATCCTATTGTGAGACATCTGAAATGAGACATCTCTCTGGTGTGTTCTGTCTGCATAAACCCCGCCCCTTTCTTACATTCGACTGCAAGTTTCCATTCGGATCTGCCTCCATCCAACCAGCAACTGATGCCCTCGCTCTACACTTTTTTCTTCGTGATAATCTATTTCACTTGGATGTACACCACAATACAGAATAAAGGTTCTGTTGCTTCTTCCATTACATCACAACTTTAGAATCAGAATCAGAATCAGAATCAGAATGAGCTTTATTGCCAGGTATGTTTACACATACGAGGAATTTGTTTTCGTGACAGAAGCTTCCACAGTGTAACAGAATGACAGTGACAGAACAAAAAACACAGCTAATAAAAAATAAAAATAAATAAAAAAAAAAAAAAAAAAAAATTGACAATGTGTGTGCAGGTTTATATTAGGATAGACCCAGGTTTTTTTTTACAGGTACTGTTTATTATGTGCAAATTTGAGGTGTAGGCTGAGTATGAGTGTTAGATAAATAAGTGAATGAGTGAATAAATAGTGTGTGTTCTACGGTTATTGTCAAGTGTTCATGAGATGGATGGCCTGAGGGAAGAAACTGTTCCTGTGTCTGGCCGTTCTGGTGCTCAGTGCTCTGTAGCGTCGACCAGATGGCAACAGTTCAAAGAGGGAGTGTGCTGGATGTGAGGGGCCAGAGTGATTTTGCCAGCCCTTTTGATCACTCTGGATAAGTACAGTTCTTGGAGAGAAGGGAGGGTTGTACCAATGATTCGCTCAGCAGTCCGGACTACCCTCTGTAGTCTTCTGAGGTCAGATTTGGTAGCTGAGCTGAACCAGACAGTTATAGAAGTGCAGAGGACAGATTCAATAATGGCGGAGTAGAACTGTTTCAGCAGCTCCTGTGGCAGGTTGAACTTCCTCAGCTGGCGAAGGAAGTACAACCTCTGCTGGGCCTTTTAACAATGGACTCAATGTGAGTGTCCCACTCAGGTCCTGAGAGATTGTGGTGCCCAGGAACCTGAATGACTCCACTGCAGTCACAGTGCTGTCCATGATGGTGAGTGGGGGGAGTGCAGAGGGGTTTCTCCTGAAGTCCACGGTCATCTCCACAGTTTTGAGCGTGTTGAGCTCCAGGTTGTTGAGAGATGTATAGTAATAGCAATTCTTACCCTTGCATTTTACATTACTTAAAATTACACACGTTTGCTAACTAACCTTAGCTATCCTCTTCTGGATAGTCTGACCCTGCTTCATTTTGGAGAAGTAGTGGTAGTAAAGGGAGACGTAAGTCATGATAGACTTCTCGTCGGGATGGGGCACCATGACATCTTCCACATCCAGGAGCTGCATTATACCAAACTCATCCTCTGCCAGAGTGGAGCATGGGTGAGGTTCCTCATTGGATCATCTTGCCGTAGTCGGTTGTAGTCAAAAAGATCAGGCCTGGAACAGTGTTATCATAACTTCATGAGATTGAAGTAGTGGAAAGGAAACAGTCAAATTATGTTCCTTATCAAAAGAGAATGCTATCCACTATAAGTATTACCAATGGGCATGAATAAGAGCATTGAAGGCCAGTCCATCTCTCCAGCTGCTTGAGAAGTCTTGCACATTTACATTGGCGTAACCGGGGGTCTTACGCTGACACCATATCAGTAGAGCTTCTTTGGCTGAGCACTGAGCGCCACTGACATCACCACCAGCCTGAAACCAAAACAGAATTTAAACAGTGATAAGCACAGGGGCCAATCTTAAGGCCTTACCTCAACAATATTGATGGCTCCAATCTGGAAGTGGAGAATGATGATCCAAATTAAGCCCAGGATCAGGGTTCTGTCTCCATCCACAATATTTTCGGGACCAGTCAGATCTACTCTGATCTATAAGAAGATGAACAGAGGGAAAAAAGATGACCTACAATTATAAGTACATAACTTATTGTTTATCCACAGTTCACTTTTAAGAAGTTACATTGTTGAAATAATACTTTTTAAAAGCTATTCTAATTTGATATTTGCATGTTGTACTTCTTTGAGTGTACCTTGGTTTTAAGGAAATTAATGGCAATACTGTTGTTTTCTAGACAGTGGACTCTTAGGCTGTGTCGACTGGAAGTGGGCAGTTTCTCCCCGGAGATGAGCTCCAAAAGTCACACGAGATGCACACCAGTTCTTAGTTCAGTATACACATCAGTCAAGTCAACCTTTTCCTTTAAAGTGAATGCACATTCAAATATAATTACACAAATTTACAACACACCCAGTTTATGCAACCAAATAATCATAAAGTGCGAAGACATCAGCTTACAAGTAATGTTGCAGGTAGTCTGTGTCAGTTGACAGTGACATACATGTTCTTATATCCTATAACTGCATTTGTTTTATGCATCATATGCAGTTTAGGCATGAAATCAGCAGCTGGCTTTGTTTTACCACTGTGTTTGGCTAACTGCCACTGTATTCCACTATGATGCGACTCACTCACACTCCTCTCAGTAAAGCCGTCCTGCTCTCAGCTTTCAAGCAAGAGACTTGCAACCACTCCCTAATCCATGTTTTGTGGAAATCTGATCTCTCTCAACCGATCTGCTTACCCAGGGAATGAACCGAGGGAGCTTAGAGCACACCCTGCTCCTCTGGTAGGTCTTCAGACATGTAGTTCATCACTCAAGAGCAAAGATAAAAAAATAAAATCTGTTTGCAATTACTGTATACTTCTTTGCAGCATTCATAATTGCTTTTAAAAGCAAGAACAATGGTCTCTTGCTAACTTGCATGTAACTGATGCAGTAAAAGAAATACTATGTGTTTGGGTAGAGTAGATTTTCGCAGAAAGCAATATTTAGTTATTTAATGATCAGTGTGACTTTTTCTAATAAACATGTTTACGGTGAACGGTGTTGTCTGATACAGAACAATACACAGGAGAAACTGAGGAAGGGGAAAAGGAAAGGGAAACATTTAAAGCATGTCATTCTACCGGACAGCTGCCTGTGTACAACTATTAATATATTTGTGTGCCCTAACAAGCCGAGGAAGGTCGTTGTAGCACCACTTGTCTGTTTTAACATCTTGCTGTTAGTGTTTATTATGTAAGTGAAATCTCTCAGTTGGTTCACACAACAATGGCAGTAAGTACGAGAGGAGGTCATATATAACTACTGTTAAATATAACACTCAAAGGGAGACATATACAGTGGAAATATCAGGTATAAAAACAATATGTGATGACAGTCAAGGCGGTACTATTTCCTTCCTAAATCTAAAATTGGTGATGTTGATGTAATACAAGGTAAATCATCTGTGCTCTCCCCAGTGCTGATCTGTCACAAAAGGTTTGCATAACAGTGTATTAAAATTAAAATTTAAAAATGAAAAACTATTGGGTTTTCTTTTAAGTGTACCTGCCATTTTCTTTCATCATTATTATTAAACTCAGTCTTTGAGTATGTATATATGAAAAACAGTGGGCTAACTTGTTTAAATAAGCAACTAAACTAGTCCACTTATCATGAGACAAGTACATAAAGTATGTAGATGGTAATGTAATGGACAATGATAAAATAATTATGACCTTAAATAGGTTCAAGGGTTCACAACTAGAGGTAATCATGCTGAGCATATTATATCATAAACTCAAGTAAATCACAAGAATGTAGTCAGGATTATATTACATCATCAGAGTTACCGTGATATCTTCTTGTGAATCATGAATTTTTGTGTAATCAAATTGCTTCACCACAAGCAGATACCACTGATTAAATGAAGTGAATTATTTATATATTTAAAGATAGATAGCAATATAATTACTATTGCAAAAGGACACATTTGAAATGTAAGCTTTGTTTACGTTTTATTGGTGTTTAGTTGTGTCACTGATTGTGTATCTTGTTGCCTGAACTAGCACTGAGCAGCAAGGCTTTGGAAGGATGTATTCGTACCCCATTCTTTGAAAAGACACTGTTCATCCATTTTGTGTAGGTCTTCTTCTGCACCGTCATCCGCTATTCCTGAAGCTCTCGGAATCGGCCATCTGACTCTTCTCCATCTCCCCGTTTAGACATCTCCTGACCGTGTTAGTCTCTGAAAACAACATATGAAAAACGCATGTAACTGTTTCAAAGACACACACACATAAAGAAAAATTCAGCCATCTCAAATGCTGCACTAGAGATTGTTCATTTACAATAAATAGCTGCTTAAGATGAGTTTAAACATTAAGCCATACACATGAATAGAGGCCTTTACGTTTCGATTTTTGAGCTTTTTTGGGAAGTTAAAATAAGAGTATAGTACCAAGGAAATGTCATTGTGAAAGCTAAATATCATTTTCAATTTTTAAATCTGCTTTGTTTTCTAATGTATATGAGGAAGTGAAAGTATCAAGGCAATCATGCCTCTCCTGCTATGCTCTTTGAGCCTGACTTTACAGACATATTTTGAAGGATCATAAAAATACCTAGCATTTCCAAATCAGGTGATAAATTGAATAGGATGGGATCAAGAATTACAGATTACTTAAATCAGATGTTACATTTCAGATATTTGTTTTGTTACTTTTCATATGTTATACTGTAGAACATCATCTTAGTAGAGTCTTAAAGCTATGATGCTATTATATTGAAAAATATTTTATATCCATGTAATTCGGTGAAACAGACATTTGTTTAATCGAGTTTAAAACATATACACAATTAAACTATAATATTACACATCTCTGCAGACAATTCAAAATAGCATAAACTTCCTTTTGTTTTTTTGCATAACTTGCATTTTTTGTTTCTTAAATGTTGCCATTTGTATATCCTGCAACTATTTCTTGCAACTTGTAAAAAGTATTACATTTGTTTGTCATATTATGATGCACAGCATGCAATAGATTTAGAATTCACTTTCCCTTTGTCAAGGTTTGTTTTCTACACTTAAGCACAGTCAGTGCTAGTCACAGACTTTCATCATAGGCAAAAATTCATGATTTGAGCATAATCTGATAAATCCTCTTCAAGACTGATCACTGTTAAGGGACTGAACTGAACTTTGACGCTGTTGTAATGGAATGAAAGGGAGGGTAATTCTCACTCACCTGACAATGTGCTACATGAGGGGTAAAGGTTGCCGTCAAATTCAGTATTTCATGCCGTAATTCAGCAGCACACACCTCTCTAAAGGCCCATCCAGGAACAGCCATGCCAGTTGTATGCTAACTGATTCGGGGTTGAAACAGCTGAAATTACTGTTATTCAAAAAAGATTTTGTACACGTTCAAGTTTACTATGATTACGAATTTCAAAATAAAGTGTTGGAGAAACAATTTTAATTTGAAAGAGAAACATTTATTACATTCCCTTATTTCATTTAAAAGGTTATATAAAATTTGCAAATGACAAATTAACAGAAGATTGAAGGTTGTATATATGTCAAAGGCTCATTAAAATATAGGCAGCACCATCAAACACCTATATATAATTAAGTATCTGGGAAACTTGAACAGAATGGCTTTAATGAATTTAATTTACAGTAATCTTAAATTCACCTGCACACAAATACAATGATTTTTACATGTTTAAAAGCCATAAGAGTTAGCCTTGTGTAAATAGTTAAGTCTAGTTCCTGTAATCCACTCCGGAGTTGACAGAAACAATCTATTAGTTCAAATGTACATATGGTTATGGTGACAGTGTTAACATACATAATTACATTAATCAGTATTAATGTATATACAGCATAAAGGAGTTTCATAATGATTTCATCATACAACAGAAATTCTTTTGCATCTCAGAATTGTAAACACTGTTTAATTCAGTGTTTTCTCTTACTGTCAATATCATTGATATATTATGTCAAATTAGATAACCATTAATTTTTTATTTAAAAAAATAAGTCTTTTTGTATAATTAGAAGACAGAATAGAGTTGGCAGCCTAGATTCTAATCTATCTCAAAAGAAAAAAAAAATGTATGTACTCTCCTGAATACTGAAATTTTAGAATATTTTTGCAGGATTTTTTTAAAATGTATATGTTTGACATTTTTAAATGCTTGCCACTATAAACTAATATAACTCTTCACAACCTAGTTGGTGTAAGACAGAAATATTACACACAAAATACTTTGGCAAAACTCAGTGCTGTTCAGAATAATGCTGTTACAAAGGGGTCTATGTGTGTATATAACTGTCGTGAGTTCGATCCAAAACATAAAAACACCCAGTGTGTAGAAAAAGTTTATGTACAGGGTATCTGCAGGATTTTTAAGCTCAAATTTAAGAACTTTTAAGACCTTTTTTAAGACCTGCACAAATAAAATTAATACCATATGAGCGGCATAGGGCTAATGTCTATGCTAACATGTTAAACTGTAAAATGACCATAAAAAGCATGATTTACAGTTCAGATACAAGTTTTCTCAAAAACAAAGTTTTATAAAATTATGAACGCCACATTTCAGCCTTTAAACCATTTTTAAGAAAAGGGATTAGTCAAAAGTATCAATTACATTCATTAAAACAATTATCATCAATCAATTATTATATTAATTAAATAACAAATATATTTTACTGTCTCAATTGTTGAGATTTTTATAATGCATTATCTTTTTGTCGACCCACCAGTTCCCATTTACAACACTGTGTTTGCTGCATAAAAACATGGGTTGATTTTCACATTGGTCTGCACAAAAACAACAGAACGGCTTATTGAAAATGCAAATTCATTCTCTGCCAGCAGGAGGCGCTTTCGAAAAGGCAGAAATATAGTGGTTTCTCATGTTTATTTAATTAAATCAAAGCCTTTTGAAGTTTAATCGTCACATTCAGCCATATCGCAATTCTAGTCTTTCCGTCCACAAATTTAAGACCTCTTGAAATCATAATTAAAACTTGCTTGTAACATTTAAGACTATTCAATAGGCTAGAACTAAATGTAAGACATTTTAAGGACCCGCGTAAACCCTGTATGTAGTATTTTTTTCCAGTTCATACAAAAATGTACATTCAAGGAAAAGATTAAAGTAAAAAAAAAAAGAATGTGTGTTTCGAAATTAATTTAATAGATATTCACACTCTGTCAGAATGAGTGAAATGAATGGATACTTCTGTCAGTGCTTCTGTGATAGTGTGTCATGTATGGGTATTTTTTTGGCTGCTGTCATGCATACTTAACCAAAATTGTTATTTAATATGAAATGTAATATAATATTGAAACTGCACTGCCATCCATTTTCACAATCTGCAAGCACATGGTGAAATAACACAAGGTCATGGATTTAGAAGTAATCACAATTATATGGACTGTAATTTAAATTGGTATGCCTTTCAAAAATATGTACAGTATGTCTTTCAAAACACTGAATTAGTGCACTTATATTAAAGCATACTCAATCTTAGGCATGTTAAAGTCATACATGTCTAATTTTAACAGCACTGTTGAAGATGAAAGATGGCTTAACCAATAAAACTTCATCCCTTTCAATGAAGTAAGACTTCAATATTCAAAGGCCACTTTGTGCTAGCAGCTGGCTGATAAATATACAGATATGAATGTGATCAATCCTCCTGGTGGTTGTACAAGATGTCTGCAGTGGGGTTCTTCCTGTGCGATGGAGGTACTAGGTGATTTGGAAGCTCTGTAGGAAGCTCAAATCCTTCCAGTTTGATTTTAATAAGATGCTGAGCAAGAGCAAATTCTTCATCATCCAGCATGCCGTCCTTATCACAGTCTGCCAGCTTCCAGATCTTTCCCAGTACAGTGTTGGGCAGACGAGAATTCATCATCTCCCTCTTGGCATTGATGCCAGTTACTTTCCCATTGATAGGCATCAGTGTGTAGAAGATTTCATCGTAGCGATGTTTGTCGCGACTCACGATCCAGTCCTCAGTATCAGCCCCTGCACTGATACCCTCACCATAGCCGTGGCCGAAAGGCCCGTCGGACGAGTCCTCAAAGGCTCCACCCATTACCATCTGAGTAGGCTGTTTGCTTTCTTCCTCTCGGATCATGTTCATCAGACTTGAGATCTTGGTGGACAACATTCTGTCCACGGATTCAATCAACTTCACCTTCAAAGAAGGGAACTTGCTGAAGTCGTAGTGTTGCAGTTGCTCCTGCATGTCAGTAGATGTGAGTGACAGAGGGAGATATTTTAATGTCAAACTAAAGTGTGTAATAATATAGCATAAACAGCCGATACACACTGGGTTATATTTTTTGTTTTATTATTCATTTTTTATAATGTGTTAAACAAATGAGGCATCCAAGTACTGAAGTGGTTATTTCAGTGATATGATGTCTAATTCTTATAAGTTAATTAATGTCGCCTACAGTCTAGTCAGAGAATGGCCTTTATCTTTCAAGTGCTGCCTGGAATCTGTCTGGTTGGAAAGTTCACTGAGAGCATGTGTGCAGTCAATAATTAGCAATGTTATTATAGTTAATGATTGCTGTCTTTTCATATCAATTAAAATTCTGCATCCCTGGACCTTAAGTAAATGTGAAAGACCTGAATGTGAGATGCGGGGATGCACTAGATGTGGGGCTAGAGTCTATGGAGAGTCATGCTGGGTATACATCCTCAGGCAAGAACAAAAGAAAGTGAAAGTACAGACTCTGTCTGCTCCTCAGACAATAGCAAGGCTGGGACTCAATCAGCCCCCTCAGGGACTCAACCATAGCACTAACACACTGTACCAAACAAACATCCCTTAGATCTACAGCCTGGAATCCTCATACATCTGCACCATTATCCTAATAACCAGCAGTTGTTGGAAATTTTATTCATAGCTACATAAAACATGTCTCTCTAAATAAACATCCTGGTTAGTTTTGATTAGTTTGTAAACATATGTAGAAGCCATAATATAATATCTAATATTTACCCATGTTCCATAGACACAGGCCAAGTCTCACCTGCATTTTAATGACATTAGGGAAATCTCCAGGTGAGATGTGGTGCTCTCTCTGCAGAATCTGATAGATCTCAGGCAGGTGGGCAATCAGCTCCTCCTTTTTCTTCTCTTTTCCAAACAGGGAGGGCATTTCCTTCTTCAAGTAGCTGATGATATAAGCATGCACCTGTCAGACACATAGCAGATTATAGTCAGTTCATGAGGAGGTATGGTGAACCTGTGTTCATGGAATAATGTATACTGGAAAAATGGGCCCACATATAACATACTGATAAAAAACAGATGTGCAAATACATTTCGAAAATGTCTTAATAATAATAATAATAATAATAATAATAAGTTTATATTATTATTCATAATTATGGATAATAAATTTTCCCTTCTGGTCCTTTTTGTATGATTATTTTGTTATAATAAATTAAACTGACCTTACATTTAATAACTACATTAAGACAATTGATACAAGCCGTAATGACAAAGGAGCAAAGTCAAACGGGTTTTATGAAAACATAAGGCTAATTTATGGCATACAGCATAAGTAAAAAAAAAAAAGTAAGTTTCAAATGAAAACCTAAATGTTACATGCCCGTGAAAGTAATTTAAGACCTCAAATGATATCACAATGCAATGTGTTTGTGTGTGCGTGTTTTATGTTACATTAAAAAAAAAAATCAATATCACTATTATTATACTATAGACAATTTTTCTCACATGAAATCCTCCTCCTGTTACTCTAGGCTGGTTACATAATCAAACACCAGCTGTGTGTTTACACCTTGGAAATGCCCTTGCCAAAGGATCATTCAAAAGCGTCTGTATTTATACAAAGTTTTTCCTCAATATAGAGGCAGTACACAACGAGAGATCCAAATTAAGGCTGGGCTTTTCCTTTTTAAGCCATGTTTATTCCTCTAAAGGATGATTGGCGGCTCGAGGAGGACAGGAAAGGCGTAAACATGACGAATGGCAAGACTAAGTGGGGTGGAGAGGTTAGAAAAAATAAGGGCTATGCTCTCTTCAAGACTGTTACACACATTCCTTTGTACCACGGAAAGGGACTTTTCTGGGCTTTTCCAGGAGATGGAGAAGGCATTTAACAGCTTCACATAGCTTTACCATTACAGGAAGACAGGCACAGGGCTACAGGATTCCTGTTTGCTGGATGTGTATGGAAAATATTGCGGAAGAGATAAGACGCACTTTCTGTCATGGTTCCATGAGTGAATTGTTTATATGTCCATATTTAAGTGTTAAGGCGCAACCAGGTTGTGTTGAATGGGGCTCATGTTGTACCGTGTGTAAGTTCATTCAGTGCACTCAGCCAAAAACAATAGTGGTTGAACTAAGGTCAAATACAAGACAAAATAACAGACAATGAGCAGCGATGCTGGAAAGTTGGACAAGCAGCAATGTATTATTAACAATTTAAGATCTTAATAATTAATAACAATTATTTATAAATAATATTAATACATCAACACTAAATATATTAATATCAAATATGTATAAGTGTATGAAGCATAAATATCTGCGTAAATAAAACTGTTTATAATTAATTAATATCAACTAAAATATCAGACTAAAATAATAAAATACACTGTAAGTATAAAAAACTATATAAATAATAACATGATATGATAGATCTTAGGCTTAATATTCAATGTTTTATACATTCAATTATAACTATACTACAATAATATAAATAGCACTAAACAACTTTTTAAAAGCATAAAAATGCATGGCTAAGTGTGTGGACTGTGACATTAAAACCCTTACCTTAGCAAGACGAGCTCTTTTGATGAGGTCATTTAGCTTACGCAGGGCAGCGTTGCGAGGCAAACTCTGGATGTCTCTGAAGACATCTTGTGTTTCGGCTTCAAACAGATGCCGGTTCTCTGCATTTTGAAGAGGTTTGGCCCAAAAAGAGCCGAGATAGACCCTCACCACCTCTGGAGTATTGATCACCTTTCCCAGAGACCACATCAGCGCACCATAAACCCGCATTAGCTGCTGAGTGTCCACCTGATCGGCCTTGTTCAGTACCACACGAATTTTGTCATCTTGCCCACGGAAAGCTTTGATCGCTTGAGAAAATTCATCAGATATGTCTAGCTTATGGGCATCAAAGAGGAGAATGATACGGTCCACTCGCTCTCCAAACCAGCGCAGGACCTCAGAGAAATCATAGCCTATGGGGGAAATGTCAATAGAACAGAATTAATAAGCATCAGTACTTCATAGCCCTCCATGTAAGGGAAAACAGATTGAGTGTACTGCATTCAGCACACACCATAGACACTTTTCTTTTATGCCAAAAATCATTATGATATTAAGTAAAGATCATGTTCCATGAAGATATTTTGTAAATTTCCTACCGTAAATATATCAAAACTTAATTTTTGATTAGTAATATGCATTGCTAAGAACTTTATTTGGACAACTTTAAAGGCGATTTTCTCAGTATTTAGATTTTTTTGCACCCTCAGATTCCAGATTTTCAAATAGTTGTATCTCGGCCAAATATTGTCCTATCCTAACATACATATGATGTATACATCTCAGTTTTAAAAAATTGACCCTTATGACTGGTTTTGTGGTCCAGGGTCACATATACAATAGTAAAACCAATAGTAATGACACAATACAAAACATGTATAGTATATTATTCCCAAACTTTTTTGTTAGTGAAACTAGAAATCTATGAAGAGTATTTTAGTAGTATTTCAATAATTTAACATTGCATTCACGTGATCATGGTTCTCTTATGTTGGCTAATGGTCACATGGCATGCAGGTAAACAAATAAAATATTTCATATTGTTATGATTTATTTTTTAATAAATACATTTTTCTTTTCATCACTTCAAACCCCCCAGTCGGGGGAAACCATACTATAATATGCGTATATAATAAATATGAATATAACAAAACAGACATAAAAATTAATAAATACATAAACCTTCTACAATACATACAGTGGGTATAGAAAGCATCAACCCCTTAAAAAAAATATATTGTGTTGCTTTGCCGACGGCAAGAAGTGGACACAGTTTTTGTTTTAGCCAGCTGTATTTACTCAGTGCAACTTAAAACATACAAGTGAAAGATATAACACCAACATGACAGAAAAAAAAATAAAAATAAAAAAACAGAATCACTGAGTTGGAAAAAGGGTCACCCCTCTCCTAAAAATGACTTGTAAACTCAATCAGGTGTAGCTAATCACCTTCTCAATGGCACACAAAGCCATTTGACTTTCAGCTGTGATCAGCTGTGCTCATTTTGATCAGCTCAGCATGAAAAGAGCTTTCCTGGAGTATTTCAGTCCTTAGTAGTGCAACTGAAGCAAACAATCAACAATGGGTGGCAAGGCACTGTCAAAAGATAAAGTTGTGGACAGGCACAAGTCAGGAGATGGATACAAAAAAGTCAAAGGCTTTATCAATGCCTAGAAGCACAGTGAAGTCAATTATTAAGAAGTAGAATGTATTTGGTACAACACAGACCCTCCCTGCATCAAGACGTCGCTCCAAACTGGATGAAAGAGCCCGGAGGAAAATGGTCAGAGAGGCGACCAAGAGGTCTACAGCAGCTCTGAATCTGTTGCAGGAATTTATGACAAAGAGTGGTCATTGTGTGCATGTGACAACAATATCACAAATTCTCCACAAATGTGGATTGTATTGGAAGGTTGCAAGAAAAAAGCCACTCCTCAAAAAACACCACATGCAGTCACGACTGAGCATTTCTGAGGCAGATGAGACTAGAATTGAATTATTTGGCCTCAACACCAAATGATATGTCAGGCGGAAATCCAATACAGCTCACCATCCAAATAACAGCATTCTTACAGTAAAGCATGGAAGTGGTAATATCCTGTTTTGGGGCTGTTTCTCTACAGCACTTCTCTCTGGAGCACTTGTCAGGATCGAAGGATAAATGGATAGGGTAAAATACAGTCAAATTCAATTGTTATAAATTGCACTGAGTAAATACAGCTGGATAAAACAAAAACTGTGTCCGTCTTCATTTCAGGCTGCAAAGCAAAAAAAGTACTTATTTAAATGGGGGGGGGGGGGGGGGGGGTTGATGCTTTATGTACCCACTGTAATTCAATAAAAAAATAAAATACAAAGATCCAAGACCAAACTTTATACACAAAACTTAAAACACTCATTGTGGAAACATTACACACACAATTAATTTAAAATTGGTATTTCATGACTGGAAAATATGTTAAACTGTCCATCATGCATAAATAATGATCACACATTTCTTTCTGTAGCTAGAAGAAACAGGTATAGAAAGAAACAAGGACATAAAGATCAGCTTTCAAGCCTTGTGCACAGGTCACTGATCTGTCATGACCATAAGAACCTTGTAGAGACAGGGACACCACATCTGCCCTCATTTACATGCAGCTCATTATAAACCAGTGCATATGTTGATGAATACAGAACTTCTCTTCTCTTTAAAGCAATGAGATCTAGCTTATCCAACCACCTAACAGTCATGAGGAAATTACGCTGCTCCAACAACAATGGCATGGATTACACATAGCTATAAAAATTTCGCAAAAAGCTCAGCCAAGATTTTACAAAGGAGGAGCTCAGTACTTAGAGTGTGGGAACCATCAATGCTGTTCCATGTAAGGCAACTTTGTACAGAAGGAGGACTCTAAATTAACCTTTTTTTAATTATACAAAAAATGTAATTAAAATTTACATAAATGTAAAAGGGACCATCTATGTCTTGGGTCCTATAACTAGTAACAATTTATTTTAAAATATTTAACCATTAATAACTTTTTGCCACAGTTCAATTTAACTGATCCTACAGTGTGATGAATACTTTTTTAAAGTACAAACAGTCCAAATTTCATGCATTATAATTATAAAAATCAACAATACACTGTTTAAAATAGTCCAAAAAAACAGATGGTTGTAGAGTATAACATGTCACACCAGAAGTTGTCAACTTACCAGCATTATTTTTACAATTATTTAATCACTTTTTAAAGAGCAGCCTAAATAAAATGTGTTGCACTCATTTACAAAATCTAGAGATTGGAACATTTTAAAGCAGGCACAACACAAATGTCTGGGTGTAAAATTCATTTTTTTTCCAATTTTGAACATTCATAGTCATATTAGAAATTAAATATGATTGATGCACATGTTCAATGGTGCATCGTGAGATGTGTCAGAGACGCTAACGTAAGAGGAATGCAACCTCAGCTGAGTGGAGCTAAAGCAGGAACAGATGTGGAACGCCCATGTGTTTTATCCCTCATGGCCAAAGCTGCGGCCGTACATTTGTGCCACCAGGCCTAATCTGTAGTCTGCAGACCCTCTGAGCCTGCGTATACCCGTGCTGTACCTCTACAGCATGAATAGGCATATCTCACAACTGTTAAAAATTGCTTGGCCACCTCTCAGACGTGCTCTGCCTTCTTAGTTAAAATTAAAAATTAAAAAATACGTGAAATAAAGCATGTAGCAGCTTGTTTTGTTAATTGATGATCCAGTAACACATAAACACCAGCTACATGTTAAGTTACCAGAATGCTGACGTAAACCCTGAAGTGTATTTGCCAAGCTAAACTCATGCTTTTGAAATTAGGAAAAAGAAAGTGAGAAATGCTGACTTCACAACACCAGACTCATCACCGTTTCCAATAGGTCTGCTGGTGTCATGTAATGGGAGACAGGGACGGAAACAACAGAGGAAATTTACAATGAAACAGGTCAGATCTGGTGACTAAAATGAAAACTAATGACTAAAGCATTATGATTGTTCCTTATGCTGGGAACATGAGCTTCAGTCCTCCAGGGAGTGAACCAGCCTGTCTGCTCTAATGCATCACACCAAATCTATTTTCAATGGGAAATAGCCACAGAGACTCCAGGATAAAGAATTCTGCCAAGGCTAAACATCAGAGTTCACATTGTTTTGGTCATGTGACATTATCTTCCCTTCACTAAGCATCCAGTCATGACTAGTTTCACCTTAAAGGGGTCATCGAATGCAAAATTAACTTTTACATGTTGTTTGAACATAAATGAGTGTTGGAAGTGTGTGTAAACATCCACCCTATAATGATAAAAATCCACACAGTGTTTTTTTTTTAAATCCCTATTTAAATCCCTTCTCAGATCAGGCTGTACTGAGAGTCCTGTCAGAATGAAGTAGTTAAGCAAAGGGACCCTCTCACGATTGTTGATTGACACGGCCGTCTTACCTTAGACCTGCCATGAGTGAGATGAGAGCTGTCCGCATTGTGTCGACTCGGTGCAGGGAAGACAAGAAGTCTCAGATTAAGCGATTGAGGTGTTTTGTTGTTGGATGTAATAATGAATATAGCAGTCGTCGTTTACTCCCGACATTTGAGCCGCTGAAGACGCAGAGGATTAACATTACTTTCTTTTTGAAGGGAGTGCGCAGATCCCGATCTGCCTAAATGCATTTAAGTTTGCGTGAATTATTTGTGATCCAGCTTCATCAACAGAGAAAGTGAGTACAAGGGTTTTTTATGAATCTTTGCAAATCGCCTTTCCTAATAATGTGCTAGTTAGCAAGTTTTGCGGCTAAAGTAAACAGTACTGCTCATCACCCCACAGAAGAGAGGGGCGGGGTCAGCAGAGCTCATTAGCATTTAAAGCAACACGGACTAGAATGGCGTGCTGAAAACAGAGCTGATTTTGACAGGGTAAAAAGGGTGTTTTTTACACTACCATTGAGAAATTTTAACCAAAGTATGTTATAGACTTTTCATTAAGACCCTAAAGAATCATATCAACTTGATATGGGCATCCGATGACCCCTTTAACAAACAGCTCTTCTCTAATAAACATCTTTGGAGGAGCCCTTAAAGAAGAATGGGGTATATTTGATGGTGTCCGTTTGGTCATTTGATATCCCATTGCATGTGTGTGGCCATGTGACAGAGTCTGTGCGTAACTCCCGGTCTTCGTTTGTCATACAATACAGGATGGACTGGCTTAAAGACACTACAAAGACTAGAGTGAACATCCTCCTGTACAGTAAACATTGCAGCCACTGACCTCTGCTTATGCGCTGCTTCTCACCAGACAAAATCCCCGGCGTGTCAATGATGCTAATGCTCTGCAGAACTTGGTTGGGCATTTGTGAGCAGATGAACCTGACAAGACAGATGGAGAGAGTTCATCACCTCATGTTATCACCGGAAATGCTGGTAGCATCACTACATTTGTCGGTTGACTCATTTGATCTGAGTCATGGGAAAATATAACAGCCGAGACACATTTTCTTTTAAAATTCTTTCAAAGATACGAGAATAAATCTTACCACAATTGGTTACCAAATAAGTGAAAGTCACTTTATAAAAAGCAAAAGGAGACTAACAAGCTGTTCAATGAACTTCAGATTAAACAGGACTTACTTAAAATAAATAAATGGGTGGTCACATTTACCGTTGCTCTGCGAAATTTTGCAGAAGCTGTGCTTCATGCATCGCTAAACTACTGACAGTGGAACTTTTTTGCTCACAAAATGTTGCCAATATTTTGTTAATGTGACCTCATATGAACAGAAACGTCTAGGTTACTTGTGTAACCCTCGTTCCCTGAAGGAGGGAACGGAGACGTTACGTCAGTCATGACTGATGAATTGGGATCTCGCCCGAGAGCCCAATCACCTTCGAGTGTTAACTAAACAAGCCAATGACAGTTGGCGTGCGTGTTTCGCCACGCGCACCCCGCCTCGCAGCGCGGGTATAAAAGGAGAGCGCGTGCAAACGCACATCAGTTTTTCGCTAAGGAGCCGAGACTACGTGCCCCGGCCACACAGCGGTGGTACAGCAACTGTGGCAAAGGAACATAACGTCTTCGTTCCCTCCTTCAGGGAACGAGGGTTACACAAGTAACCTAGACGTTCCCTTTCAGTCAGTCACGTTCTACGTTACGTCAGTCGTGACTCACGAATTGGGATCCGTATGGAAAACGCCAATGGCAGCAACATACACTTTCAGGGTGGAGGGAGACAGCCTTTGCTCCAACCCATCCTGCAGGAAAGAAAGCACGACTGCGATCGGGCATCTACGGGGGTTTTCCCGGCGGGAAGAGCACCAACCGACGAACAGGTTCCACTTCAGCCTGTAAGCGTGTCTGGTAGACGGGGCTCTAGCTGAAGCGAGGGTGTTTACTACCGCTGGAGGTAGCCAACCTAGAACCTCCGCGTCCCGTCCAGGGACCACAAGGGGAGATTCTACAAGTCTGGACGCGGGTGCCAGAGGGTGCCCCCTCTTTGAGAAAGGAGATCCCTCCTCAGAGGAATTCACCAAGGAGGGGCTGTCGCGAGGAGCATCAGTTCGGGGAACCAAGTCCGACTGGACCAATATGGCGCTACCAAGAGAACCTGCTCCTCGTCCTCCCTGACCTTGCACAGTGTCTGTGCGAGAAGGCTCACTGGGTGAAACGCACATTTGCGTAGGCCCCGAGGCCAGCTGCACACCAGTGCGTCCGTGCCGAGGGTCCCCTCGGCCAGGGAGAAAAACAACTTGCAATGGGACGTGTCTGGGGAGGCAAAAGGTCTACCTGAGCGTCCCCAAAGCAACTCCAAATAAGCTGGACTATCTCGGGGTGGAGTCGCCATTCTCCCGGAAGGGCGGGCTGACGTGAGAGCTCGTCGGCTGCACGATTGAGCTCGCCTGGGATGTGAACGGCACGAAGCGACCTCAGATACTTATGACTCTAGAGGAGGAGATGGCGGGCGAGGTGCGACATGCGACGGGAGCGCAGACCAACTTGTCGATTGATGTACGCAACGGTCGCAGTGCTGTCCGTACGGACCAGTACGTGCTTGTCATGTAGCAGCGATCTGAATCGGCGCAAAGCCAGCCATACTGCTTGCAACTCGAGGCAGTTGATATGCCACTGCAGTCAGGGCCCCGACCAGAGCCCAGCAGCTGCATTCCCATTGCACATGGCACCCCAGCCCTGGCAGAGGCATCTGTTGACACAACAACATGCCTGGATACTTGCCCAAGGGACACCCCTGTCCGAAGAAAGGCAAGATCTGTCCACGGGCTGAGGGTCTGACGGCAGAACGGGGTAACAGAAACCAGGTAAGTGCTGTTTCGCAATGCCCATCTCGGGACCCGGTCGTGAACCCAACGCTGAAGCGGTCTCATATGAAGCAACCTGAGTGGCGTGACAGCAGCTGCAGATGCCATATGCCCCAGGAGCCTCTGAAATTGTTTCAGTGGAACCGCCGGCTTGCACTGGAAGGAACCCAGGCAGTTCAGCATCGACTGCGCACGCTCTACTGAAGGGGGGGAAAGGGGGGGGGGGGGCGTGATGAGAGGTGACCGAGTCCCGCTCATGCCGAGAAAAGATATCCTATGCCCGGGGAGAGTTTGCTTGGTCCCAGTTGACCCGAAGCCCCAATCGGCTGAGGTGATTGAGCACCATATCCCTGTGTTCGCACCACTGCGCTCGGGACTGGGCCAGTATGAGCCAGTCGTCAAGGTAGTTGAGAATGCGAATGCCGTGTTCTCTCATGGGAACAAGGGCCGCCTCCGCAACCTTCGTAAAGATGCGGGGCGACAGGGATAGCCCGAAGGGGAGGACCTTTTGTACTGATATGCTCGCCCTTCGAAAGCAAAACGGAGAAACGGTCTGTGTCGAGGGAGAATCGAGACATGAAAGTACGCGTCCTTGAGGTCGACCGCTGCGAACCAATCGAAAGGACAGACGCATTGAAAGATGCGTTTCTGCGTCAACATCCTGAACGGGAGCTTGTGAAGGGCCCGGTTCAGTACGCGAAGATTCAGGATCGGTCGTAACCCAGCGCCTTTCTTGGGTACGATGAAGCATGGGCTGTAAAAACCTGACCTCATCTCGGCTGGAGGGACCGGCTGTATCACGTCCTTTGCTAGCAGGACCGCGATCTCTGCACGCAAGACAGGAGCATCCTTGTCCGGCACAGAGGTGAACCGAATGCCCCTGAACTTGGAGGGCGCCGGGCGAATTGAATCGCGTAGCCGAGTCTGATGGTTTTCATGAGCCAGCGAGACGGCCTGGGGAGCGCTAACCAGGCCCCCAGCGACCGAACTAGCGGGACTAGGGAGACCACCGATGTACCCGTAGTGGGGCAGTGAAGTGGAATACAGGGACCCAACCCGGGAGGCCGCGCGTCCCAGGGTGGGGTCTGAGTGCGCGGCGCGCCATTTACCTGGCTCCACGGCTGGGCAGGGTGCTCGTGAGGAGGCGTAGCGTCCTTGAGCTGAACCCTGCTGCCCATTAGCGAAGGGGGAGGGGGACGGCCGTGTGGAGACTGGTCTCGTGCACCGCATCCTCGACCTCTTGGGACCCGGAGGCAAAGGAAACTGCTCTTTTATTGAAGTTTTGGGTACCACTGGCTGAACAAAAACAAACGGAAACATAAGATTCTCCACCCGGCCCTCCTCCGGGGGAAGGAGTGGTGCAGTCACCATCTCCTGAAGAGCAGGATCCAAGAGCTCCGGGTCGCCCGTCTCAGGGACGCCACCTGCTCTGGCGCTTCACAGGCTTGGCAGGGGCGGAGGCGGGCTGAGCCGTTTTCCTGCGGCCAGCTCCACGCTACGGCCGTTGTGAAGGCTGCTGTTGTGGCTGCGCCGGAGCGGAGGTCGAGGCTGTAGGAGGGCGCCCTCGGCGACGAGCAGACAGAGGGGCTGCAGCCGGAGGTGGCAGGAGTGTGTCGAAACGCCTGTCTGCTTCTGCGACGGCGGGAAGAACTGTTGGCAAAGCCTCAGCCTCTTTCGCCGAATTAGGCGGCATGGAGATCAGGGAGCCAGGAAGCACGATGCTTGTCGGCTCCCTATATCCGCCACAGTCAGCCATAGTCGCGATCTGGACCACCAATGTGGACATCTCCGTGACTTTTGTCGCCCTTAGCGCGAGGTCCGTCGCCGAGCGCAGTTCCTGCAGCACACATGGGTCAGCACCACCCTTGTGCAACTGCTTCAACGCTTTGGCCTGGTGGACTTGCAGGAGGGCCATGGCATGCAGGGCGGAAGCGGCCTGTCCAGCAGCACTGTAAGCCTTAGCCGTCAGAGCGGACGAGAACTTACAGGCCCTGGACGGAAGGCGTGGATTACCTCTCCAGGCGGCGGCGCTTTGCGGGCAGAGCTGCATGGCAATAGCGCGCTCGACCGGAGGGATGTCCACATACCCTTGGGCAGCCCCCCCGTCGAGGGTGGTGAGGACGGAGGAGGCACCAAGTCTGTTGCGGGCAGAAAAAGGTGCCTTCCAAGACTAGTAACCTCCCATGCACTTCCGGGAAGAATGGAACCGGAGGCGGCTGCCGAAACCCGGCCTGCGCCACCAGGAACCAATCATCCAGCCTCAAGCGTTCGGGAGAAGGCGGAGGCCTCCAGTGCAGCCCGACACTCTCGGCGGCCCGGGAAAGCATAGCGGTCAGCTCTGGATCTAAGCCCAGGCACGAGAGGCAGCGATCATGACCATCAGATGGCGGCAGGAAACGACCACATCCAGAAACGCACGAGTGGGAAGCCATCTTTAAAAAGACGCCCGTCACTCGTGAAGCTCTTTTAGAAATAGCTATTTTAGAATTTTTTGGAAAATACTCTTTTAGAGAGAGCACTGAAGCACCCAGGGGAGATCGCGGCAAGACCACAGAATGGAAGTTGCAGCCCGCCGAGGTTTCAGCAGCCTGGATGGCAACCCCCGCTGATACGCCATCACACCAACGCCAGCTGTTTCTCTAAAACACTCGCGGAGAGTCGTCCTGTAGAAGGCTCGGCTCTGAAGCGAAAAGCTGATGTGCGTTTGCACGCGCTCTCCTTTTATACGGGGTGCGCGTGGCGAAACACGCACGCTAACTGTCATTGGCTTGTTTAGTTAACACTCGAAGGTGATTGGGCTCTCGGGCGAGATCCCAATTCGTCAGTCACGACTGACGTAACGTAGAACGTGACTGACTGAAAGGGAACAAACTTTGTATAAAAAAAGAAAAGAAACATAAAAAACAATATGCATCCATCCAGAACACAATGCAATCAAGGCCAAAGATAACAAATGAGTTTTAAGGAGGGTTTTAAACATGTTGATTGAGGTGAATGACCTTTTAGACAGTGGTAAATTACTCCACAACCTTGGGGCAATGACTTTTAAAAAGTACGGCACCAGACACCCCCCCCCCCCCCCCCCCCCCCCCAAAAAAAACCCTTTAACAAATGCTAATACATTTATAATGTGACTAAAACTGTTGTTTAACTTTATATCTAGAAATCTCCATGTGAGAGAATATTATAGTGATGTTAAGATTGCAATACTGTCTCAAGTGAGTTTGAGGATGTCTTTTTTTTTTTTAAATAAATCCTTAGAGGAAATTGCAACATCTGTAAGCAAACATCACCTGTCAGCTGCAAATCAGAAGGACATGCTGAGAAATAGAGGAAGAAGCATTCAACCAAGTTTAATTTTCAAGAAAATTACACATGCATTTTTTTTTTAAAAGCCAGTAGATAAAAGTGAGGAGAGATTAAGAAAAATAAACTGCTGTGCCCAAATGTGCCATCACATGACGCACGACAGGGTCCACAGGAAACAAAGTGCATTGTTTTGAGGTTCCTCTGGAGGAGAGGAGATGTTCTCTGTCAAGTGGTCCTTTGACCTCTACTATGTTCACTGTCAAAGAAGTAATACCCCATTTCCCCTTCACATAAATATCAAGCAAACAGGAAAAAAAACCTTTGTCTAACTGTCTAGGTACTAAAATTAAACATTAAAACTTGTGGAAGCTCATGCAACAGCTATAGTTAACTAAAAGGAGAAGTGACCTTATACAGTTTTGAGATACTTTATTTGAGAAAAATATTTGCCTGTAATAGAATAGCAGGCTGCGTGGGATGAAAGGAAGAAATGAATGAGCAGCAGAATGAGATGGGTAGAAAAACATTTCAACCTAATGGAATGTAATGTGACAACTGCAAAACTACAAAGCAATGTGACATTATGTGTATTTAGTGAATGCATGTTCTTTTGTAAACTTTAATCTGTACTTAGGCCATTCCAGACAAATTTCCTTATCCTATACCACTGCCAGAGCAAGATAACAAGATACAATTTGTTTTGGCAACGGCCTGGGAAAGAGGCATATGTGATATATAATGTAGCGAGTAAGAATATGTGCCCAAATCCTTGAATTCCCTGCTGCAAGACATACAGTGGGTACGGAAAGTATTCAGACCCCCTTACATTTTTCACTCTTTGTTATATTGCAGCCATTTGCTAAAATCATTTAAGTTAATTTTTTTTCCACAATGTACACACAGCACCCCATATTGAAAAAAAAACACAGAATTGTTGACATTTTTGCAGATTTATAAACAAAGAATAAACTGAAATTCACATGGTCCTAAGGTACTCAGACCTGCTCAGTATTTAGTAGAAGCACCCTTTTGATCTAATACAGCATGAGTCTTTTTGGGAAAGATGCAAAAGTTTTTCACACCTGGATTTGGGGATCCTCTGCCATTCCTCCTTGCAGATCCTCTCCAGTTCTGTCAGGTTGGATGGTAAACGTTGGTGGACAGCCATTTTTAGGTATCTCGAGAGATGCTAAATTGGGTTTAAGTCAGGGCTCTGGCGGGGCCATTCAAGAACAGTCACAGAGTTGTTGTGAAGCCACTCCTTCGTTATTTTTGCTGTGTGCTTAGGGTCATTGTCTTGTTGGAAGGTAAACCTTCGGCCCAGTCTGAGGTCCTGAGCACTATGGAGAAGGTTTTCGTCCAGGATATACTGTACTTGGCCGCATTCATCTTCCCTCGATTGCAACCAGTCGTCCTGTCCCGGCAGCTGAAAAACACCCCCACAGCATAATGCTGCCACCACCATGATTCACTGTTGGGACTGTATTGGACAGGTGATGAGCCGTGCCTGGTTTTCTCCACACATACCAAAAAAGTCCAAAAAGTTCTCATCAGACCAGAGAATCGTATTTCTCACCATCTTGGAGTCCTTCAGGTGTTTTTAGCAAACTCCATGCGGGCTTTAATGTGTCTTGCACTGAGGAGAGGCTTACGTCGGGCACTCTGCCATAAAGCCCTGACTGGTGGAGGGCTGTAGTGATGGTTGACTTTCTACAACTTTTCCCATCTCCCGACTGCATCTCTGAAGCTCAGCCACAGTGATCTTTGGGTTCTTCTTTACCTCTCTCACCAAGGCTCTTCTCCCCCAATAGCTCAGTTTGTGCTCTTAGGAACCTTAAGTGCAGCAGAAATTTTTTTGTAACCTTGGCCAGATCTGTGCCTTGCAACAATTCTGTCTCTGAGCTCTTAAGGCAGTTCCTTTGACCTCATGAATATAATTTGCTCTGACATGCACTGTGAGCTATAAGGTCTTATATAAACAGGTGTGTGACTTTCCTAATCAAGTCAAATCAGTATAATCAAACACAACTGGACTCAAATGAAGGAGTAGAACCATCTCAAGGATTATCAGAAGAAATAGACAGCACCTGAGTAAATATATGAGTGTCACAGCAAAAGGTCTAAATACTTAGGACCATGTGATATTTCAGTTTTTCTTTTTAATAAATCTGCAAAAAATGTCACCAATTCTGTGTTTTTCTGTCAATATAATAAGGGTGCTGTGTGTACATTAATGAGGAAAAAAAAATAACTAAATGATTTTAGCAAATGGCTGCAATATAACAAGAGTGAAAAATTTAAGGGGGTCTGAATACTTTCCGTACCCACTGTATATATGGTGTTATCAATATGGTGTTATCAATTGATTCAGCCCCATTTTACTTTTTTTAGAGGTGTTGAAGTGTTATTCACACAAAAATGGATAAGCCGAAGCTCAAATGTGCTTGTTTCATGCAAAAGACTTTATGTATGTGCCTTAATTAATGTTTATATTCAAATTATAAATTCAAGAAGACTTGGATTAAACCATTTGATTCATATAGATTACTTTTATGATCTCTTTATTAACTCTTTAAAGCATCAACATTTAGGTGGAATGGACTTTCAGTAGAGGGAGAGAAATTTCTCAGGTTTCATTAAAAATATCTTCATTTGTGTTTCAAAGAACGACAGTCAAGTCGGCAGTCTTCCGTTTGAAACAACATGAGGGGTGAGTATTGGTGGCCATTTTCATTTTTGGTTGAACTTCCCTTTTAATATGACAAGATTGAAATCTTTTGAGCAAGCAAAGAGACTCTGAGAAAGAATATGTTTCAGACACTTGATTGAAATACTACAGTCACAATCTTTGAAACTTAAATCTAAAGGGTAGGGATTGGGTTCTTGATATTTACCTATTTAAGAAGGCATTTCCAAATGCATTGAGTTTGCGGAAAGGTTTCTTGGGGTCCACAACCAAAGCATTTCCAGGAACAATTCCCTCGTTCTCATTATACATTACAGCTATGAATCCATCTGTCGTTGGTTCGGGGCCAATTCGCATCCCCGGAAAATCTTGCTCCAGAAGATACCTGCAGGAGGGAGAGGTTAAGTATTAACAAACCACTACTTAGTGAACTGGAGTGGCATGATTATGTGACAGCACACGCTAACAAAATGTCATGGTTGGGTGAGAATAAAAACTAATGGAATAAATGCTGCAGGGAATTAATTTAAAATGTTACCCAATAGCATTTAGCGTTGAGACACTGTGCAGTTAAATAAACATCCAAGCTGATCAAGGATCAAAGCTAAACAGTGGCACTTAACCCTTGGACGAATGCTAGAATGTAAAAACAGACCTATTCATCAGTCTCACTCTTCCTGTAACTCCCTAGCCATAGCATAGATCCCTCGCACATCCTGCCAGAGGATGAGAAAGTGTCAAAGGTTTCCAAGCAAAGAAACACACATGGCTTGTCATTAAAATCTAACAAAAACATAAGGGAACTATAAATCAGACTGTGCTCATTGTTAAATATGGTTGGATTACTCCTTTGTGCAAATTTTTAATGAAAGATACAAGAAAAACATTTTACAAGGGGAGGTGAAAAAAACAATACAAACACACCTCTAGCACTCAAAAGCCTCTTTCACACAGAAATTCCAGAAAATACATGGATAATGTGTCCCGGGATCATTTGATTTTGGTTCATTCACACTGCCAGTGATTTTTCGGGAATCTGTGCATGTTCTCTATTATAGATCAGTGGTTCACACACATTCAATAGAATGTAACACGTATCGTTTCTCTAAGCTGGCGAACAATCAGTGCGCATAGTGAGGAGCTCCCTGTTCTCTGCTTCATTCCAGTTTGCACATAATTTTTTTCCCGTCGTGAACGTTAATCTGCCTTCAAAACTCCCGGTAAAAAAATTGCACGATAATCATCACTACGACACACCCTTTACTGCAGGGGCAGATTTACCCATTAGAAAAAAGTCGGCGACCGCCTTGGGCCCCCAAAAGCCAAGGGCCCCCTAAAATGCTTTTCATGTACGATTTTCATGATCTGCGTGTCTGCGTTGAACGTGCTTCTTGTGTATCCTACTTGTAGCAAATGAAAATATCATGCATCTGAAGCTGTAATTAAATATTGAGCAACAGGGCGTATTATATGTTTATTGTTTTAAATGCCGCTTACTCTGAGAAGGACCCAAGTAGAGGACGCACACGCCGTTACTTTTTTGGTTTATGTAATCCTTAGGTGTGTAAATGTATAATTTACTTTTCAATATATATTTTTTTCAGTTTCATTCAAATTTGCAGTTAAAATAACAAAGTAAATGTATTTTAAAGTTTAGAATTAGACAGTCTTTGGAGAGTGTAGGCAATTGGGTAAGCGCATGGCACATAGACTTATGCTGGCAACTCAGTGGACTTTCCTCGTCAATATAACCTATATTTTTCAAATTTTTCTCATTCTCACAAATTCAAGTTTTTATGTGAATGAATAGACATTCATGGAAGGGAACCGACTGTCTTCAGAAAAGTTTAGATGACTTTTTCATTTTATCTTGCATGCGTGCTTTGTTTACAGCCGTTACCGGGGAAACCACTATATTTTTGATGTTCCAAAAGCACCTCCTACTGGCAGCGAATGAATGTTCATTTTAATAATCCAGTATGCAGTTATTGTTCAGGCCAATGCAAAAGTCCACCCACATAATCCCGTTTTAAATTAATATAATAATTTATACTTCTGACTCATCCCTTTTCTCAAAAATGGTTTAAAGGCTCAATTGTGAGGTTTACCATTTTATAATTTATTTTATTTTTGTGAAAACCTGTATCTCATCTGTAAATCAATTGCTATTTCGTGGTCTACAACATGAAATAAAGCCATTATAACATGTACATGAAAAATTTAGAAACATTGGACACAACTATGGGGTAACATTGTGGAGCAGCAAGCATCACAACAAAAAAGGAACCTGAAGGTTAATCTAGGTAAATGTGTGCAAATGTATAGGGCCCCATTCCTATATTTTGCCTGGGGCCCCCAATTCATAAACTGCCGTGCTGGACGGCATTGGTCCTGCGTTTTGTTCACACAGGGCCCGTTCCGGGACTGATCCCAGCAATGCTACTAGGTCCCCATCCCGGGATCAGTCCCAGGACATTTTTGTGTTCACACAGAAGGCACTCTGGCAACTTTCTGTGATCAACGTGCTGTGTGACAGGGGCTATATACTTCATTCAACTGGAATACAGTGTTTGAACAGCCTTAAATATCTATACATTTTAATTATGACCTTATTTTTTACATTATGAATGGCTGATTTAATATAAGCCAGTTGTAGTTTGAGGAGTTCAACAAGAAACACAGAGCGATTGGATTTTCTCATTCATTCAGAGACTGTCTAGAACAGGACCTGATGAGCTACAGCACAGACATCAAAGCTGGACGGTATATTGACCTACACTGAAAAGCCAATAAGAAGAATAATGATGCTTTTATGAGTTGTTTGCATACTCTCCAGCCTTCTGCATCTCTTCACAGATGAATGTGAGCTGACATAAGCTGTTTTTACACACCCCTTTGCCAGGGTTTGCAGCCACCACAAAGAGCTGACTGTACTGAACTTCACACGTGTACATGCTGTTCTTTGAGAAATTAAATACAAATAAAATAAATACATGAAAAATAAACAATAATAAAAAAGTCTCAATAAAAATACTTGTGTCTAATAATATTCTAATAATTTTGTAATGCGTTGCATGACTTACTAGACATTACAATTCATTCAAGTTAAGAAAGCTTACAGAAAAGTATACTACTTGGTGTTTTGCTGCCTCGCACCTATCTGTCAAAGCCATGCATTACCGTATGAAACTGGTCTTCCCTGTGGAATACTGTCCGACCAGCAGGACCATAGGTTTGTTCTGGAAGTCCGCATCCTCCAGCGCCGGTGAGTGGAAGTCATGGAAAAGGTAGGTCTCCTCCAAAGGCAGAAGTTTTTTAGCATAAAGACTCTGAAGTCCTTCAGTCACCGTTTGAAACATGTCTCCCTCCTTGTTCCTTCCACCCTGTTCCTTATTTACCCAAGTGAACATGTTGCCGTTCCTCGCAGAGCTCTTTTATACGTGATGCAACCTTAGTTTCCTTTTAATACTTGAGGAATTTAAAACTGTCCCAGTGTTAGTTGTTGTTTTTATCGGTTTGTTGTAGTATTGACACTACCCCGTCTACTGTCCTCTGCGCGGACTGTCCAGCTGTGTGTCGCGTGACCTCACCTGTATCCTTTTATGTGACGCGCTCTTTCTCACGACGCTGGTTTGCATATTCATGAGCTGGAGTGACGCACTGGTTTCACACTGGAGAGCTCCCGCTGGCCGCTGCTGAGGGCGGGTTGTTAGGGAGCAGTGAATCTGTAGGCACTGGCACTGCTGACTGCTAGTTCTTTTCAGTGAAAAAGAGAAGGGTAGGAACAAAGTAGCTGACATGGCGAGAACCGAAATCCGCATTTTGAGAAATGAAATCCTTGAAATGAAATCATCCCGGAGTACATAAGTATAAACTTAATTTAAATTGTGTGACAAAGCGCCACAGGATATTTTAAAGAACGTTTAAAGAAGCATTTTAAACCAAATTTTGACAAAGCAGATACACGTATGAACAGTATATATGTGTTGTAAAGATCCTGCTTATGGTGTTTCACTATGACCGAAATTCCCCGTTAGCTCATCCCGTCAGACAGCGGCCAGTCAGGCTTGTACATGTACGACACCTAGTGGTCAGCAATGAATTAACAGTATGTTATTGTTGTCCCTAATTGTTCAGCTAGGATGGGTCTAAATAATTACTTTTTAAAACTCTAAATGGTTTATTTCCAATTCAAACGCTACCAGTTTCTTTAAAAAAATCTTAATGTTTTAATTATGTGTAAATTATTGTTTAGACCTCTCACATATAACCTCTTATTTTTGTTATTGGTGCCAGGTATTAATTATAGCTATTAATCCTGAGGATTAATACATTTAAATGATTATTATTATTATTAAGTGTAGCAGTATCTCAAGACAAAAAAGCTACTTTTTGTCCAATAGGAAATAGGTATTACTGTTATTGACCTGACATCATGCGAAAAAAAAATCTATATTTTTGTATAATGGTATTAGTTTGTGAGAACAAACAGTTCTAAATTGATACTTTTTCTAGCAAAACATTTGCTTAAGTGCACACTGAGGAATAAAAGCAGTCACATAGTCTAGTAAGGTAGGTTTCAGTTCCCCTCAGGTCCAAAAAAAAAGTACTTCAACTTGACATCCATAAAAACAGAATTCAGAATGTTTTCCAACAATTTTATATTGATATATTTATACATATATTACACATTCAAACAATACTTGTGCAAAAACCATCCCTACCATGAAAAATGATCTGGATTATTGTATGTGTCTCTAGCAGCATGGCTGGAGGCATAAAGGCATTATTTTAGACTGTTTTAAAAAATAAAATACAAAACACAAAAGGACAATAGATTCTGATGCATAGCATCTATTAATTAGAACATTACAAAAAATAATGTGTCAAAGTGGTAAACGCAGAGAAGGTTAAGTCATGTAAGAATAGGTTTTACATGCATAAAAACTGAGGTTTTGCTTTTTTGACAATGGAACCCTTGCAGGGTCACTGTTTAGTGCCAATATAGTCCTTCATGAATGCTCTATATTCAGGTCCTTTATAACGACTACACAGAAACACGTCCACCTCTGCCCGCACAAACAAGACTTTCTAATCACAAAATTCCACTCCACATCAACTGTCCATCAACAAACCACTACAACACAACAGATGTCAGTTCAATATTTGCATATTGTACAAAACCACCAAAAAAAAACACCAATACAAAGCTTGTCATGATTACCAAACATGAAGGACAACCAGTATGAGAGATGACCATTAGCCTCAAATGCATTCATACTCATTAAAGGCAAACATGATGATGAGTGTAAACAGCTTTCTTTTACTTTGGGCTGGATGTTAGTCAACCAACACATCATCGAGGCATCATTCACTTCAATTTCACCTCGTCCTGTAGATCCAGAGACATTCACATTCTCTTGGTTGATTAGAGTTGACGTATTACTCTTCACTGCATCTTAGATGTAGTGACATGGGAGATTTCATCTGCTCAAACCTCCTGCAAAAGGCCGAAACTATCTAGCCTAGCAAGGCACTGTTATTTCCCGAAGAGCGCACCATCTCACGAGCACAAGCTGACAGCTTGGACTGCTATAAACCCAAACTTGTTCTGAGTTCTGCCTCTCTCAGCCCTGCTCTTCGAAGTCTTGGCTGAGAGGGCTACGTGACTTGATATTATCTGGACCCAGTGAAGCTGAATTCAAGGGTCCGGGAGGTCAGAGGTGTCTACAGTCACCTTGATGAAGATGGTGTCGTCTTTGATGTAGGTTCCGTTCTCCAGGACAGTCTGAGCCACAAAGAGTGGACAGCCCGAGGCGATGTTCATTTCAACATTGGGCCGGCGAAAGCTACTGCTATTGGGGTCTGGTTTGAAGGCATCACCTAAGTGTTTCCGTGCTGGCCCCTGGTCCATTAACATTAATGTTACTTTCTGTTTGAACGGCCATGGCAGCAAGGCGTCATATTCCCCACGCATGACCACGAAAAAGAGCGAGAGATGTGTGCCTTTACCCATTCCGTCCCCATTGAGATAGATGCGGGCACACATCTTGTAGCCGAAATAGCCCGTGTAGAAGGGCTGGCTGTAGAGCGAGAGGGCTTTGGAGGCCACGGCTTCTTGTTTCCGTCTTTTGTAGTCACGGATCTTCCAAATGAGTGTACCGTTGAAGCTGGCCGTCTCCAACACCTGCAGCTTCAGGTCCATCTCTGCCAGGCGGATGTCATGGACACTCATCGTATCATCGTGACGTGAGAGCTGCTGCTCTAAGGAGCCTGGTGACAGTATTGAAATGTGTTAAAAAGAAATGTTGTAAACACACATAAGTACTTGGTATAATGCATAATAATTCAGGTGTATATGAAATTTTCTCACCCAGGGTGTGAGAACCAGGACTGGAACCAACACGACCCGAATCGAGAGAAGCTACATTTGAACGCATGCTCTCCACGGACGCTCTCAGAGCCTCCACCTCCTCCCTCATAGCTCGCAGAGGACGAAGCTCCCGCAGCTCCATTTCAACCTCAAGCAGTTTCTCTGAGTGAGTGCTCATCAACATCTACATACATAAACACACAAACATTTAGAGAACTTCTTGAAGTTTTAATCACAGATTGTAATATTTCACAGCTGAGTCTTTCTTTTTAAGATCTAAGTTTGGCCAAAAAACTTAGGGGGGGTTAAAATTTTGATTTAAAAAGTCAATTATTTTGAACATAAAATACATTAATAATGTAACTACAATGTATAAATATTTAATAAATCGTATAGTACATATCTTACCACTCAAAAGTTTGGTGCCTGAAAGATTTTTAATATATATTTTTTTAGTTTCTTATACAGTAAAAACAGTAATGTTGTAAATTTATTTATTAGTTTAAAATAACTGTTTTCTATTTTTTTATATATTTTAAAATGTTATTTATTTCTGTAATGGCAAAGCTGATTTTTTTCATTACTCCAGTCTTCAATGTCACAATCGTTCAGAAATCATTATGCTGATTTTAATAAGAAACACTGCTTATTATTATCAATGTTGAAAACAGTTTTGCTGCTTTATAATTTTGTGGAAACCGTGATACATTTTTTTAGCATTACTTGAAGGTTCAAAGACCAATTCTGTATTTATGAAATAGAAATCTTTTGTAACATTGTCTTTACTGTCACTTTTTTATCAATTTAATGTGTTTTTGCTGGATAAAAGTATTAATTTCTTAAAGAAAAAAAGAAAAAATTACTTAATATATAAAAACCCCAATTTTTGTGTTTATTTTTGTAATTTCTTCTTTGACTCACAGAAATTTGTTTTGCATTGAGGTTCTACATAGTCACTGTCATCAAACAACAATCAGAAAAACATGGAACAATATATAGTGGGGTCTAAAAGTCTAAGATCACTGTTGTTTTTTTATTTTTATTAATTAATTAATAATTTACAAAAAAAACAGTAATGGAAAAAAAAGGCAATTTATGAAAATCATATCTACTGTATCAGCATAAAAATTTGAGTAAAATGTTGAACTGAAAAGTGTATATAAATTTCAGAATTTTTAGTATTTGGTATGTCCTCATTTTGCTGAACATTTAAAAACAATGTTCCAAAGAGTATCTTCAATGGAAGCAAATAATCTAACAACCTTTTATACAAAGTTTAAAGGGACCTATCCCGTTATTTTGTATAAAACATGTTAAATGTCACACATTCACTAATTTGTTTAATAGACAGATATTTTTAATGTTTCTTATTCACAGAATAATGTTTCTTTCTTTCAATTATTCAAAATCCAAAAGCTTTCATTTTTTCCAGGTTTAATTTTCAATGTGGTCTCAGACTTTGAGCCCACTGTAGAAGGCATGTCACAAAGCAAAGGCATTAAAACATAACAGCATGTGTAAGACTGAAGTATTGCACAGTACAGCACAGCAGACTTGCGTCACTTCATGCAAAGTAGAAGTTATTTTTAGCTTCACCAAATGACTCAAAAGAAAATAAAACCACTGCTTGGTCACGGCTCTCACCTGCACGCTGACAACCTTCTGCTCCAGCTGCCTGATCTTTTCTCTCATCTCCTCATTCTGAGTCTCAACCTCTGCAAGACGACTGCTGAGGCTGGGCAGAACTTTATAACGCTCCATCAGCTCACTCTTAACATCCTCTACCTACACACACACACAGATTGATCAGTGTATGTGTTTAATCTGACTACATGTATGTACATATGAACAGGAAAAAGCATATTCATTTTCACACCGAAAACAACCCTTTCTAGTTTCTGACATGTTAAATATAAATGTCTATAAATGTCTACCTTGGCCTCTAGTGTGGTGTTTCTGACCACCATCATTCTCAGGTGCTCAGATGCAAAACTGGACTCATGTTCCCTCATCTCTTGATTCAGCCCCTTTAAAATAATCAGATGCATATTAGTAAAAAAACTAAACAAAAAATATTTTTCATACATATTTCTACATTTACATTTATCTACTGTACATATTTGAATCAACATTGAAGCACTACACTACTGTAATGTTAGTACATTTCAAATGTCCTTTAAATCAATATCTGCTCAGGAATATCACCTTAAAGGAGCATCCGTAGCGAATAAAGGAGCAGGTCACCTGGGCCTTTGGACAGTCATGCTGATGAATGGATAGCTATAGGAGACACATCCAACTCATAAATACATCACAATTCATCTGCCTTTTTCATTCATTTATAATTGAATTCATTGTTCATGCATTTAAAAGCAAATACACATAAGTTAGTAAATCAAAAGTAATGCTCAGTACACTCCAAGCCTACCTCACTTCTTAGAATGGAAGAAAACGAGCACTGATTAGGGCATGCTATAGGAAATGCAGGACAGACTGTATCTTTGTGTTTCTGTAAAGAGAGACGACTGCTAGACTGAAATGCACTAAAACATACTGCATACTGACACTTTCACGGTTCGAGATGCTAACAGTTAAAAAAAACTGTGTGGGGTAATAATGACAGGATCAACCAGGCGGAAAAACAGAAAGCGATCTTGAAGTGAAAACACACATCGATCATTCTCTAAATGACAGTCAACGTAACGGGAGATTCCCCTAAGTTCCTTGTACAAATGTGAAACTCAAAGGTCATGGGACATTAATGACAGAACACAAGGGGAATACTTCTCATAGAGGAACTGAGACGTCCACTAATTCCAATCCAGAAAAAAAAAAAAAACTCAATGATAACTGAAAAAAAAGATCTCATGAATTTCTAAGTACTTTCCATTAGATTTCAGGTCCTTTTTATGGGAACTGGGGGATTTTGGGTAATGCATGTTACCTGTAACTCAGTGAAAGCCATCTTGTGATTGCAGAATTCACAGGTTATCTCTCTGTGTTTGCATTTGTGGCTCAAGTGCTCAGACATGTCTTTCCTTATCATCTTCTCCTTACACTTTCCCAAGGGGCACGGCACCTCGAAGTACGGACAAACTTCCAAATGGTCCTGTTCAAAAGAGAGAGACAAATCTGAATTTTATCTTTACCTAAAAATAACACACATGGCATATAATCTATGAATGAAACTACATTCGCCATTCTCACACTTATAAAATGATGCAAGTTAGTTTAAGTCTAGGCTCACATTTCTCGGCGCTCGAGGCAGGTTCTAGTCAGGAGGAATTTAACATATGATATGTAGACTATTGTGTCTAAGAATCATATGACTTACCATGACCTGCTGTAAACTCATTTGTTCTTTACATCCATTTTTCTCACTTCGGCAGTAGACCTTCAGAGCCATAATTTCCCTATTGCAGCAAACATCCCGGAATATCTAACATCATAAGAAAGAAAGAAAAAAAACATCTGTTACAGGGCCTGCATAACAGAGATGTGTTGTGTGCCTGTTATATGGCCCACATTACTTTCACTTGGAGCTGTGTGAGTGAGATTTAATATGTAACGGAGTGGGTGTGTCCTTGTAGGTTTTGGCTTCACTTTCTTACCTTATCTTCAAAAAGTGGTTCTACATCAGCTGGACAAACTGGGTTAGGCTTACTGAAAAAAAGTCAAATCCAACTATAAGCAAATTGTATCCATAATTCAAATGACCTACATTTTGAAATAAAAACAACGGGAATACCCCAAGATTTATTTGCAATGCTATTTAGATCAGTACTTCTGAACCTTTTTGACTTCAAGGCCCTATCGTCTACAACAACATTCAAAGGCCCCATGACTTTTCCAGTTGTTTGTGATTTACTGAATAAGGAGTAATGATAAGAATTTTAAAAATAGTTTTTTACTCACAATTTCAAAGTTGATCATAACTAGAAAAATGTATATTCATTATAAACACGCACATGGTGTTTTAATAGTTTTATTAATTTACATGACTTTTCCAGGCCTAGAAATCACACTTTAAAAATTAGGCTACCTGGGGGGTCTCAATATTTCAGGTTTCAAAGACGATTAACCCTGGTTCTTCAAAGAAAAAGAAAAAGATAGAAAACATTGTTATGGGGGTGAACATTCAACTAAGAGGTAATCATTTTTACCTGTTTGTTTTTTTGTTTTTTTTTTGCTTACTTTAATTTTTGTTTTGTCTTTAAAAATGTTAAGTCATCTTAAGGCCTCCGTGGAGGTTTGCTAGTTGAGAACCACTGATTTCAATCATATTTAGCAAACTTGGCCCACTGTGCACCTAGCAATAACATGCATTTTCGGCAAACAGATCACTAGGCCTGTCACGATAACTTTTTGTTGTGCGATATATTGCCCCAGAAATAATTGCAATAAGCGATATTATTGTCATTTTAAAAAACATTTTATGCCACTGAATATATAATCAAAATATAACGGCATAATAATGCAAGAAAGCCTACACACTTCCAAATGACAACAAACTTAAATTTAAGAATATTTAGATCATGGAAATTAAGTATCAAAATATTAGATACCTTAAAAAACCTGAATAAATAGTAAATAAACATTTTCTAACAAAAAGTGCAAAGTAACAAGTACAAAAATAGAAAAATGCACAAAGAACTTGTATGGAGATTTTTCCATCTACAGATTTTTTACCTTTTCTCTGTAAATTAAGGGTGCACACTATTGCTGAAAAACACAATCACTACTTAGCAGTCAGATGTCCGTATGCAAAAAGGCACAGATCCCTAAACAAGACCATATCTGCAGATGAAACTTTGTTTGTAGAAGCATTTTTTAAATTTGAACTAGCACCTCATAACTACACCACGTTATGTACGAGAAGCTGCAAAACACACAGGCGCAAGTGGAATGTACAAAACATGGTGACATTAATTTTTAAGTAAATATAATGGGCGATATATTGCGTCACCAAAAATTATTGAGGTCATGTACATATATTGTGCGATAAGTTGATATATTGATTATTGCGACAGGCCTACAGATCACAATCGAACATCTCTTAACCATATTAAAATCCAGGTGTAAATGCACCCAAGACACAGTGTGGTTCCATTCAAATCAATGAAACAACATTTGGAGGTGGTGAGGAATGTTTTCTGGCCCTATTTGATGATGGTTTTTTTTTATTCTGCTCTCACAATGGGAAAATAACCTTTCAATTTTGTCACCTGATTTGTCATCTGACCTCTCATTAATTATTCCACTGAACTGCACGACTATTATTCCAAAATCACACGCTATCTCTCTGTCTCTGTCTAAAAGACTTCAAAATGTCTATTTTTCTCTTTAACCCCTACTAGCATCTGGCATACTTTTTACATTGGTGGTTGTTTTGACAAAAAAATAAAAAATAAAAAAAGGCATTATCCATTTTTGCGCAGGTTAGTACTATCAAATCCCCACTGTTGGAGACGCATTGGAATGGAAGGTGTAAATGCAATCCAGCTCAAGAATATCCAGACACTATCTAGATAAGAAATATGTTGGAACAGTATGTTGGAAGCTTTATGCTAATAAATATCTAAAATTGCTTGGCTTATTCCTTGGCTTGTGATACCGCAGCTTCTTTATTATTACAGAATTCGTATGTAGCTCACTAATGAACCGTGGCCCACCTGAGCAAGTCTGTGATGCAGCTCTCGCAGAAGCGATGTCCACACTCAGTTTGCCGAGGGTTACAGAGCACTAGCCTGCAAGACTCGCAGCAATACTTGGCCTCAGGTGTCGTTACAAAGCGGTCCCTGAAGCCGCCATGCACAGGCAAGAAACCCGGCTCGTGCCTGGACCGCTGGGCCATGGAGGGCATGGCAAGAGATGGAGGACGCTGCTGCAGGGCAATCTGCTGTTCCACATTACGCCCTGCGGACATGACCTGAAGAAAAACAGACAGATTAGGATCTTAACTGTAAACCCATAACATGTACACGAGAAAAATTGAAATGCTGAACATCTTAGTTACAGAAAAAGTTCACAATGACTTCCAAAAACACGACATACTGAAAGAAGAAAGAGGATAGTCTACTGTCATCTGGGCCCAGAGGAAGGTTCGTAAGAGACAGACTGAAGCTGTCAATAATTCGGTAGTGGCTGAGAGATAGCGAGTACGGAAACTAAAATGCGAAGGGCTGTTAGTGCGGATTGGATCAGAACACCTGGGGCCAAACCAATGGGGGGGCGCCGCGCAGCAGCCTGGTTTCAAGAACACAAGTGTGGTGGAGAGCAATACGGTTCAGAACCTGAGGAGCAGGAGGAGGGGAGGGAATGACGCAGGACCTACCGGGAAGCCCCCAAAAGCATGTGCCGACACTTAAAGACCCACTTAAAAGGGCTAAGCAACACATCCAACCCAGTGGCATCTGCAGACAAAGACGCGTGACGTTCAGTGGGTTGGCGAACGGCACTCCCGAGGAAGGAAGGTGACTAGGCCCCCAGGTGATTTTAACTGGAGGAAGGAGCAGGTCCTCTCAAGCTTCGCTCCCCCGCGCCTCAGAGGGGTCGATGACGAGGCCTCTGTCTTAGAAACCACGGTATAGTTCACCACAATAATTTTTTTTTTTTTTTTTTATTTTTTTTTTTTTAAACTGTGGAAATAGCTTGAAATTAGCTTTGCCAGACAAATATAACTTGGCCTATGCCTAATAAAATAATAATAGCAATAAAAGCAATGGTGCAAAGAATATATAGGAACCTCCTCTCAATATACCTTTACATATGCCTTGTGGCTCTGAAATATACAATTCTCCCATCTAAAAGTTTAAGGTGCCTCGTGCGAGTAACATTTTTTTAAGAAAAAATCAAGTGCCCTTTATTTAGGACACATATAAGATGGCATCAAAAAGTAACAGCTTCAATAGAAAGCCTGTCTTTAAAATTTTGTAAAAGAATCCTGAGAAAAAGTATATATATCACCCCGACGTTTTCCCGAAAAATATTAAGCTGCACAAACTGCTTATAAGAAATGCTGCTAAAGCATTCATCTTTGAAGAAATAATTTAAAAAAAGGAATAACATCACAGCAAGATAAAAAAAAAAATTAATTAGTTTTTTTTATTGTTTTATCATTAGTGATACACCAAAAATACAATTCTGGCCTATACTGTTAAGTTGATAATAAATGTCAAGTCAATAAACAGCCCACAAAAAATGTTCACAATTAAACATTTAAAAGTAAATTTTTTTTTTTTTTTTTTCAAAAAAAAATCAGTAATATCCCTACTCACCATGAATCATGGTTCTACACTATACATAATTATCAATTTTTTTAATAAAAAAGTATATTTGTCTATCCACCTTTACAAAAACAGTATTTCTGATACAAAACCAAATTATTATAAAATGATGTCAGCATTTTCATTTCAAAATTGCTTATGAAAAACATGACGGCAAAGTAAGCCATGACTGTATCATCTTGACTGTGATTAAGTGACGAGGGTGTCGTGAGACCTATTAACCTCTTAAATGCCGTCTGACATCACAACGGCTTGACTTCTGCCTCTCTCCGCTCAAGCCGATGTCAGACAGATAGAAGTTAGTCATCTCCTCTTACATTTTCATATTCAAATGCCTGCCACCGAGGCAACATTGTGCTTAAACATTGTGCTTACATTGCCACATCAACAGCTCCTGACCGGCAGCTCTCAAGACTGGGAAATCCCTTCATAACAGGCATAGCTCTCTAGCTCTAATAATATCTCCCCTATGAGCCAGCTACACACTAACCGCACATGCAGGAAGGTCCCGGCTCCATTACTGAATGCTGTTAGAATTCCTTTAAGCAGAGGATACCACAGTTATTCAACAAGAGTGACTGGTACCCACCGCACATGCCTCTTCTCTGAAATTGAAATTATAGCTATTTATGGTGCATTTTTATGAAGGTAGGTAAACCTCGCAAAAAAATATTTTGAATTGGGAAGTTAGAGCTCAGTCATAGATCACTTGAAATGGTTTGATCTAGCTTCCAATGACAAACAACTGCTCTTAATGAAAAACATTATTACTGTTGTTTGCTAAGGCATATTCGAGGTTACGGATCTGAACAAACTACTAACACCAAGTAGCAAACTTCAGTATGCAACTCATTCCCGCACAGACTGTACTACGAACAAAAACAGTACCTCAAATTGTGAAGCTTGTTGAGAAGAAGTGTGCTACTACTTTTTAAACCAATCAGCTTGATGATTTATGACTGGTGAATGACAAAATGGCTGAAAAATCCCGTTAACTTACATTGAAAAATAGACTCAAACGTTTACTTGCACCAGTAAGATTAATAACATTTTTATTTTCAATTACAATTATGGCTTTCAAAAATTCTGAACAAAATGATAAAACGCATTGCTATTATGGTCCTGTTTTGTCAAACATACTGATTATATACTTTATATGCCAAAAATATTTGTAAATGAGATTGAAATAATTTTTAGTATTTAAAAGATATTAATATATAGTATCTATATATATATAATTATATAGTAATATATAGTATAAATATAAGTTTTTCATTTGCCAATTTTATTATTTTTTTCTCACTTAATTTTCATTTATTACTGTGGCTATTATTTATTTAAATGTGTATATATATTATTAAATGTGTGTGTGTGTGTGTATATATATAGATATATATATATATATTTTTTTTTTGCCCGTTTTTCATTATTTACTGTAATAAATTAAAATATCCACTTTAAAAAAGTTTTTAAAAAGTTCATTAAATGCATGATGTTTCCAAAGTCACTGAGTAATGATGTTAAATAATCATTATCTCAATATTAACCAAAATAATTGTGATTATAATTTTTTGCCATAATAGCAACATGCTAAAAACCATTAAAAACACTTTTTTGGACAGGCACTCTAATTTTCTTCAACTGATTAAAGGTTTGTTGCCCAGATAAATGGCTTTTGGGAGGAAGAGAACAGCCATGTTTGGACAGCCATGTTGGATGCTCACACACACACACACCCACACACGTGCACACAGTAACACCATAAATTATGCCACTCCCAGCCAAGAATGAAATGTTTAATCCACACTATGAAGTAATAACATGTTACAGCCTTAGTGAGGAGTGTTCCACAAACACTTACTATGGCACCTAACATGCCTTTCGTCTAATTCGAAAGATTCAGTAACTCAGCTAATATCAGCTCTATCCTTACTGGACACTATGACTAGAAAAAATCAAGAGTGACAAAAAACAGAAAGCAAATATTCCATTTAGTTTGTTTTAGTTGAAAGCTTTAGTAGATCGATCTTGTCCTGATTTTGCTTTCTGTTTTACAATTAATGATACAGAGGTATTTCCATACCTTTATTCTCTCGTCTCACGACGTGCACTATGCTGAGCGTCAAAAATAAAACACCTACAAGTCCCCCAAAGTGGATTAAACTGCTCCCTGAAATAATCAAAACTCTGAGAAAGAGAAAATATCCAACTCACCACAAACAATAAAGAAAATATTCAACAGAAGACACAAATAAAAATACATGTACTGGTGGCTGACCAGAACGAGCAGTTCTCCAGGGAGTTCCAGGAATATTTAAGGGGCTTTTCCATCTGCTGCCTCATTCCTCTCTGTCACTGCTGACACACACACACACACCACACCCACCACACACACACAACCACACACACACAAACAAACACACACCTCTTTCCGCCAAAACGGGAAGTACTTGATAAAATATGTTTAGAACAGGACTCTACGGGACCTTATCCAAATATAAACGAAACCAAATAATGAATTAATGTTATTGAACAAAAATTCAAGATACATACCGTGCAAAGCGTAGTTAGGACGTTGAAAAATTTTGGTTAAGCACGTTTTTTGTTTTGTTTTGTGGTTCCTTTTTTTTTTGAAGAAATCTCAAATGCTACGCCAAGTATGATTTATTTGATCAACAAATATTAGTAAAATAGTTTATATGGGTGAAATATTTTGAATTTCATACAATTTTCTATGTTAAAATATATTATAAAATCGTAATTTATTCTGTGCATAGCAGCCTGAGTTTTCAGCAGCCTTACTCCCTGTCTTCAGTGTCATGGATCCTTCACCATTTATATAATTATTCTAATATGCTGATTAGGTACTCAAGAAACATTTATTATTATTTTGTGTTGCTTAACTTTTTTGTTGAACCAATGATATACTTTTTTAGAATTCTTTAGCGAATGCAAATTTCAAAAGAACAACATTTATTTGAAACAGAAATCTTCTGCAACATTATAAATGTGTCTTTACTGTCACTTTTGATCAATTTAATGTGTCCTTGCAGAATTAAATGCAGTGTTTTGTTTTATATTGAACCCAAACTTTTAACGGGTAGTTTAATGTCGTCAAAAATCGCCCCACAGTTTAAAGTTAACGACTTGGAAAAAACTACTTGTAATTGTGACCAATTCAAAGGGATACTTCAACCAAAAATCATTTACTCACCCTCATGTTCTAAACCTGTGCCTATATTTCTTTTGTAGAAAACAAAAGAAGATGTTTAGCAGAATGTCTAAGACTCTCTATTCCATTCAATGAATGAACCGTTTCACCATTTACTTTCATTTCATGGAGACATTCAGGTCATTCAGGTTTAGAACGACGGTAAGCAAATAAGGACAGGATTTTCATCTTTAGGTGAACTATTTTTTAATGCTATAATTTAAAGCGATATGTCCCAAAAAGCAAGATGAACAACAAAATTGTGTCCCATATTATCAGTGCATTTATAGTTTATATAATTAAAACGTTAAAACATGCGACTTAAAACCAAGATTGAAAATAAATGAGACAAGACTAAGCAATGCTAGCGTTAAGCAAGCATCCATCCCATAAAGAACATAATACCAGAAAGAGCTGCAGGTGTTTCCCTTTCTCCCTTCTGAACAGTGCTAAAAAAATAAATTTCAGATGTTAGTTTATTTGATGGCCCGCAGGAAGTAGCATCAAGGTAATACAGATTCTTTGAATGTATTTGCATTGCAGGAGATCTCATAACAAAAATGAAAGAGAAGTAAGAAGGGGAATATCACCTCTTTCTGGCCTGACCTTTTACTAGAGGAAGACATGTGTGACTACTATAGGTCACTTACAGGAATAAAACACCATTTCAGGTGTGAATACATGATGAAGGTGTGATGATGGGTAAAGTAATGGGGTTACTGCATGTGAAAATGCAAAGGAAGAAGTTGGGCTTATGTCATCTTCTCAGCCACCTTCTGCTTTCAGAAGAGCGTCTGCTCCAACTTCTGTTGAAATCAAGCCCCAAATGTGTTCCCTGTAGTGTATCACAACACTTTACTGTGTTATTCTGAGAGTGAAACTGAACTAAGCTGGATTCAAACAGTCTCAGTTTTGATCTGCACACAGCAGCACATGTTTCAAACTGCTTCTGTCCACTGGCTATTTTTTCATCAGTGTGTTTAAATAGAGACAGACTGACAATCTGTATTTACACTTTCCTACTTTATCAGTCATCACTTTATTTAATATTGAATTTAATGATAAGTTTAATATGATTCTTCTTGGTGTAATATTACCTACTTTACATAACAGTCTCCATATCCACAGCTTGTAGAAAAATGCAATAGTGTCAAACTCCCGAAATAATAGTTATTTTGTTTATAGCATTAAACATAATTACACTTAATTACAACTCACAGATCTAAAACCAAGATCTAAACTCTTTCTATACAACAAAGCCTACATAAAGCATACATGTGGAATTTATAGAGCCTTAAATGTAAAAAAATCACAGTTGTGCTCATAATAAAAGCAAAAGTAGAAAGTAACGTTACATCACACACGTGCATGCAAAGGTGGGAAGGTGGTCTACCAGCAAAATCATCTATCATCAATCTGTAAAGCAGCTGTTCAGGATTTAACCTGTGAACATGTTGATAGCCTAACGTGTTTCACAACTTACAGAATCAGCACCCAAAAGAGCTATATCTGCCCAGGAGACAGTAAAGAGAGCAGGTGAACATCTAAGATCAAAGCTGGACAGACTTTAGTTACTGTAGGTGAACCCATAGACTTTAGGTTTGCCTAATCTTACCTTTCACTAACATGAGCTACACGTTAGTTTACATGTGGATCTGTGAAATAGCTATCCACTTACATGAATCAATTGGTCAACGATGTCGTCCGATGATCCAACCGTGTTTCTCTGAAGAATTTCACGAAAGGAGCCACGGATGGTCCACTCATATGACAGACACACCGAGACAACAACGTCCAAATTTACGCGGCTACGGCTCCGTCCTCGCTTCTCAAACAGGCTACAACAGCCGTAGGATCAAATCGGGTCATTTTGACATCGGAATGTTCCAAAAACGACTCGGTTGAGGTGCACGAAAAGGTAGAGAAACAACCACTGTGGCAGGGTGCTGTTGATATCGAGTCTAGAAACTGGAAAGCCCCCTGGTCTGACTTCCTCAGGAAATCCCCGTCATGAAAAAAAGATTGGTTGTAAAAGGACGCCATAGAGAAAGACTAGGCTGCGGTGAGGCGTTTGGCCGCTGGGTGGAGCCAGAGCTCAGTTCAATCCGGCTCTTGAGTCTTTGCTTTCCCCACGTGTTTCTAAAAGGTGGTGAACTTTGAGTTGCATGCATTACTGATCAAATCTATTGACATATCTAGTAAGTTGAAGGAATCTAATTCAACTGATTGTGTTCCCGAACACATGTACGACACTTGTGAATACATTTTGAAGGAACTACATTTTTTATTTTGTGTGGCAGGTCACTGTATGGATGAACCCACCAGAAACTCTGGTTTGTTGCAGGGTTATTATAGTTAACTAATCTAAAACTAAAACTGAACCATACAAAAACATTTTCGTAAAATAAACTTGATTAACTTGAATAAACTGCAGTAAATTAATAGCAAAAGCATATTTTACTTCAGCTAGTTGCTAAGGCAACATATAGTTTAGCTTAACTTGTAGTAAAATAACTAAAACTGAAATAATAAAATAATTAAGATGCATAAGAATACAATACATACAAGATACATAATAATAATAACAAATTCAAATGAAAACTATATTGGTATTTCAATACTTAACAGCATTGGTGTACTGTATTAAAATCCTCAAATTATTATTTTTTTAAAATTACATCAATATAGTTATTACAAATTTTATTACCAAGACATAATTTAAAGACTCAACATCCTAAACACCTTTTCTTTGCATCATGGCAACATTTTTCTACACTACAGCAATGAAAACTGGGAATGAAAATATACTTAACTGTCATGACAATACCACAATGTGAATAAATCTCTTTTTTAATTTGGGGTAAAACACAATCTAGATTTTCTCTTTGTGAGATTCATCCATTTTTGCCAATTCCTTTATTATTGTGATCCACCAATAGTCTTCCAAGCTTCTCATCACAAACTAAAATGGTAACACTTTAGATTAGGGAACACTATTCACTAATAACTAGTTGCTTATTAGCATGCATATTAATAGCATATTGGCTGTTTATTAGTACTTACTAAGCACATGTTAATCCCTTATTCTGCATGACCATATTGTAAATCCCTTAACTCTACCCAATACTTAAACACAACTACTTCAATGACTACCTTACTTTCTATCAATAAGCAGTAATTAAGAGTTTATTGAGAAATAACTCTTAATATAGTATATAATATGTGATATAAAGTTAATACAGTGAATATGTTCCCTAAAGTGTTACCACTATAATTTATTCAAAATTAACTAAATATAACAAAATGTGATGTATGGGTTGATTAACACAGTGCATTTGACAGTATAAATCCCTTAAGTTTATTAAGACTAATGTGACTGATTACATATACAGGCCACAGTCTATGACCACATTAGCCTCCACCCACACAGGCAGACACACACACAGAATTTCACCCCAACCATGTACATGTTATCTGCACACATAAATTTAAAAGGAGTTCACACATGTATGGTACCATTACAGTTATTAGAGGGGAAAAGTTGGTCGAAACAAGCGTGAGTGCATGTATTTTAAATAACTTATTCCATTTTCAAATTAAACATAAAAAACAAACAATATGAACCCATCTATCCTTCATCTCCAAACACCATAATAAAGTAGGATGTGTGGAAAAACAAACAAGCATGGAATAGTAGTAGGAATTTAGATGTGCTGCCATATTTTCAAATTCTTAACCTGCACATGGTGATGCATATATATTTAGACACCCCTAAGAGGGTGAAAAGCTTGACCTTGGCATGAAGAAGAAACTATTCATGCATGCAAAACACAGTTCGAAATAAGATAAAAGAATAAAAAAAACACCTCCCATTCCATGACAACACTCTGTTGCGCCTGTTCTTAAAGTCAACAGCCTCAGCCAAGAAACCTTTTGAGATAAAATGCACTTCAAATACACCATGTACAAGGGTCCATGATTAAACACATATATATCATATGTGTTATATATATATATTTTACGACCTAAAACTAAACCAACTCACTTAAATATAAGAGCTGCAAACCATATATATTTAAATTGGCATTAAAAAATTGGCATTATAATTACTTCAATTTCATCTACACTGGCATTTAATTTTATTTATACAGTGCAGTTCTTGTAATTTTATGCAAATAAATAGCTTAATCCAACCAGAGATCAATTAACCCCCCAAACTATTTTAAAATAACAAATCATATAACTAGATAATATGCTACAGTAACAAAAAAGTAACTGGAAAGGAATGCTGGACTAGGACCAAGTCAAAGTCCTATGAATATATCAAGAAAGAGAGATGGTCAAGTGACATTAAACTCCTTCAGACAAAAGTTCTTTCAAGACCACAATTCACTGTCCAATGACGTTGGGATGGGTATGTGGGTATTTTATTCCCCCCATAACAGACCAATTACAGATTGGGGAGAATATAACTGTTGGAGCACCAGATAGGTAGAGACCAGACAGGAATTCTACTTCTGTTGGCAGTGACGATCCTAGTTCCGTAGAGTATCTTTGTGAAGTTTGCACTCCTATGCGGTTGCACCTGTGAGAGTCCTGGGTTCAATAGGGGGGTGGGAGTTGGAGGGACCGGGATGGGGGGAGGAATGTCCCATTACGAAGAGACTTCACTTGAGGCAGTTGAAGCCTTAATGCCTCTTACGCACAGCTGCGATATTAACTTATCTGAGCTCGTCTGACCACTGTTGGAGAACTCAGGAAACTGAAGGGTTCTGTGTTTCCATTGCCGTTGGTTCCTGAAAATGATAATTTGATGATTATTCTCAAATGACATTGATCAAACAAAACCAGATGCAGAAAAAAAATACTTAAATTAGAATCAGAATTTCCAGTCTGACTGGAATCTAAACCACATTTTGGTGGAAAAGTCCATTAACTAAGAGGTACTGATGGGAAACTGACCTCTGTCTGGTTTTCTGAAGGCACCGGGGTGGTCCCCTCTTCGGATGACACCTCCATCTTCTCTTCATCTAAACCCTTGCGTCCCTCCACGCCATGCTCAGCTTCCCACTCCTGCAGTACCTCATCCAGGTTGAAACGACGCCGATAATTCACAAAGAAGTTTTTCACTTGAACCACAGATTTGTTGCCGATCACATCAGAAATGGCTTGGAAATCCCGCCCATACTTCCTTATAGCTGTGAGAGGAAACCAAAGATTGTCCAGAATTTCACTGCTTAAAACGTGCTATTTAAATAATCATTCATTATCCAGTAAGCCCCACAAACATTTGAAAAATGTGGCCAAAATTACCTTGTACTGCAAGCAGCTGCTCTTCTGTGGTCCAGCGGGTATTACATTTCTGATTAGCCTGAGAAAAACAAAGCACATTTATACCCTTTTGTGAATAAAATGCATAAAAACTGTAAATACGGCCCTCTATGAAATGAGTGTGCTGGAAAGTAATTCTAAAGATGAGAATATTATTACCTCAGTTGGCTTAAACTCATCCAAGCCTGTGTCCAGCTTTTCTCTGAGGGCACTATTGTGCTGTTTGATGCTCTGAATCTGTAAAAAGAGGTTAGGGTTATTTGTATTATTTTGAAACTTTTCAGTTTAGACCGTCACATACTTCTAAACTGTCTGTCAGATTTACATTTAGTTCTGCCGATAATCTCAAATAAAGCACACCGAGATAAAAGTGATGTTTTTGTCGAAAATTAATAAAACGCTGACCTGTCGTTTTATGGCAATGAGCTCCATATCCAGCTGTCTCAGAACACTAACTGCGGCTGAGCCGCTGCTAGACATTGCCGCCACATCATCAGAGTTTAAATACATTCCTTTAGGAGGTTTCCTCTTTGCCCTGTGTAGGTTCCTTCCAGCAATTCCTTGTGGTTCCTTCTTAACATGCATTGACTTCTCTGCAAGATTGGCTGGCTGTAGAAAAACAGCGAAAACACAGAGCTATTTAAATCTGTGATTGATTTAAATTATGTTTATTGATGTAGATTCACATATGTACAGTCAATGAGCATTCAACAGAACAAAACAATAAAACAAAAAAAAAAAAAAACTATATATATATATGAACTCAAAGATCAAAGGACTATTCTAGGTACACAAAAGGCCTATTTCTCTCAATTATTGTTCACAAATCTGTCTAAATCTGCGTTAGTGAGCACTTCTCCTTTGCCGAGATAATCCATCCACCTCACAGGTGTGGCATATCAAGATGCTGATTAGACAGCATGATTATTGCACAGGTGTGCCTTAGGCTGGCCACAATAAAAGGCCACTCTAAAATGTGCAGTTTTATAAAACAGCACAATGCCACAGATGTCGCAAGTTTTGAGGGAGCGTGCAATTGGCATGCTGACTGCAGGAATGTCCACCAGAGCTGTTGCCTGTGAACTGAATGTTCATTTCTCTACTATAAGCCATCTCCAAAGGCGTTTCAGAAAATTTGGCACTACACCCAACCGCTCACAACCGCAGACCACGTGTAACCAAACCAGCCCAGGACCTCCACATCCAGCATCTTCACCTCCAAGATCGTCTGAGACCAGCCACCCGGACAGCTGCTGCAACAATCGGTTTGCATAACCAAAGAATTTCTGCACAAACTGTCAGAAAAAGCCTCAGGGAAGCTCAGCTGCATGCTTGTCGTCCTCATCGGGGTCTCGACCTGACTGCAGTTCGTCGTCGTAACCGACTTGAGTGGGCAAATGCTCACATTAGATGGCATCTGGCACTTTGGAGCGGTGTTCTCTTCACGGATGAATACCGGTTTTCACTGTACAGGGCAGATGGCAGACAGTGTGTATGGCGTCGTGTGGGTGAGCGGGTTGCTGATGTCAACGTTGTGGATCGAGTGGCCCATGGTGGCGGTGGGGTTATGGTATGGGCAGGCGTAGTTATGGACAACGAACACAGGTGCATTTTATTGATGGCATTTTGAATGCACAGAGATACCGTGACGAGATCCTGAGGTCCATTGTTGTGCCATTCATCCACGACCATCACCTCATGTTGCAGCATGATAATGCACGGCCCCATGTTGCAAGGATCTGTACACAATTCCTGGAAGCTGAAAACATCCCAATTCTTGCATGGCCAGCATACTCACCGGACCTGTCACCCATTGAGCATGTTTGGGATGCTCTGGATCGGTGTATACGACAGTGTGTTCCAGTTTTTGCCAATATCCAGCAACTTCGCACAGCATTGAAGAGGAGTGGACCAACATTCCACAGGCCATAGTCAACAACCTGAATAACTTTATGCGAAGGAGATGTGTTGCTCTGCGTGAGGCAAATGGTGGTCACACAGATACTGACTGGTTTTCGGACCCCACCAGACAGTAAAACTGCACATTTTAGAGTGGCTTTTTATTGTGGCCAGCCTAAGGCACACCTGTGCAATAATCATGCTGTCTAATCAGCATCTTGATATGCCACACCTGTGAGGTGGATGGATTATCTCGGCAAAGGAAAAGTGCTCACTAACACAGATTTAGACAGATTGTGAACAATATTTGAGAGAAATAGCCCTTTTACGTACATAGAAAAAGTCTTAGATCTTCAGCTCATGAAAAATGGGGGCAAAAAAAAAAAAGTTTTGCGTTTATAATTTTGTTCAGTATACTGTGTATATATATATATATAATATATATATATTATGTACTTCGGCCTACAACTGCAGGTTTTGAATCTTGTTTCTCAGGTCCAGATGTTCCCTTAAAAAGATCAAATATTTTTTTATGGAGATAGATGCCCTGTAAGTAAGCAGGACTGACAAAAAATTATATATCCAAATAAAATAAAATACTCAAAAAAATGAAATAACTTAAAAGATAAATGCAATAAATTAAATAACATTGAATAAATATGGGTAATTGTCTAGTCAAGTTACATGTAATTACTATAGTAATAATAATTACATGCAACTAACCCTAAACCAAGCCCTCATCTTAACCCTAACCATATACGAGCGTAAGGTACATGTAGTTCATTAGCATTACTCACTACTTAAATGTATAATTATACTATAACAAGGTCATCATAAAATAAAGCATAACCTAAAGTATTACCAGAATTTTATTTATTATATAGTTTTATATAAATTTAAGCCAGTCATATAATTATGTTAATGTAAAACTAAAAAGTTGGGCGTAATAATGTGCAGAAAAATATGTCCATTTATATTACCTCTTTCTTCTCGTCCTTATTTGGCTCAAATTCAGCATTCCCTGGAGAGATGCAACTATTTTCTTCTCCATCATCACTACATGAAAAAGGATTAAAAGTTTCAAATATGACATTTCCTTTTCAACATATTCTAAAAATAAATCATGCTAGCATTCCATGACAGCACAACTCATCTTTGACCAAGACTTTTAAAGCCAAAGAAAACACAAAAGGAGATAGCAAACATGCCATAGCTGACCTCTCCTCTCTGTCTCTCTTCTGTTTACGTGCATGGCGGTCCATCACACTCGTTTTGCTGCGTGTTTTCTTCCACGAGTAATAGAATCTAACCAGGCTTGCAATTGACTTGTCTGGAAGCTGGAACAAAAAAAAAAACTTGTTTGTGATGGAAACATCATTATTCATGATCAAAGCTGACACAGATTCAGTTGTAATTTAGTCAAAGTGTTCAAATTTAGGACTTGACAGAACCCATTTGGGCTTCATATGCACCAGTGCCTGTCCATTAATGAGCTGAATTTCTGAGGCACCTTATGATTGGTTGTCACTTCAATACGGGAAGATGCTGCTTCTCTCAAGTGCATGTTTTATTTTAATAGTGAGAGTGGGTTCAGCCATCTCACTTACCATCTGCTGGATGCGGTGAAACGTCTTTCCATGAAAGCTGAAACCCTGTTCAAACAGCACCTTGTCTTCAACTGTCCACTCATCTGGAAAAGGGGTGAAGTTGGGGAGATCTGCCAAAGATTTTTCAATGTTGTGTTTGTGCCAAAACAGCATGCCCAATGCCTGTTAAATACAAAAAGCCACGACAAAGACTTTAAAAGACGACTTATGTTTGACACCATAAAACTGTAACTACAGGAAACATTCAACTAATGCAGTAAAGAATAGTCTACCTTATCTTGTGAGTTACAACAGGTTACATAAAAAGAGTATTGAAAATCTCTGATTGTGCTTAGTGTCTACAAAATATATTGTTTCCTTTAGAAAAAAGTAAAACTTTCAAGTTCATAATTTTCACTGCAAAAAAACAAGCATAGATTTCAAACATAACCATTTTACCTGCTCCATATTGTACCCATGTTTTTCTTTGGCTATTGCAATATACTCATCCACTGCAACAACAAGAAAAAAAACAATCATCAGAATATAACTCAAAAAGTCTAAAACTAAAAACCCTTGAAATATAAACAATTATTTCACACATGAAATACATTTCTTTATAGATTGAATGACATATCTAATACAATAAAATTAGTCCTCTAATGTATAGACCTATTCAATGATTTTGAATGCTTGGTTCAAGCCAACATTTAAACATGAAGTCTTTAAATCCTGTCCCACAAGAGGCACCAAACAGAATGAAAAACAATGCGATTGGTACTCGCATACTCCACAAACTACGAATATTTATGCAATGTAGATTGATGGTGTAATCTCATCGAAAACTTAAAGGGGTCATATGATGCGATTTCAAGTTTTCCTTTCTCTTTGGAGTGTTACAAGCTGATTGTGCATAGATAAGATCCCTGAAGTTGCAAGACTAACGTCTCAAATACAAAGAGATATTCGTTATCAAAGTTAAGACTCTGCCACGCCGCCCCCCCTAAAACGGCTCGTTCTAAAACGCCCAACATATCTACTTCACTATGTGGGAATATTTGCATAATGCACGCAAAGAAAGAAGGCGTGGTTCAGTAATCGCAGTTAGTGTTGAAGCAGCATGTCAAGGAGACGCTGTGTGTTATAGGCGAAGCAAAAGCACTTTATTTGGCCTTCCGGTAGTAGATGCATTTAGGAATCTTTAAGATTACTTACAACAGAACAGCAATGCATTTTATGGACGACCATTTCGTGAACCTACGAGAGGAGGTAATTCTGAATCAGCTACTGTTTTGTTAGTATTTTAAGTATTTGCTATTGACTGTTCAAATGCGGAGTTTTGCGCATTGTGTGTGTGGCGCGCACGCGTGTGAGAGAGAGAGAGAGAGTGAGAGAGAGAGAGAGAGACATACATAGAGTCAGCTGTTCTAATCGTGGCTGTGTACTGCATCATTATTGTGTCTGTTCCCCTTTCGGGCTTGAACTGATGGTAAAACTAATGACATTATTTACTGTCTTTATATTTATTTTGAAAGCTGATGCTCGCGATTATGGGGCGTTACATTTCCGACGAGTGCTGTGGTGTTCGGGCCAATCACAATGCACTGTGTCAGCCGGCCAATCAGAGCAGACTGCACTTGTAGGAAGGAGGGACTTTGTAGAAAACGAAGCGTTTGAGAGAGGCGGGGCATAGAGGACCAGCAATAATGTACAATATTTGAAAAATAATGTGTTTTTTGAACATTAAAGCATGTCAACATATTCTGTTACACCAAATACACCAAATAATGATCTTTAAAAAAGCATCATATGACCCCTCTAATACAAGACAAAAAGTATTATACAGTAATAGGCAGCAAGTGCTCCATTATAAATACAATCTGTTTGAATATTCATTGGCTGCATCTGCACAAGCTTCTTGTCTGCCATTGGTTGGACAAACATTTCAGCGCTAGACTCAAATTATGCCATTTCGGGCTAATCTGCACACTCAAACGGATACTTTTTTATTTTTTTTGAATCACACTACAAATGGTTCTCTGTATTATGCTGGGAGAGTAGGAAGTATATTATCATCAAAAAATTACACACTTCAGCTCTAAATGTATGTATCAGAATACCACTGGGTAACATGATAAAAAATTTGAAAGAATGACAATATTTAATTTAAAAACAGCATTAACTGTTGTCATATTTATACAGCCAATTAACACCCTCATAAATGACTCACATTTGGGCTCTGGTATACTTGGATTTGGAAACCACACCAGCATTCCCAGATTATCTCTCTCTTGGCTTGCCTGTGCTACCTCTGATGAGAGAGAGAGAGAGAGAGAGAGAGAGAGAGAGATTAGTGGATTAAACAAGAACACATCCATCTCTTTTGATTTCAAATTATTGTTACTACTAATAGCTTCTTCTTTTTTTTTACTCAAAGCCCTTTTCTACAAAGATTTTAATAAATCCAAGAAACCAAATCTTTTGATATTTAGGTAAAAAGGAAATGTTTAAGTTTAGTGAACTAAATAAATCAAATCAGAATGAAGATATTTTTATTTTTAAAAATGCCTAATGAATGCTGTTCTCTTAACAAATATACAGTCAATGATTGACACATCAGGTGCTCATTATCATCACCTCAAGTTTCAAACAATAGTCAGCCACCTAAAGTTTATTTCATATTTTGTTTTTGTTTTAGCATCTTTTTCATAACTACAACAGACCACTTTTAGTGTAGGTTGCCAGCGAGACAAAAAATAAAAATTATATTCTTGCTGAACATGAAGTGCACTGAACGGACAAACTGTTCCGGACAGTGTTTGAGGCTATTACGCAATCCACCCTGTGTTGTCAATGAACCTTCCAACACTCAAAATCCACAAACCGGTATCATAATCGGGAACAACTGCCTGATAATGCGGTCCAACTCGCATCCCTCCTGCACCTTGTGAGTGACAAAAGAACAAATAATATGAACTGATTACATTCATCAGAAGTGTATGAACTTGTGAGGAGCGACCGAGGCTACCACCATGACTTACCATGCTCGTCATCACTTGAGGAACCCGAACTTCCTTCCTCCCATGAATTGTTGCTGTTCCCATTTGAAGTAAAACTTTTGATCGTATTATTCACAGAGTTTCTACCCCTTCTTTTACCCGATATCTCAGCGGTGCCCTTCTCTAACATCGCAGGCATCTTGACAGCGAAACGCAAAGGTGCTTGAAAGAACTTGGGCTCGCTGGCTGCTCGCTATAGCTAAGCTAACTCAGCTCAACTGCTCTGATCGGAAACAAATAACACTGTCCTGCACTGATGCAAACTCCCCCAACTGGCAATACAGAGTTACGAACAATTAAAAAGGTGCATCGAATGCATAATATTTCCCCCAGTCGTGTTAATAAGTTAAGTTTAGCTTTGGAGGCAGATAAAAGCTCATACGGCTGCAGTGCTAGCAGTGTGGCTGATCTAGCGTTAGCTCTCTCTCTCTCTCTCTTTCTCTCTCTGATTGACCTGCTTTAGCTAACGTCAGTTCCTCTTCAAGGCAGAAATTCAAACTTCTTATGCATACAAAAAACGAGCTATTTATTTTCTCCAGACCAAGCGTCGAAGCAGTGTTTGTCTAGAAAACATCAATGTGCATGAAAAACAACTCTAGGCAAAACGCAGTTGCATCAGCTGGCACTCCGTACTTGTGGACTGGTTTAGTGAAAAGCGTCAATGCATTAGTAACCATGATCTCCCACTATAGCAAATAGTGGAAGATCCCCCTCATATCTGATATTCTTGATGCTGTTTTGCTGCACTCCATTACCCACCGCACTGCTTCATAAAAGTCAAAGTGGGAGAGTTATCATCAAATTAGAACATGTGTGGCTTGCACTTAAATGTGTTTATAGGTCATGGTTAGGACAGAGTCATGTAATAAAACAAAAATATTAGTTATTTTAACTTCTAACTTTCCTTTACTCTGTTTTTGGACAAGAAACCCTCAAGTGTCAGGTGTGCTCAAAAAGTTAAAATGAAAGTTCACCTAAAAAATAACAATTCTATCACTTACTTTCTACATTCATTACGATGTTCAAGACATGGCAGCATTTTTGTCCATTGACATGTTATTATCTAGTAATGATATACTAGTACATATTTATGAGACACCAAATCTTTCAAATAAAATCTAGAAAATCTTAAGACTAAAATGATAATAGTAACAAATGGAATGCACAATTGTCTAAAAATAGAGGCTTATTGTCTCTTTAGACTAGTGTATATTGATAATAGAAAAACTGCAAAAGAGTCCAGTAAGTATTTGAATAGTTACTTGTTAATACATTTCCAGTGTCTAAAGAAAAGTTAATAGTAAAACTAAAATATAATAGTCAATATTGGATTACTTACTAAAAATGAAAATATTAGTTATTAGATTTAGATCAGAATTTAGAAGGAATAAATGCTATTTAATGTGATGCTCGTATGCCTTCTGTATCATTGTAGTCTCATGTAATTCGAGGTACATCTGTTCAAAAACTAGTCATCAGGACATCTGGGCCTGTAGCGCTGCACAATCTTCGTTTCATTGTTCTGGAAGTACTCCTAAAATATTATTTTAGTCTACATTTTGTTTCATGGTGGCATCTCAAAATAAATAATTGTTTTTATTACAGATTTAGCGAGATCCTACTGAGATCCTGAACTCCGGTTGGATGAACAGCTTAAATATAGCACACAGCTGCAAATGAGCCTGTGTAGTGTAAAATGTATTTAACAACATTCTGAATAATTAAATTAAGCACCTGTCAAATCCAAACAGTATTTATTTTTTTTTTTTGCAGTAGTATGTCTATTCAGAATTGCTACACAGGCTGTAATTACATGTTATTACATCTGATTACGATTCATCTGATCCCCTGAACATAATTAGAGAAAAACTGATAATATTTTTAAACCGATTTAATTAAATCGGTTTAAACTTAAGTGTCCAGGATTTGCAGAAACTGTTTGTTTTAAATAATAATAAAAAGTAGCGATGGTCCAATGTAAATAATGAGAAATTATTAAATGATAAACTATCTTTGTTTTTCTTTTTCTTTTCTTTTTTTAAAGCAATCATAATACTTATCCGCTAGATGGCGGCCGTGTTCCTCAACACATCTTTGTCATCCTCCTTAATGAAGTTTCACTTGACTACTGCAGTTCATTTAAACATTCCCATAGCGAGTCGTAAACCAGATTATCGACCAGTTATATTCATTTTTACTTTTACATACTTTGCCCTTCACTTCTTCAAAAGAAAAATCTCTTAACTTCAAAAAAAAAAAATCTTAATTGTGCATATATACAATTAATATAACCTCAAGGAAACACTTAATCGTTCACCCATAATTATACACTTTTTCAGGATGCCATGATAAACAGTTCAGGTATGTCACCCCGTGCAACGAGCGCATGGCTCGGTCTGTGAAATATTATGTAACAAGACTCGCGCTGAATGTACTGAATGCGCGAGGGTCACTCGATCGCGCCCAAACACACGAGTTCTACACTAATAAGGAAAAGCTGGAGGCACTTTGTACCCTGGTGACTTGCGCTAGCGTCCAATGGCAAAGAGCGCAGCGATATGCGCAAACCTGCCCAGCATATATAAACTCTCGGCTGAGTTTGTAGTGGGGTTTGAAGGCGGGTGAACGGTTTTAGACTGTATCGTACGAGATACAGCCTTATTTTTTAATTTATTATTCCGCCTGGCCTCCTGGGTTACATATTTATATTCTCACAAATGTTTCAGCATCAGCTCTGGCTGCACTGAATATCCAGGTAAAAGCCGTTAAATCGTAATTTTAAATCCAAACAGCCCCCCAAAAACGTTTGATATAACAGCGGAACTCACAATGCCTTTGTATGTGGGGATGTACGAGAGCCGCGCGGATTATAAATCCCCGAAACAATGCCAAAAAACCTCATTTGCATTTTATCAGGCTGTACGGGACCTGTTGCCGGTGTGGGTCCTGGAGGACATGCGGACAATGGAGGTGTTTCATTGGGAAGATGACGGACAGGCATGCGCGTACTCCCCGTCAGAGGCGTTTCTGTACGCGCTGGTACATGATCACCAGCAGTACGCGCGTTATTTACTCAACAGGTTCTCCACCCGCGCACTGGAGATGCCCAGCAGAAGTTTCCGCTGCTGCCAGGCATCCACCACACCGCACCTGGCCATAGCCGTTCGCTACAACCGCATCAACATCCTGAAAATGATCATGGCCACCATTAAAGACTTAACAGACAGCGAGAGAAGGAGCTACCTGAACCGTCAGGGATGCGACCACACAGACGGCAGCAAGACCCCGCTGCATCTCGCGTGTGATCTGGTGCGTCCCGAGTGCTTGATACTGTTGCTGGGTCATGGCGCGTGTCCTTACGCAACGGACCTGACAGGGAACACCCCCCTGGACTGTTTACTCAGCCAGATCTGCCAGAGTGACTTTGACATGCGGACGAAGCGCATCTGCCTCGGCTACCTCATTTTATTTATGCCCACATTTCGCTTCCAGATGAAGAGACAGTTGCAGGACAATGCCGATGTGTGGAGGGCGCTCATAGGAGAGCAGGCCTTCCAGTGTCTTTCAAGAACATCACCCCCTTCGCTGTTCGTTCAGGCCATGCAGAAGCTCAGCCAGTCCATTCCCACAGACCAGCTGGACTCACTGCCGGACTTCCTAAAACCCCTGGACTTCAGACTGGATCAAGCCTAATGTGCACAACTGGAAATGTAATAAAGTACATTGTCTGACTCTATTGTTCCTTGAAATATTCATGTTTGATTGTATGTGCAAAGCTCTGTAAATATGTGAATAGTTTGATGTCTTATAGTCACATCGTGAAAGACACTGTAAAATTATTAAACTATATATATTTTTTTGCATTTGTTGCCTTGGAGCTTAATATTTCAGATTCAGTTCATTCAAGGTGCATCTTTTGTCTTATGAATCAAAAATCACAAGACATCCTCTCTGTCTTCCATGTTAACATTACCAGTGAAAAGTCTGAACATACATGCTCATCTTAAATAGTACTATTTTCTTCATTTTAAAATGAACTAATTAATAACACTAATTAAAGTATTTGCAGTAAGAACGATTAAGCAAGAAGCCAATGTTAAGCAAGTCAAAACTATCATATTTGAGCTTCTGAGTTTCAAAGAGCTTCATGAGGTCCATCATGCAATCCTTTTTAAAGACAAAGGAGTTCCCATGTATGCTGGGAACTTGTTGGCCCTTTTTTTTACTATTTGGTTTAATTCATCCATTAAAAAAAACACTAGTTGCAAAGCATTTGCCTTTATATTTTGATTTCAAGCATTTAAGCATAAACATTAAGCATTTGAGCAGAAGATCATGATAAACCACTACTATTTGATTAACACTACAGTAAGACAGTAATATTGTGAAATATTATTAACATTTTAAAATAACTGTTCTTTCAGTTGTGCTGCTATATTATTTTATATAATATAGCAGCACATATATATATATCAGTATTTTTGTGAAAACTGATACCATGGTGCATTTTTTTTCAAGATTCTTATATGAAATAACAGCATTTATTTGAAATATAAATATTTTATAACATAAATGACTTTACTGTCACTTTTGAATAGAAGTATTAATTTCTTTAAAAAAAATCATAAGAACGGTAGTGTAAATTCAAGTGCATCCGAACATTTGGTAGTGTACATCATCCATAATAATCACATTGTTGCAAATAGACCCCAAAATGCAGCGACACTTTCTGTAAACATTTTATTTGGAAGTTTGTCATGACTAAGCATGGAGTAAAGATTGCAGAAGTTAAGTCATAGTTTAATATGGGAGTTCACATTTAGCTGCATCACCACTTAAACCCCACTGGCTTAGCATTACATGCCCAGTGTACCACATTTATCATTTAATCTGATTTACAATATGGTCTAAGTGCAAAACGGAAACTAGTAGGGCAGAATAGGCCAAAACAATGGCAAATGTAACAATAGCTAAAACAACTTGCAGCAATGCTTACATGGTCATTTCAATCTAACTGCATATGATGCCTTACTGAGGTGTAAAAATCTCAAAATGAAAGAATAACAAATACTTCACAGTCAGACACTAAAGAAAGAAGAGAGGAAATGATACATCAGAACTAGCACTGAATTAATATTTAGTTATCTATGATAGATTACTCATCAAGATGCATTCTTTATATGGACGTATATGAAGAATGCTCGTCCAGCATTAATATACAGTATTTTTCCATAACAGACTATGATAGATTCTATCAACCTCTATCAAGTAATAAGTTCAAATGTTTGTTTTTTTCTGTTTTAGGAGTTAAAAGTCAAACCGCCCTTTTAAAATACCTCACATTAAACTTCAACACGTCACTGGTGTAGACAGAGGCAAGTCAGAGACCATGCTCTCTATACGACTCACAGATATGTGACAAATTCTACCATGATTGTACTCCTGTCAAGTATTTAACAAGGTACAAGTGTATTTACAAAATAAAGTATGAATCCCGTCTTCAACTAAAGCAATTATTGCCTAGTTCCCTTTCATATGCACAATAAGATGCAAGATATATATAGATATATATTATAGATACGGGGGGAAAAAAGTATTTAGTCAGCCTCCAATTGTGCAAGTTCTCCCACTTAAAAAGATGAGAGAGGCCTGTAATGTTCATCATAGGTATACCTCAACTATGAGAGACAAAATGAGAAAAAAAATACAGAAAATCACATTGTAGGATTTTTTAATAATTTATTTGCAAATTATGGTGGAACATAAGTATTTGGTCAATAACAAAATTTAATCTCAATACTTTGTTATATACCCTTGTTGGCAATGACAGAGGTCAAACGTTTTCGGTAAGTCTTCACAAGGTCTTCACACACTGTTGCTGGTATTTAGGCCCATTCCTCCATGCAGATCTCCTATAGAGCAGTAACATTTTGGGGCTGTCACTGGGCAACACATTTTCAACTCCCTCCAAAGATTTTCAATGAGGTTGAGATCTGGAGACTGGCTAAGCCACTCCAGGACCTTGAAATGCTTCATACGAAGCCACTCCTTCGTTGCCCGGACGGTATGTTTGGGATCATTGTCATGCTGAAAAACCCAGCAACGTTTCATCTTCAATGCCCTTGCCGATGGAAGGAGGTTTTCACTCAAAATACATGGGATACATGGCCCCATTCGTTCTTTCGTTTACACAGATCAGTCGTCCTAGTCCCTTTGCAGAAAAACAGCCCCAAAGCCTGATGTTTCCACCCCCATGCTTCACAATAGGTATGATGTTCTTTGGATGCAACTCAGCATTCTTCTCCAAACACGACAAGTTGAGTTTTTACCAAAAAGTAATATTTTGGTTTCATCTGACCATATGACATTCTCCCAATCCTCTTCTGGAGCATCCAAATGCTCTCTAGCAAACTTCAAACAGGCCTGGACATGTACTGGCTTAATCAGGGGGACACGTCTGGCACTGCAGGATTTTGAGTCCCTGGCGGCGCAGTGTGTTACTGTTGGTAGCCTTTGTTACTTGGTCCCAGCTCTCTGCAGGTCATTAACTAGGTCCCCCCGTGTGGTTCTGGGAATTTTGCTCACAGTTCTTGTGATCATTATGACCCCACGGGGTGAGATCTTGCGTAGAGCCCCAGATCGAGGGAGATTATCAGTGTCTTGTATGTCTTCCATTTTCTAATAATTGCTCCCACTGTTGATTTCTTCACACCAAGCTGCTTGATTCAGTCTTCCCAGCCTGGTGCAGTTCTACAATTTTGTTTCTGGTGTCCTTGGACAGCTCTTTGGTCTTGGCCATGGTGGACTTTGGAGTGTGACTGTTTGAGGTTGTGGACAAGTATCTTTTATACTGATAACAAGTTCAAAAAGATGCCATTAATACAGGTAACCAGTAGAGGACAGAGGAGCCTCTTAAAGAAGAAGTTCCAGGTCTGTGAGAGCCAGAAATCTTGTTTGTAGGTGACCAAATATTCGTTTACCGAGGAATTTAACTATTAATTCTTTAAAAATCCACAATGTGATTTTCTGGATTTTTTTCTCATTTTGCCTCTCATAGTCGAGGTATACCTATGATGAAAATTACAACCCTCTCTCATCTTTTTAAGTGGGAGAACTTGCAAATGGGGAGACCTACTTACTTTTTTTCCCAAAAAACCTGTATATCTAACCACCATAGTCCTTTCCAACTGCACTCAGTTTTAGTAGTCTGAAATATTGTAGCATTATTCTGTATAATAATGATAATAAAAATGTGTTTTGTCAAATAAGAGATATTACAAATCATCCTCTCAAGCAGTAGATAGCTATAAACAGAATTCTACTAAACATTTCCTATGTTGGGAGCAAAGTGCATTAGGTAAACTGCACATCTCAAAGGTCTTTTACATGACAACCAAGGGTGCATTTATTTGATCAAAAACACAGTAAACCAGTAATATTCGGAAAGATTCATTACAATAAAATAACTGTTTTCTATTTTAAAATATTTTAAAATGTTATTGATTCCTGTGATGGCAAAGCTGAATTTGCAGTCATTACTGCAGCCTTTAGTTTAGTGTCGCATGATCCTTTAGCAATCTTTCTAATATGCTTGTTTGGTGCTCAATAAACATTTCTTTTAATTATCAATGTTGAAAACAGTTGTGCTGCTTAATATGTTTGTGGAAACTATGATGAATAGAAAGTTTAAAAGAACAGCATTTATTTGTAATAGAAATCTTTTGTAACATTATAAATGTCTTTACTGTCACCTTTGATCACTTCAATGCATCCTTGCTCAAAAGTATTAATATCTTATAAAATAAAAATCTTACTGAAACCAAACTTTTGAATGATAATGTATTAAACGGAACCTCGTCTTAAATCAAAAAGTAAAAAAAAAAATAATAATAATAATAACTGATCTAACCATGCATGTAGATGTTAAAACTTAAGAAATAATGTGCTGGATAAAACAAAATGGGGAAACAATTTCAGGTTATAAGGTGCACAAGGAATTTAAACCCCCCCCCCCAATAGAGTGTATTATTTAAATTTCAATAGAGTGTAATATACTCATAAGAATATGAGCAACATAAGGGTGAGTAAATGACAGAAATTTCTTTTTTTTTTTTTAGGTGAACTACTTTAAGAAGAAATAAGTAAAGTGCCTAGAAAGAAATTTCACAGAACAGTGATTCTGGGATGCTTTGACACATTTTGTGGCAACTAAATCACCTCCCACTCTTCCTCCAGCTCCTCTCCACTCAGAGAACCCACATTGCCATGGTTTTTGCTCCTATTGTTTTGTAGAGTCTTGGTAAGGCGCTGGTTGAGAGCACCAGTAGGAGCGACTGCCCACAGTTCATCCATCGGGGTCACTGCAAAAAACAGCTACTAGGTCAGTTTTTATCATTTATGTATGCAGATGTTCATTTCATCATTAACCGATTCTAAACACTCACCTGCAAGCCAGCTGACCAGTCCTGGGATCTTCTTCCAGTAGTCTCCAGATGGGTTCCTCTCTGTAATGCCGTAGCGACGTGCCACTTCACCATTAGAAAGGCGAACCCAAGCGGTCCTCATACTTAGAACCAGTTGCCTTGCCTGTAGTCCTACAGTTTGAAAAAAAAATACTTGAACCAACAACCAGTCAAACAAGTTCCTGCTCTAATTAAAAATCTATGAAAATGACTTGAGGAATAATAAAGTCTGAATACAAGAATAATAAAAACAGCGAATGAGATTATGTAATGAAGGTATACCAGGAATGTGCTCCCAGGCAGTTCCAACAGGCATCTCCTCAGTGATGCCGATGCGCACATGCACATTGCCTCTGTTGTCCAGCGCCCACAGCATGCGGTCATTAGGACTAGTCTGAATTTTCACCAGATGAAGGCCAGCAGGCTGCTCAAAGAACACATGAGAATAAGAGAAGTGTATAAGGCTGGTGAAATAATCACATGGTGTTTTCCAAGGGCCAAATTTATCCCTCACTGGTCATGGTAGTAACGGTTCATCAAAAAATAATGGTTACTGTAAACTAGAATTTTCATAATGGAATCAGTATTCAGCTGGTCAGTTGTAAACAAATGTGACTGATGTGATTTTTTTTTAAGAATTTAAAGACATCAAATTTGATACTAATTTCACATAAATTATAATAATGGTTGACAACAGTTCAAAGGTTTGGAGTCAGTAAGTTTTTATAAGGTCTCTCTTGTGCTCGCCAAGCCATTTATTTGATCAAAAATATAGTAAAAACAGTAATACTGTGAAATATTATTGCAATTTAAAATAACTGTTTGGTTATTTATTCTATTCTCAGATAGATTCTTCTGTGTGATGGCAAAGCAGCTGTTTCTCCAGTCTTCAGTGTCACATGATCCTTCAGAAATCCTTTTAATACGCTGATTTGCTGCTCAAGAAACATTTCTGAATAATATCAATGCTGAAAACAGTTGGGTTGCTTAAAAGTTTTGTGGAAACCCTAATACCTTTTGATTGATTTGTTTGATTCATTGATGCGTATAAAGTCCAAAAGAACAGCATTCCTTTTAAAAACCGAAATCCTTTTGTTACAAAAAAGTATTTACTGTCACTTATGATCAATGTAATGTATCTTTGCTGGATAGAAGTATTAATTTCATTAAAATAAATCTTACTGACCCCAAACTTTTGAACATTTGAGTTTTTAAAATGGATGTAAGCTTGTATGAGCTGAAACTACATTACAGTTAGGATTTTGCAGTCAGTACAGTCATGTCAAATGCTTGCTTACCTGTTCGGGAGGTTCGATGCAGATCCAGGCAGGGAGCATCATGCTAGGGTTCAAAGGTTGAGTTCCAACCCGAAAATACACCATTCCATTACGATCACATGCCCAAACATTTTGACTGCCACAAGACAAACTGAGAAACTTCACATGTCCTGTGGAGTAACAGAGAGAGCAAAAGCGAGATTTCCCATGTCACTATGATATTCCAGTGAAATATGAGGTTCAGAGAATGAACATCCCATTAATGTAAGACTCAGTGATTTTTTCATCAACCAAAACTTGTTTCACTTGAAAAAATAGCACACCTTCGATCAATATACCATATGATTGGTCATATTTATTGCTGTAAACATCATCAGATGAGTTACACACAGAAGTTTTGAAAGGTTCATTTTAATTAGTCCCACGTAGCCAGACCTTCAGACTGATGGCAGAAAGTCTGAAAACTTTGGTCACTTTGAATGGCAAGGACTGCCCAAGAGGCCATATGACTGACAGATAAAGCAACCAATCACGTTTTGTTTTGTGCCGCGTCATGTTTAGGGGTGTGGAAATGTCTCCACAACAACACACCGGTGTGTAAAACTCTTGGACATATTTTAAAGATTCTATGCCGTGAACTATAAATATTTCACATACTTTTGATAATCCAGCGTTTAGTTGATCCTGATAGGTGCTCATTATCACAGTTGTAAACACAACGGCTTTCTTCTAACATGAGTGGGTTTGGCGACACTGCAACTTTGTTTCCAGGCAGAACGTTAAAGAAAATGAATACAGTGGGGCAAAAAAAGTATTATTTACAGCCACCAATTGTGCAAGTTCTCCAACTTAAAAAGATGAGAGAGGCTTGTAATTGTCATCATAGGTATACCTCAACTATGAGCGACAAAATGAGGAAAAAAAATCCAGAAAAACACATTGTATGATTTTTAAATAATTAATGGTAAATTCCTCGGTAAATTAAGTATTTGGTCACCTACAAACAAGAAAGATTTCTGGCTCTCACAGACTTGTAACTTCTTCTTTAAGATGCTCCTCTGTCCTCCACTGGTTACCTTTATTAATGGCATCTGTTTGAACTCGTATCAGTATAAAAGACACCTGTCCACAACCTCAAACAGTCACACTCCAAACTACACCATGGCCAAGACCAAAGAGCTGTAAAAGGACACCAGAAACAAAACTGTAGACCTGCACCAGACTGGGAAGACTGAATCTGCAATAGGTAAGCAAGTTGGTGTGAAGAAATCAACTGTGGGAGCAATTATTAGAAAATGGAGTACATACAAGACCACTGATAATCTCCCTCGATCTGGGGCCCACGCAAGATCTCACCCCGTGGGGTAAAAATGACCACAAGAACTGTGAGCAAAAATCCCAGAACCACACAGGGGGGCCTAGTGAATGACCTGCAGAGAGCTGGGACAAAAGTAACAAAGGCTACCATCAGTAACACACTGCACCTCCAGGGACTCAAATCCTGCAGTGCCAGACGTGTCCCCCTGCTTAAGCCAGTACCTGTCCAGGCCCGTCTGAAGTTTGCTAGAGAGCATTTGGATGACCAGAGAGGATTGGGAGAATGTCATATGGTCATATGAAACCAAAATAGAACTTTTTGGTTAAAAATCAACTTGTCTGTTTGGAGGAGAAAGAATGCTGAGTTGAATCAAAAGAACACCATACCACTGGCGCGCCTGGGGGTGGAAACTAGCTTTGGGGCTGTTTATCTGCAAAGGGAACAGGGCGACTGATCCGTGTAAACGAAAGAATGAATGGGGATATGTATCGTGAGATTTTGAGTGAAAAACTCCTTCAATCAGCAAGGGCATTGAAGATGAAACTTGGCTGGGTCTTTCAGCATGACAATGAACCCAAACACACAGCCCGGGCAACGAAGGAGTGGCTTCGAAAGAAGCATTTCAAGGTCCTGGAGTGACCTAGCCAATCTCCAGATCTCAACCCCATAAATCTTTGGAGGGAGTTGAAAATCCATGTTGCCCAGCGACAGCCCCAAAACATTATGCTCTAGAGGAGATCTGCATGGAGGAAAATACCAGCAACAGTGTGTGAAAAACCTTGTGAAGACTTACAGAAAAAACATTTGACCTCTGTCATTGCCAAAAAAGGGTACATAACAAAGTATTGAGAAGAAACTTTGTTATTGACCAAATACTTATTTTACAACATAATTTGCAAATAAATTCTTTAAAAAAATCCTACAATGTGATTTTCTGAAAATTTTTTTCTCATTTTGTCTCTCATAGATGAGGTATACCTATGATGAAAATTACAACCCTCTCTCATCTTTTTAAGTGGGAGAACTTGCACAATTGGTGGCTGACTAAATACTTTTTTCCCCACTGTACACGTCTCCCGGAAATCCTGTATAATTCAACCAATCCAATTATGACTTCGAAACTCCCAAAGTGTTTCCAATTTTGTGTGCCGTATGCATCAGACGTTCAGCCAGCGGTCTGTGGGTGTGACTTCTGAGGCTGAGACTACATTTTAATAGACTTTAAACGTGTTGAAATTCCTTAAATAACACTGTACCTGGAAATATTCTGCAATCACAATCCATCTGATGGTGACTGATAAAATGGACTGTGACCTTGTGCAGGGTGTCTGAGTCTACAGCATACATCATATCTAGCACCATTTCACTAATGTATATGTCATGGACATCCAGGGCCATTTTCCAGACTCTTTAAGAGACTGGGGGACTCTAGAACTGTACAGAGGTCTGGTCTGTACACTATGATATGATATGATATGACTTTCCATGACAGTGTTCATTTCGCAGTGTGATTACATATCTACTGAGCAATATAAATGATCAAAACACTATTTAATATTTACACTACAGCACAAAAGTTTGAGGTCAGTAAGATTTTTTTATGAAAGAAATACTTTTATTCAGTAAGGATGCATTAAACTGATCAAAAGTCACAGTAAAACATTTATAATTTTATAAAAAACATTTTAAATAAATTGTTCTGAAAAAAAAAAAGGTTCTACAAAAAAACACTACAAACATTTTCAACATGATAATAATAAGAATAAGAAATGTTTAGAATGAAAAGTCAGCATATTAGAATGATGTGACACTGAAGACTGGAGTAACGGCTGCTGAAACTCCAGCTTTGCCATCACAGGAATAAATTACATTTAAAAATATATTAAAATAGAAGACTCTTAATTTAAATTGTAATAATATTTCCAATATTACAGTTTTTACTGTATTTTTCGTAAAATAAATGCAGCCTTAGCAATCATAAGCAAAAATCTTACCGACCCCAAACTTTTAAGGTGCGTTATATAGAAATATAAATACTGTTAAGTAAGTAAAAATAAGATAAAAGTATTGGGAAATTTTCTGGTTTTCAAACAAATAATAGCTAAAAAACAAAATGATTAGAAAATGTCTAACATACTTCTTTTCCCACCTAGTTCAATTCCTTTATATAAATTAAATGAATTACTTTTTCAGATGTAGCTTTTTAAATATAGCTCTCACTCAATGCAAAACAGAAAAACTTGAAATCTACTTTATCTACGATTGATGTGCTGTTTCACATTCTTTCACTGAGTTAGTACGAAAAAAAATACATTGTGAGTGCTTGATGAACACAATGAATGAACACAATAGATTGCTTAGATGTAGTCACACCCCTGGCCTTTGGCCGCAAGAGCTCTTTACATACTGTGCTGATTAATTACCAACAGAACAAGATGAAGCAAAACTGACGCTTCAGTTCACCGAATGGCCTTTTTCTAAAAAATTTGTGTTTCTGCTGTAGCATTTTAAAAGTTTACCTGAAACGAGACAACTCAATGAGAACAAATGCCACAGGACATTTAACACAGACCAAGGTTTGAGAGACTCATCTAGACTGTAACAAACCAGTATTTCAAGATGCTTTATTAGACCAGATGAACTCCAATAACGTGGTCCATAGGCCTGAGTCTAAAAACACTGAAAACATCATGTTCATAGTCTGTACCCGATCAAAAAATACTCATAGATCCAGGACTAGCCCCAGACTCATCTTTCACATTGCCGCCCACACAAAAACAACCCGAGACGGACAGGGCTACAGCTGTTCCATCACATGGCTCTGCCTATGTGTCTCCATCCTGTCATATCACAAACACATGCACACACAGACACAAAACACACACTTGTGCTCAATAAACAAACGCCTTCCATTGACTACATTGAAGTGCAATCCATGTAATTAAAATATGTCTGATGTAATCAGATTAGATAAGCCTGCATTGTCATTTCAATGGAAAGCTGCATTGACTGCATTTGGGATTTGTGAACTTGTGTCTTCTTACCAAATTCACTGATTAAATGTGTGTTTAATGCATTCCTAAAGCCTAATCTCTGCAATATTCAATACTAAAGGACTGATCTCTTCCTCTCATGACCTTTGATAGTTAGCTTACCGGCTTCATTACAAAACATGTGTTATGCAAGAACCACCTGCTTGAATGAAAAATATAAACAGCACCCCTAGCAACAGGCGGTTATGATACACAAAACCATGGCATGCTATTTAACCTGCTGGAACCTCAACATTCCAAGAAATGGAAATGAAGACAGTAAAGTGAAAGCTACAGGGGTTTAGTAGGAGTATAGCTTCAGTGGAAGTGGGAGTGGGCTGGTTATATGTGAATATGACATAAGTAGGTCAGAGGCAGACCACGTGGACAGCCAGGAGGAGACATGGTAATCTGAACTAGGGACAGAAACAGGAGAGGGTCCTCAGCAAGGTATACCCAACATGCGCCATTCTGTCACACATGACCTGTGTATATGGCACTTGAGACCTTGAGGAGCAGCGACATTTGAGCAAATTATTTAAATCATGTGTCAGACACATCATCATAAGGACGACTATTACCCACCCGCTCGAATTAAGCCCCGTTGAGTGAGGCCAAAAAAAATCACATTTAGTAGACAGTTCTTACATAATGGCTCTCCCCCCAAGAAGGTTTGTGAGGATCATTTTAGTTATTAGTAAAATTAGTTTTTTTTTAATCAAAAGTGACAGTAAAATCTTTTATATTACATTTCTTACTAAAAAAATCCATATAAAAAAAAATTCTGTTGTTTTAAACATTCTACTCAATGAACACTGAAATGTATCACAATTTCCATAAAAATGTTAACCTTCACAACTGTTTTCAACATGATATAAATAATGGAAATAATAATTTCTGAAGGATCTTGTGGCTGCTGAAAATTCAGCTTTGCAAGGATAACATTTGTAATAATGTTTCACAATATTACCATTTTACTGTATTTATGATCAAATAACTGCAGCCATGTCCTCTCCTTGGTGAACATCGCAACTGCGTTCCAGCCAAAGTCTTCGTCCGTTTATTCCTTATCTTTCATGGGTATATGATGTATCTCAAGTTACTTTCTCTTTGATGTTTAAGTGATCTCCCTCGATCCACGTATTCGACGTTGCCACGATTTACCATCTCAAATCACCCAGCGCTCTTCCCTTTACTGTCAAGTTAAGCCTACGTACACGTCCACCTATTATATTACGGTTCTCTCGTGTCTAAAACGTCTTTCTACACACATATCTACTCATATGTGGGGAACGCACTTTGCAATAATGGCCAAACTGTGCACTTGTCAAAGACGAGAGCAGGGAGGCGCTGTGTGTTTCTAGGCAAAAGCAAAAGCACATTATTTGGCCTTCCAGAAGTAGATGCAACTAGGACTCTTTCAGATCATACAACCGACACAGCAATGCAATTTTATGGACGACCGTTTCGTGAACTAGGAGAGGAGGTAATTCTGACTTTGCTATGACAATTTGGCGCTTTTGAATCAGCTACTGTAAGTATGTTTTTTTATTAGTTTAAGTATTTGTTATTGACCATTCAAATGCGGAGTTTTGCGCATCGTATGTGTGTGTGTGTGTGTGTGACGAGAGGAAACAGGGTTCACACATCACAGTGGAGTCAGCTGTCTAACCGTGGCTTGTGTACTGCCTCACAGCCGTACGTGTCTGCTCAATTCTTGGAGTTGCAGCCCTTTCGGGCTTGTGACCCCTGATGGTAAATACTATGACACTTCTTTACATTTATTTTGGTATTATAGATGAGCGCGATTAGGTCAAGCGGGCGTTACTGTCCGTATTAGCTGACGATCTCCGTGTGGGGTTCTTGCCGGCCAATCGCAATGCACTGGGGTCAGCTGGCCAATCAGAGCAGACTGCACTTGTTAAAAGAGGGGGCTTTGTTGAAAACGACCTTTTTGAGAGAGGCGGGGCATAGAGGAACCTACAATAATGTACAGTATTTGAAAAAAAATGTGGTTTTACATTAAAGCATGTCAACATATTATTTTACACCAAATACACAAAATAATGATCTATTAAAAAGCATCATATGACCCCTTTAAAATTTAGCGGTTAAAAAAAAATCGCATTCGCATTACTACAATGGCCCATGCAACAACTCAAAAATCTATTATTAAATTGTAATGGTCATATTTAAAGATAAGGAAATAAAACCTAGGAATTCACAAAAAGCATGTAATGAGGAATGGGGGGGGGGTGCTTAAGATGAAACTTCCTTTTACAAGGCCAAATGTGAATTATTTTCGCATTCTAACTTTTTTTGGTGTTTTTTTTTTTTCTACAGTCTACACGGATTTAAATTTAGCCGGATGTGATAAGATGAAAGCTTTTGGCAATGGAAAGAAATTCTCTCACAAGGGCGCTGTATTGGTCAGTATGCCAGTGCCACCTTCCTTGTGGAACACTGGTCGTTGATCTATTAAGGGCGGAACTCTTTTGGTGGAACGGCCTTCTTGTTATCTGTGATCCACAAACCCATCAGCAGCGTTCAAGCCAGCCGCAGAAACGCTGTACCTTCTATGTGGGGGAAATGTAGGTGAGGGTCGCCTCAAGAGGCTTCTTGCCAGAAAAGACTAATGGTCTTGCCTGCTCTGGTCCCCGACCATCGGCACAACGTCACAGGTGGAAGACAGCCGCATGAGATGAAAACCATGCCGTGCACTACCCCGTTTACATGATGTGCAATATTTAATTGCTTTCTGCACGACAACAGATGTGAATGTGAAGAGGAAGACAGGATTTCTACATACCCTCTTTAGCTGGTACAGCAGAGGAGAACACAAAGGCCCATTTTGTGGCAGAGGCTGTTCCTCTGGGTACAATACTCTTCCAAAATGTCCCTGCATTAAGATGAACATCACTATAAAAATAATGACATTTTCAAACAAGGACCAATCAAAAGGTCCTCAGTCAGTAGAAAAGCATATTTTGGTTCTAAGCCACCATGTTTCCCATGCTCAGTTTGTCATACCGATGAGGCTGCCTTTGGCAACGTGAAACTCGTTGTGTCCAGAAGCAATCCACACGCCACTGGTGCTGACACTGATGAGGCTAGGCTGGCACTGGGAGTGCTGGGAAAGGAAGGCCACACGCAGACATTCAGCAACCCGCTCAACCGGAGCTCTGGTGGCTGTGGCGACAGTCTGTGTGGCCTGGATCAGAGTCTGGAAAAGACTGCCCTGATCAAACACCACATAGTCTGTGATGCTCACCTAAATGAAAAAGTAATGCAGACAAAAAGATGTCAACTGTTTTGATAAATCTGAAACGTTTCTGCCAGGAAGCAGCATCTTCCAAGCAATGAGCTTTTGGAATAATTAGCATTTTTGCACAAAATGTGTGATTCATCTACAGAAACGGGGTGAAAAAAAAGCCAGGGAAAGAGGAAGAGGAGGGTGTATGCATAGCATGAAGAAAAAATTTAGGGACAATGCAAACAAGGAGGCAATGGCACACAGGGGCAGTTGTAACGTTCGGGGAAGGTGGAGCCGCGCCCCCCAACCCCCCCCCCCCCACCCCACAACACGGCCCTAAACCCAACCCCACACCGCCCCGCCCGCCTAAACCACACCTCCACCTCACACCCACCCACACACACCCCCCCACCCCCCCCCACACCACCCCCCCCCTAACACACCCCCCCCACCCCCCCCCCCCCAACCACCACACCCTCCCGCCCCCCCCCCCGCCCACCCCCCCACCCCCACCCCCCCAACCCCCCCCCCCCCCCCCCACCCCCCACACCACCCCCCCACCCCAACAACCCCCCCCACCCAACCCCCACCCCACCCCCACCCCCCCCAACCCCCCCCCCACCACCACCCCCCCCCCCACCCCCCCACATGGCTATCCCCCCCCTCATCACCTCCCCCCCCCACACCCATCTTTCCCCCTCCCCCCCCCCCTCCCCTACCCCCACCCCTCCCCTCCCCCCCCCCCCACCCCCCCCACCCCTACCCCTACCCTCCACGACCACCCCGCTAACCCCCCCGTCTAACATCCCCCCTTCCCCCACCCGCCCCCTCCCCCCTCTCCCATCGCCCTCTCCCTCCATCATACTCACCCCAGAACCCCCCTCCCCCACCCCCCTCCCCCCCCCCCCCCCCCTCTCTCCCCCCCCCCCTCCCCCCCTCCCCCTCTCCCACGAATAAGTTGCCCTGGTCTCAGACAACTGAGACACGGGTCTCTTCCCGCGCATCCCGTGGCGCTCCCCGCCTTTGTTGCTGCAACCATGGCCCAACCACCCCCCTTCTCTGCTTCATCCCACATCATTACCTGCACGACCCGTGCCGCCAACACTGTTCATTATCCCCACTCCGCTACTCCTCAACATGCCTTGGCTACTTGTTGGCGTTAAAGCGAGATAGCCTCACTGTATGCCATCGTCTGTTGATGGGTGGCGCATACAACATCTCTCCTCCCACCTGTTTTCCCGGACCTCGCGGCATGCCTTGTGGGTACCCAGCTCTACCTAACCCCTTCCCCCCGACCCTCTGCACACCTGTCTATTTCCACACTCCCCGGCGGAGAGATCATCTCCCCCACTCGCATTGTGCTACTTTTTTGCCTGCGTATGGTGCTGCGCTTTCCCAACCAAGCGTTCTTAACTCTGAGTCACACGCAGAACTCCTCGTCTGCATTATACACATTATTCCCACGTTCGGCCTTTTACCCTACGCCCTCGCTTTCCTACCTGTGCCTGCCTGGTCTCGATCCGGTTTTTTGCAGGCTTCTCGTGCGATCGTTGTTCCTGCACAGTCCCCCTCCTGTTTGACTTGCAATTCCTTCCACATCCTCTTGGTTCGATATGCTGCCCCCTCATTTCACCCCGCCCCTGCGTGTTTGTGGCTCTCCTCTCGCTCTCCTACTGGACCCCAGTGAGCCCGGGAACCTACCCTGCCTTACTTCCAAGCAACGCTTCCCACCGCACCAGCGCCGACCTTCGACGAACCCTCGTGCTATTGACGCCCCGGGTGTACTTTTTGACTTGAACCCTCGGTGCCTGACCCTGAGGGCCCGTCGACTTGATCTCTGGGGCACCGTCACTGTTATGACCTTGTGTTTGCTGCGTATACTTGCCCCCCACGACTTTTTCGGACCCACGGACTCCCTCCAATGTCACTCTTCCCCTGCTTCACACGTTTCCCTCGCCCCGCCTAACGCACAATTGTCTATCGTTCTCTCCGCGAGCCCTGGCCTGTCCACCCCCGCGGCGCTCCAACTCACCCACTTCCACCGTCCTTTGTCGCTGACTTCTACTAGGCGGCTGAACTCCTATGTCACGGTCTCTCCCCATACCACTACTGCCGTTATGCCCAATGATCTCCCCCTGATTGTGGCTCAAAATACCCATGACCCGTTTTGCCGGCTTTTAGCCCACCCTGTCCTATCTCCTCAACTTCCCCCGACCCCTCCCACTCCCTTCCTGCCCTCGGTACCCCTCTAACCCTACCCTCCCTCCCTGTCCCTTACAACCACAGCGTTCGGTTCTCACCACTTGTTTGTTTGTGCCCGCACACCTACGCCCTCTTTCCCACACCACTAGTCACCAGAAAACTTCCGCTTTGTCCCCCAATCCGGTGGCCACAAACTTTGCCACCTGCCCTTCCACAGGTGGCCATCACACTGGATGTGGTCTTAAGTATCAAACCCCCTGTGAGCCCGATATCTGCTTGGTCTGTACCTCTGCCAGCCTCTTGTCTCTCATCGCTCTCCGACGCGCGCTCAACCACACCGCCTGCAACCACACATCCGCCCCCCTCGGTCTTATTTCTAATAACGAACATACCTCCGTGCCCCTCCCCCCATTAGCACAGCAGCTAGTCGAAGAGAGCCAACCCACCCACCCCAACTATGTTTACCACCCCACCACGTCTCGACAGCCCCACCCCAAACCACAGGCCCTACCCCACCACCCCCACTGCCCGTGTTGCTCCACTCCTATGGCTACCTGGCGGCTGGACGTCACCTCACTGCCCCCCCCACCAACCCCCCCATCGGGCACCGGTGTCCACACGTGCCCCCGCCCACACATACGCCCACCACCCAGCTGCCAGTCTGCTATCTGAACGTGTTTATGATCTCCCACAGTCCGACCTGTCTCTGGTCACTGCTTGAACTTTCCTCCGAGCTGTACTTCCACTGGGACCTACGCCACACAGTCATTACGCACCATTTGACGATCGATCCAGCAACGCGCCCACAAGTACATATCCTGTAGTACCCCTGCACCTCTCTGGCTTGGTTCCCTTGTGCGGTCATATAAGGGCCTCTTTGCGTATGATAAGGCCTTTCCATTTGTTGCCGGAGCTTCAGGTCTATGGCGAGTAGAACACATGCAAGGTTGAGTCTGTTTCTTCCCACACCTTCCCTTCCCCCTCCCAACCCGCGCCCCGCCCCCAGTTCCCTTGGCTGCTCTTTCCCCTTCCATTGTACAGTCCTGCAGTCTGCCTCGGTTGTCCGTTAATCCCCCCTTTCACGTTCTATGGCCCACTTAATTCTGGTTGGATCTGGTGTCTTTGCTATCGTGGTCTTTGGCACGATCCGCCCCTGGACACCGGCTCCCTGCATGCCCCCCCGCAACTCCCGCTTCTCCCTTGTGTGTCCCTGGCGCTTACATCAGGGGTTTGCCCCCCCCCCCGGTCGTCATCTGCGCCTTTTCCTTTTTGGCTGTCTTCACTCGGTTGTACTTTTCCCTTCCCTCCCCCTGCCTCTTTGCCGTCCCTGCCACCCCGCCCTTAGGCTCCCCCTCGTGGCCCCCCCTCTCTCTGTTGATCTGCGGTGATCTTGAGTGCTTTTCCGTTCCCCTTCCTGTCGTCTCTCCCCGTAACACAACCCCACCCCACACCCACCCCACTGCATGGAGCCTGTCCACTTTCTGTGAGAGCGCTATGGTGCGTGCAATTAGAACAAGACAAAGATCTGTACTGTCCTCGGTATACGAATCACGTAAGCCGATCCCACTCATCGACGTACGCAGCTACAGTGAACCACTCCAGGCTGGGTCTCTTCTACCCCTTGCGAGCTTAGCGAAGAAGGATGCCAAATGCTGTGTCGTCCAGGGCTTTGTACCAGTGTCTCTTCCCCTTGATGGTGACTTTCCCGCAAGCGTAAGCAGTCATGGTCTTCTGCTCCACCTTCCACAGCAATGAGCCTAAGCAAACACATCAGCATCAGGACGACATTTAGTCTAGAACACCAATAACTAATATTTGCTTAAGCAGTAGTATGATTATTTATTAACAAAACAATTCTATGCCCCTTACCTGATGGGGACAGCGCCACCTGGTGAACATTTTCCTCAAACTTCTGCCAGCTCAAGCTACCGTTAGGAAGACCACTACAGAAAAGGCCTCCTTTAACGTCCAGACACCAGATATGCCTGTCTGTTACTACTAGACTGAGGATGCCACAGCCAGGCCCAGTGTAGCCCATCCAACTTTCAGCCAACTTCAAACAAAGAAAAATACATACAGAAAGAGATTAAAACATAGAACACATGACATCAATAAAATTTAATATGGTGATTCTCACCACAAAACTTTTGTTCAACACCATATACTGTGATCATGTATCATACTTTATTCAGCAAGGATGCACTAAATTGATCAAAAGCGACAGTAATGACATTTATAATGTTACAAAAAATTATATTTTAAATAAATGATATTCTTTTGAACTTCCATTCATCAAAATTCACAGTTTCCACAAAAATATTAGCTCAACTGTTTTCAACATTGATAATAAAAAGAATGTTTATTGAGTACCAAATCTGCATATTAGAATGATTTCTGAAGGATCATGTGACACTGAAGATTAGAGTAATGGTGCTGAAAAATCAGCTTTACCATCACCGGAATAAATTACTTAGTTTCTCTCTGTCTCTCTCTCTCTATATATATATACATAGAAACTGTTAAAATGCAAGAATATTTCACAATATTACTGTTTTTACAGTATCTTTAATCAAATATATGCAGCCTTAGTGAACATAAGAGACTTTACAAATAAAAAAATGAAAAATCTTACTGACCCCAAAAATCTGAAAGTTAGTGTATATTACACAATTCTATAACTTGTACAAGTAACTTTCTCCTGATCTGATAAAGATCTCTGATCTGTTAGTTGTTTAGCTCTCTAACCTGGTCAGCTTTGAGGAGCTGCGTCTCTTCGTCCTCCTGCTTAGCAGATGAGCTCTGCAAGCTCAGGGCGTTCAGTCCATCCCCCAGACTAGCACTGGATGGCACTACATGTGCATAGATGTCCTCCTCGTCACTAGATGGTGTTTGCTCAGGTTCCGGGGAGTAACCCAGCGGCCGAATGGGATCATAAGATAAATCCAAATTAAAGTCTCCATGTAAACTCTGTTTAAAATCTTCCTCTGAATCCTTCAGGGTGTCTTTGTTCTCCTTCACATATTCCTTCATGATGTCCTGCTCATCGGCTGCCTGCATGTATGAGAAGGTACATTCCAGCAGCATGTCCACGTCAGGCGTAGCTGCAATTTGCTCATTTTCTGCAAACACGTTTTCACTGTACACCTGACACTCCATGTCTTGTAGTGACAGTGATGTAGGGCAAGTCGGTAGGGTCTCTGCTGTTTGGTTAACTGGATCCTGAAGAGGCTCTTCGCTCTGTAAGGGCTCTGATGGGCTCTGAATGGTAAAGGCATCTGAATTGTGGGATTCTCCACAAACGGAACCATCCTGGTCAGGTGAGCCGGCATTGTGCAGGTCGAGGCTGCTGCACAGGAGGCTGGTGTGGTCAGAAGGAGGCTCGCTCATGGGCGTGTTTAGAATGTCACTGCCTGCACTGTCCTGGCTGAAAATGCTCTCTGACCAGCTGCTGCGCTCGTTGACACAGGTCACACTCTCTACAGTTATATGTATGGAGAACATCAGTGAATGGAATATAATCAAATTTACACACCACATCATGTGATACTGATCCTCTTACCCTGCTGTCTTCTCTTGCCTTTCTTCTTCAACTTGATGGCCTTGACCACCAGCTCCTGTTGGAAATCTTCTTGGGTGATGGTGCTGTATCGGCTAGAGGAGAGCTCTGAGGTGGAGGCCTCCGTGGTAGTAATCATGCCCTGCGCACTCTGCCATGAGGTGACTGAACTGCTGCGGCTGCGGGACTCCATTGTACCCAAACTGGCCCGCTGCTGCTCTGAGTCCTCTGCCACCTCCAGAGCCTCTACTACATGACTGAATTCCTCAGGATGCTGCTCCTCCTGCACCTCCTCTGACTCCTCAACCCCATCATGCACCTCCTCTGAGTTTAGACTGGCTTGAGTCTCCTGCTCTGTAATGGGCATGGTCCTGATTGGCTGAGCCGTTTCCACGGCACCATTAGGAGGCAGCAATATAGTGGGTGTGGAAAGAGGAGATGTAAAATGGTAGGAGTGGTCTAATACTGAGGAAAAAAGCATAAGAAAGATATGCATCTAAGATACAGTGGCCCCAAAAGGAGTGTGGTCACTCAGGTAATACTTAAAAATGCTTTTCCAGCAAAATATTAAAAAAAAAGAAGTTTGCTGACACTTGTCAAATACATTGGAACCTTTGGGGTCAATACGTTATTTTTTTTATTAAGGAATGTATTTATTTTTGGAAAGAATGTAATACTTTTATTCAGCAAGGATACATTAATGAGATAATTGGTAACACTTTATAATAACTTTTTTATTAATAAATCATTAACAAGCATTATATAATCTTTAACGGATCATTAGTCAATATTTATATATATATATATATATATTCACATAGCTAGAAATATGAGATAGTGTTCTTGTTAATGTTTACTAATGAACTTATTAAACATTACCTAATAATTAACAGATCATTTTATGGTCATATTTGAATTCATATGACCTTTACGGACTGTGAATAACATATTAACATAAATTGTTTGTGAAGTGCTTAAAATGACTAATTAAGTTATTTATTTCACAACATTTGTAAATGTAAACAAGAGAATGATTGAAAAGTACATTAACAAATAAGCTTTTAATCACTGTATAACATCTGTTAAAATCATTTGAATATTTTCAAGACGTGCATGATCTTATGAATTAAAAGTTTAATGACATTTGTAAGCATTTAAATTTACATGAAATAATGATCTGTTAATCACTAGGTAATACTTAAGTTTATTAGTAAACATTACCAAGCAAAGTATCATATTTCCAGTTATGTGAATGTATTTTAATTAATAATCTGTCAAGCACTATATGTTTGTTACTGTTATTAAAGTTATTATAAAGTGTTACCAGATCATTTACCACCCAAAAAAATGAAAATTAGTTGTTGTTTTTTCATTCTAAGCAAGTCAACTGAGACCAGCATCTCTTTGGTTTCTATCTTCTTTTGTGGTCAGCAGAAGAAATTAATTCATACAGTTTTGGAAAAACTTGAGGGACAGTAAATTAAGACAGTATTTGTTTTTGGGTGAACTCGCTATTAAATTTATCAAAAGGCACATAAAGCACATTTATACAGGTTAAGAAATGGTGTCTTGAAGTTCTACAAAGAAGTTGAGGGAAAAATTATCAATTTGTGTTTCAGTTTCCACAACAATATCAGGCACGATAATAATATAATAATAATACGTTCGATGCACCCGCATATGAATAATTTCTACATCTCTAAGTTACACTTTAAAATATACATGTGTAGTAAATAAAAAAATTGTAATGACATTTTAAAATATTAGTTTTTACTGATTTGTTGATCAAAATAAAACAGCCTACCGGAGTATAAGAGATGCTTCAAAACATTAAAAAAAACTTGATCCCTTAACTATCTGCTAAAAACTGTCCCTAAACTATCTGTAAGAATTTAAATTCATCTTTTTGTTCAGAGAGGGGGGGGGCAACCAATCAACATCAAATGTCGCTAGGAAGTACGAGTCACTACAAATTGACTCTATAAAGGATGACTAAGTAAAAAACCACTGCATTTTTTCAACTGGCAAGGGCATAAGAGGCTTTTTCCTAGCCCTTAATATCGGAGTACTGCTGATCGAGCAAAGTGCATGACTAAAACTGCCATAAGCTACAGTACGCAACACTCACAGTTGGATAACCAAACCTAGGGCAATTGGCGATCCGCAAAATGTCCGATCTCTCTTTTCAGAATGAAGATTGCTTCTCAGTAGCATGCAGAGAACATATCTACCATGCTTCCCATCGCTCCAATGATGACCTTAAAGAGCAAATTAAATAAGTGAGAAAAACAGCACAAATTAAGTTGCATTTGTGGACATTTCAATAATTGCATATTATTAGATTATCCGACTTGATTGGTACAGTCCACAACATAAACGCTATATTCGTTCCAGCTGAGGACCCAGCCCTCCTTCAGGAAGCAGCTGACTATTCCCAACTGTCTTTCTGAAGGTCTGTAGCCACCATTGAAGCCTAAACGTGGGAACAGCTCAAACTGAGGTATATCCTGATTAAAAAGTGGCTTTAGGACGTGGGTCTCCCCGACACGTCCCTGCACATCCGTCCTCCACAGACGCAACCCAGGCCTGGCTGCGTAAACCACCAGATCGCTCTGCTTGCATAGAGCTGGTTGGAAGCAGGCACCAAACTTGCCATTGCTGTAAAAAGAAAGCCAGGTATCATGAATTCAGCATAAATGCAGTGCTGCAACCCTGGCAATGATAGATCACTTTTAGGTGAAGATGGATTGAGGGTTTTGTACTTTTTACGTGGTTTAGTGCCCAGCTGATGATGCGACTGCTCTTGCGTGTAGAAGAGCATTGAGCGCTGATGGGACGAAACCAAAAGTACTTTCTGACTATATTCCAACTGAACTATTGCTGAAGGCTCTTCAAAGAAGACCACTGGATTACACACTCCCTAAAAGACCAATGTGTGCACACACACATATATTCAGCCACTAGACAGTAAAACAAAATCAGATTTTAGAAAGACAGAAAGTCAGATTTCTTAAACTATATTGTCCATCTAACAGCGAATATCTGAAATAGATTAAATCGACTGCTTATAAAAGGCTTACTTGATCCAAGTCCACAGAAGAATAAACCACCCTCCCTTTATCATCACCAGAGAAGAGCTTCATGCCATTAGCACTCCATGCTAATGCAGTAATTGTGCTTTTGTGCAAGCCCACAACATCAAATCTTTTCAGCTGTAATAAGACAAAAATTGACACCATGGTCTTTCACTAATAAGATGTATTCATCAACAATCAGATAATTGTTTCTTTATGTGTTTTTTTTTCAGGAAGGGACAAAAAATAGCTACTTTGGATATATACAAACCTTAAATAATGTTAAAACCTAAATAAAATAAATGCTTAATTTGTATCTTCTAATAAGTAAAAAAGGAAAGTAAAAATGCTGTATTAAATAGTCAGTCATTGACATTGTTATTCCAATATAGTGTGAATTATCGTAGAAAATATATTTTAAACCTAATCACTTATTTAATGAAACCATTGCTACTTGAAAACTGTAATCAGAGATGAAATTGTACCTGTTTATTTCTACCAAGCAATGGCGACACAAGCTGAAAGAAAGCAACCCGGCCTGATGCTGTCCCAACAGCCACAAGATCATCGAAACAATTCAGCAATTTCACTGCAGTAATGGCCTCACATTTGCCCTATTAAAACAAATTACAAAAGATATATTGTAGAAAACATTACCTAACCAGACGAGATCAACAGTGAGTGATGCAGAAGAGTGAGGAAGCACTAAGCAGACTTACCTCTATATTATATTTGTTCATCTGGCTTACTCTCCTGCTGTAAAGATACAGCATGCCAATGCTGCTGCCAATGGCCATATAATCACTGTTGCTGTCCAATGCGGTCAAGTAGACCAGGACCGAACGGAAACCTTTCTGGACTTTAGCAGGGATGGCATTGAGAAGATAGTAGAGGGGGCAGAACTCCCTCAAGGGCAGTGGTGCTGGATGGGTGGCCATGGTCACCCTATGGATCTGAGCATCCACTGATGATGAAACCTAAAAAAATTTTTTTTAAAAGCATTTTCAAAAGTCCATTTCCAAGTACAATATTTTAAAAGTTTATGTCTCTGATCACAATATAGAAGTTATTATATATACAATATATTATTTTATTGCTTAACTTAATCACGTGGACAGTTAGTCATTGTTCTTTCTAACACAACACGTCCACTCCGCATTGACACTTAAATTATCAATCGCATCTAAACATCTGTGTAGTGAACTATATAGTGAACACACCCAAAAGCCAATATTAACAACATCAACCACGCCTTAAATACACAACGCAATGCTATTTTCCAACATTACAAAAAGGCTTCAACGTGTTAAACACGATAATACACGACAGTACGCGTCCAACTGTTTTATTTGTGGCCTGTGCACTAGTTTGAATAAATAACAAAGTCTAAGAACAAAACAAAAAAACAGTCGTTTGCAATTTGCTATAAAAGATGTGTAACGTTATGCTTTCTAGCTAGCGTACTCAACGAGGTAAACTACATGAGCTTTTCAGTTTCTACAAAACTTACCACCGGGAAAGGTTCACATTGATTCTGAACCGTAAACGTTTTTATAGTTTAGAAGAGGGCGATCTGTTGACATTTCTGCTGCTTTGACAGACAGCTCTTGTTGAAAGGCTCGTGTTTTTCTTCGTTCTGTTTTGGGTTGAAACAGAAACTTAACGCCAGCGACATCTACAGCAGCGGAAGTGAAACTCACGTCGCTTAAATTTCTTATACAAAGGAAGAATTGTTTAAGTTTATCCAAGTTTGTGACATTTAAAAATAATGTATGATCTATGTATGATGCTTGGATGTATTGTGTTTGTGTTTAACAATGATAGCGCCTGTTTGTCATTTGAAGAGGTTTAATAAAGCTATAATAATAATAGGCTAATAATAATAAATTCTCCTCTCTGTGGATTTTATTTACACTAATCGTTTCATGTTGACCTTCTTGAAATATTCTTATGCTTTATTTACCAAAATTATTCTAATTTAAAATTGTTTTGAACTGTAAAAATGTTTTAATGAAATAGTTTGAAACCAACATACAATTCTCATTTCTACAAAATGAGAACGGCAATGCTTGACGAAGTAGCACCAGTACAAAGGGCAAAGGTCAGTCTGTATTTCACTATCCCTGACATGCACTCAAATTTAATAGAAAAAGACAACTATGGATCTGAAATTGAACAAACAGTAACATATTCAGTCATAACATAGTTAGCCTCTGACTAGTTTGCCTAAATGTGCCTTCACCAAAAAGTCTGTTGGATGGACTGTAGATCAGCATTATTATGATGATGACACAGAGCACCAGATCTGTTAACTGAGCTTGCTGCAGGGCCAGTGTTGCACCGAATTCTGTGACCCACCGAATTATGTGACCAGTAGGTGCTGTTTTGAGCTAATCCAATCTACTCCTAAACCCAATCCTAATCCTAAACCTACAGCGCCTACTAAGATCACATAATTCAGTGGTCACAGAATTTGGTGTAACAGTGGCTAATGAACTGAAGTCTCGCACAGACACAAGTCGTTCTTTCCAAAAAAAACTGAATTTAAAACCAGAATAGGCTACATATAGAATATATTGAAACAAATTAGGTTAATATTTCCACAGGGTTACCAACGGGTATGTTTAGTGTAAGGGGTTGGTCAGGACAATAATTAGGCTGAATAGCAAGTGCTATAAAAGAGTATAAACTGCTAATATACATACACAAAAATAAATAAATAAAAAAACTATAGGTTCCTAGAAATGCAGTCCCATGACCCCCTCAGAAAGAATTCGTGATTAATGCTATTGGTATTCAGGGGTGCATTATCGACTTTAATGGGCTAAAACCCAGGGGCCTACACTTGGGAGGGGCCTACTGGCTACAGGTAAATTATATTTTTCTAATAATTATTTGTATATATGGGAGTTTGCAGCAGTGACAACAGCGTTCTGTAAACAAACTCACACACTCATTTTCAGCGACGCCCCGCTTGTAGTAGTGAATAGTTCAGCCCCCCCCCCCCCCCCCCCCCCCCCCCCCCCCCCCCCCCCCCCCCCCCCCCCCCCCCCCCCCCCCCCCCCCCCCCCTTCCCCCCCCCCCCCCCCCCCCCCCCCCCCCCCCCCCCCCCCCCCCTCCTCCACCCCCCCCCCCCCCCCCCCGTTTGGTTTCCCCCACACAGTTTGTTTAGTTGGTATGTTCCTCTTACAAACACTAGTGAAATGGAAAAGAAAACACTGATTAACCTTAGTGAAATTCATTCATACACATTACTGAAAAACTCTTACATACAGGTGCATCTCAATAAATTAGAATGTCATGGAAAAGTTCATTTATTTCCGTATTCAACTCAAATTGTGAAACTCGGGTATTAAATAAATTAAATGCACACAGAATGAAGTAGTTTAAGACTTTGGTTCTTTTAATTGATGATTTTGGCTCACAAAAACCCACCAATTCACTATCACAAAAATGAGAATATGGTGACATGCCAATCAAGTTAATCAACTCAAAACACCTGCAAAGCTGTCCTGAGCCTTCAAAATGGTCTCTCAGTTTGGTTAACTAGGCTAAACAATCATGGGGAAGACTGCTGACTTAACAGATGTCCAGAAGACAGTCATTGACAACCTTCACAAGGAGGGTAAGCCACAAACATTCATTGCAAAGAAGCTGGCTGTTCACAGAGTGCTGTATCCAAGCATGTTAACAGAAAGTTGAGTGGAAGGAAAAAGTGTGGAAGAAAAAGAGGCACATGAGTTAAATTCATTCATACACATAACTGAAAAACTTCTTACACAAGTGAAAACATTGATCATCCTTAGTAGGGGTGGGTGATATATCCTCAAAATTGTATCACAATGTTTCAAGAATATTTGGGATAACGATATTTATGACAATATAGGGAGAAAAACCATGGAACAACGTCTTATTGGTGATTGCAGCTGGCAGGCAGCAGCATTTATTAGTGCAAACAAAATGAAGGGCATTTTCCATCCTTTTCCAATGAGCTACTGTCATCGTTGGACCAGGTTGGGCAAGTTACTGTCTGAAATGTAACAAAATACTGATACTGATACTCCTTTAAAGTAATCACGTTCTGTTCTGATTACTGTATTCAAAAGTAATTAGTTAATTAGTTACATTACTAGTTACGTACTTTTTCCCATAAAGGGGGATATGATGTTGACGAAAAGATTTAAAAAACATATTTTGTGTATTTGGTGTAATAGAATGTGTTTATGCGGTTTAAGGTTAAAAAAACACATTATTTTCCACATAATGTACATTATTGTTTCTCCTCTATGCCCCGCCTTTCTGAAAAGCGTCGATTTTTACAAAGCTCATCAGTCTGAAAAGCGAGGTGTGCTCTGATTGGCCAGCTATCCAGTGCGTTGTGAGTGGCTGAATTCCTCAAGCATGTGACGGAAATGTTACGCCCCTTACCATACTGTGATGCCCTGTCCGGCCGGAGCGACGAGACAAAAACATTAAAACCCATTATAAAAGAGGCATTTGTTGCATCCAGGGGGACGGATTATAGGCATATACTGCATATAGTAAAAATAAAACCATGTCTGCATTTGTGATCGCAGAAATGACAAACAACAAGCGCTACTCTACACTGCTCAAAACTCACGTTTGAGTCATCATTGGCAAATTCTTTAAATATAAAAAAGTACTTACAGTCTGTGAGTCAGAACAGCCGGCATTGTAGTCTACTCTACCAGGATCAGGAAATAGAGTGAGCGGTGGCCGGCGGCTAGATTTTTTTTTTTTTTTTTTTTTTTTTGTTTTTTTGTTTTTTTTTTTAATGATACGGCCAGTGAATGAGCGGAGGCGGGCGGGCTTGCGGCAACCACATGTGACGACCCCGGGATGGACTCCGCTTCGTCCACAGTAAAAGCCGATCCAGCGATCCACAATGCGAAGTTGATGTATTTCCTCAGCGACCAGCACGGATCAGCTCCAGGCATGACGAAGCGGATATCGTCCTCTTTTGGAAGGCCAAACAAAGTAGTGGTGACAGAAAATAATCCACAGCTGAACCGTGGCAACAAGTAGTGGTGTTTTCGGAATCAGCGTAACCTATTTGAAGGAATCAGTTGAATGGATAACTCACTCGTTATGACAGTGACTTGCCGCCACCTAGTGTCTGTTTTAGTTTCATATTAAACGTATCATTTAATTGATTGACATATTGACATATTTCTGTCTTCAAAATTTAAAACATTAATTTCATAACATTTTATGCATTTGTAGGTTAATTGCAGTGTAAATGCATTCAGTAATGATGGTGGCTTTTGTTTACACTGATTGGATTTTTACTAGTAACAGCCCTTTTTTATTTTAACTGAATTTATCCATTGGAATTAAGACTGTGGTATTCCATATTCATGATGCATACATTTAATACGATTTTTTTTTAAATGCCCCTGGACATCAGTTTACGGGTTTGTTTCTGATGCTGTCAATGTTGTTTTTGGAAGTTACTTGAAAAAAATGCAGTTAGCTCAAAAAGCTGAGGGCACAGGACAGGCGCTGTTTGGATGAGCATGATGCTTGTATGTTCAGTACAAGCATCATGTAGTAGGCTACACTTCTTGTACTTCGTTTGGGCACCACAAGGTGCCACTGTGCCCTGAAAGCTTACCCCTCGACAACTCTGGCTCGATTGCTATTCCTAAAAACACGCCCTACCCTACGGACAAAGAAATGTAGAAATAAATAAATGTGAAAATAAAGAAATGTAGAAATAAATAAATGTGGCAATAAAGAAATAAAGAATTAAATACGTAAATAAATACATAAATGTGAAAATAAATAAAAGTGGAAATAAATAAATGTATAAATAAAAAAGAAAAAATTAATAATTGTGGAAAAAAATGAAAAAATACATAAATAAGGAAATAAATTATCCTGTATTTATTTTTGCTTTTTTATTTTCTTTGATATTTATTTATTTGGGGGGGTCAGATAGAAGATGGCTAGCCTCGCGTATATGGAGATGTGCTTCTAGATATTAAACCCATAATAGGGAGATTTACTTGGAAAATCTTAATATAATTTCTATAGCCTTGGCTGATTTTTAAAATATCAACTTTTGGCAGCCTGAACTGGGTCCGATGAATAATGAGCGGTTGAAGAATCGTACAATACAGCGTTCATTCAATAGACGTGAATTTATTGCTTGGACGCGCAAGAATGGGGTTACATTTCTGCCACAATTCTGCGCGCGAAAGATATTTTGAGCGCACAAAAGTGTATTTTGCACGCGCGCGATCTGAGTTTGTGGAGAAAATGTTCGTTTCGCAAAGAAAAAAAGTCTTGAGCGCACGGAAATCAATTTTGCATTTAAAATACGTTTTGGATGTGTGCAGACCTTCTCTTCTGCGCAACGTTTACTAGCTTGATAATCCTGATGCCCCCCCCCCCCCCCCCCCACCCCCCTCTGTGCTCGTAAAAATGCCACAGACTCGAGTGCCTCAACACACCCAGCGTACAATGTGCCATAATTCCATAATATCAACTTGCGTAATAATTATGCATGCACTGTATTTGTCCCCTTCTGCTGTTGAAGTAATGCAAGAAATGTTGTGATTGGTTGTCAGTGCAGCCAATCAGAATTTAGCCGCCGCGGTCCTCTGATTGGCTGCCTTGAAAACCAATCACAACATTCCTTGCATTACCACAACAGCAGAAGAGAAAAAAACAGTGCATAATTATTATGCAAGTTGATATTCTGATCATATTTTTTTCCAAGCACATTTTACCAATTCCAAACGACATCAGTCTTAATAACTACTATTAATCTTGTATTTAATAATTTATAATTGATATATAATTATTCATGAAGGTTGAAGTGAAAAATGTCTTATATTCAGGGGTGCATAATTATTAAGCAGATTTTCTTTTACAGATAAAATGAGACAAAAAAGCGATTTAACTCAGACTGAAAGTAAAAAATTATTAAATGACCATGAGAAATATTCAAAACTAATACAATACTAGAAACTGCAAAGTTTATGCATAACCATTGGACAGCAAAATGATAAGTGGGTCAGCAGGGTCAGTCAAAAAACATGTGGAGAAGAAAAGATGCATGTTAACTGCAAAAGAATTAGGAATTAAGGTGAAGAATTAGGTGTGAAATCACCAGGAACCATTTAGTCTCCAGCGCCACCATTTTCCAGAACTGCAACCTACATGGAGTCTCCAGAAGACAAGGTGTCAGGTTCTCAGAGACTTAAGTTAAGTATAGAATCCTTAAAAAGACCCTACTACTAAGAAAAAATAATTTACTGAGTGTAGTAAAATACTGAAAGACTGATTTTATATATCTCTAATATTATATATATATTATATATCTTATATATACTATAGGCTTTATGGACAGATAGGTTGAGAGTGACTCTTGGACCAGCACCACATCCTCTTGTACCGCTGTTTGAGAATTTATCTTCCAGAATCTGACAGTAAGTTTTGGGAGTTCATTTTTAGTCCATCTCGAGATTTTATCTGTAGAAGATAACCTGCTTAATATGCACACCTGAATATAAGGCGTTTTTCACTTCCAGCCTTCATGAACAATAATATTTAGATTATAAGTGATTAAATACAAGATTAATAGTGGTTATTAAGATTGATGTTGTTTGGAATTGGTAAAATGTGCTTGTAGAAAATATATAATCAGAATAGTAACTTGCATAATAATTATGCATGCACTGTATTTTTCCTCTTCCGCTGTCAAGCAGCAATGCAAGAAATGTTGTGATTGGTTGTCAAGGCAGCCGATCAGAATTTAGCAGCCTCATCTCTGATTGGCTGGAATTATGGCATATTGTAATGCTGGGTTGTGTTAAGCGAGTTGTTGGCATTTAGAGAGCACTGAGGGCTGGCATCAAGGGAGCATTCGTTGAATCGTTGAAATTGATTTTCGTGCGCTCGAAATACTTTTTTCTTTGCGAAACGAACGTTTTCTCCACAAAACTCAGATCACGCGCGTGCAAAATGCACTTTTGTGCGCTTAAAATATGATCTTTCGCGCGCAGAATTGTGGCAGAGATCTAAGCCTATACTATGAACACCTAAAATGCACGTGTAGATTCAGTCGAGTGATAAAGTTGACCTTCTTCAAATTAATGCTGTTGAACTGAATATACGGAGCAAACTATTTGCTAAAATAACCAGTAACAGCAATACAGCAGTGAAAAGCTGCATGTGTTACTACAACACTGCGTGTTTTCTTTCAGAATCATCATTGGCTGGTAGAAATACAAAAATAGGTTACATAACAGTTTTTACGTAAAAATTAAGATAAGGTAAAGGTGTGAATAATTACATTTTAGACACATTGTCAGTAATTTCACTAATGAAAATAAAAGCCCTAGGAGAACTGTTGTGCGTCTTTGATCAACAAACGATCACAGGTTTTAAACGAATCGAGCGAATCAATGATTCAGTGAACCATTCATAAAAGTAGTCACTTGCTTCGTTTCTTAATGAATCAGCCGTTTGAACGAATCGATTGAATGAATGATTGAATGACTCACTGACTTAAGAAAGAGTTTGGCACCAACCGTTCTGCGCTTTTAGTTGTCTATAGAGTATCGTTTTTTAAAAATAATTTAATAGTTCACTATTATTTGCATTTTTGTAGTTGAATTAAATTATTCTATCTAAAGCTACTTACTATTTCAGCTACTTTTCTGCTAATGGTCTATTCAGTGTTTTTTCCCAAATGAACACAGTGCTAACTTTTATCTTTAATAATAACTTTATCTTTAATCAGCACATGATGTGCATGTTGAATAATTAATCTAATTAATTTGAGATTCATTTGATTAATTGGTACATTAAGTAATTCGATTTTTTTTAATAATCACTTGACAGTCCTATTTAAAACATAAAAAATAGTGCTCTGACCAGTGCTTGAGTGCGCAAACCCCCCCCCCCCGACGGTCACGCGTCAATTCGCACCCTGATCTAGAGTTACCTGTACATGTAGAAGACCGATGACTGACTTGAGAAAATATTTTCACCATAAATGAGCGTGTCGCACCGACGGCGCATCATCATCATCTCACGGCACCGGCGCCCGAGGAGGAGGGACCACTATCTGCACAGCATCCTCAACACCCATCAGCACTGAACACTGGATTTTACCGACACTTTACATGGACCGGGACATCACACTGGTAATACTACAATTATTGCGTGTATCATTTGCTCCGGTAAAAGGAAATGTGTTTTTAACGGCCTCAATCACGGCCGTGATGATGATGAATTCGAAATAATTCATTCTCTCAGTATCGCCCATTTAGTCGTTTACTCGAATTAATGTGTAAACACGGGGTTTTATCAAACCGTTTTGCGTTTTTATCTAAATGTTTAGGCTACTCTGCATGCAATTACTGTAGATTTAATAATTGCAAGATTTGTTCTTAAGGAACACGCGCCAGTGGGTTGTGTTTCAAAATCTAGTGAGCAATATTTTTTTCAGCTGTCTCGTACCGCACCTGTGTTGCTCAAAAATGTTACACGCGGCTATGGTGCTCAAAAATGTTGTCTAGGCAGCTCGTTCACAGATATGAATCCTTAAATGGTTTCTGTATACTGGAGATACTTACGTTAAGGGGGTCTCTGCAAACACTCGGCCACGTGACTAAAATATGCAATAAAAATGTATAAATTTACAATATTGAACTGAAATTAACATGGCAGAATGTTGATATCCTTACGTTATTTTCATATTTTAAATTTGAAAATAAAAGCAATATTTTTAAGAACACCACAAAACGTGAGTACTATTATGCTGGAAATTATTAGTAAACTAATTCTATGTTTAATTTTAAATGTAATTATTTTATGTTCCTGCACTTTTAAGGGTTGCATAGGGAAGGAGAATATTGTTATTGCATTATTGGATCAACATCCTGTGTTTACACTAATGACATATGGATGAAATCAGCTGAATGACCTTTTCGTCACTTATTCTTTTATGCATATATTAATAGAACATAAAAAGCTGCATAAGGCAATTCTCATGAGTCTGTTTGTGTGGGTGTGACGTTTGGAAAAAGAGTCCGATAGATTTAGCCCTGAGGGTGAGACAGAGAGTGATGCCATTGGTATACTCATCTCCATTCTTGCCACACATGCTTTAGAGCCACTGTAAAATATGTTTAGATGTGGAAACATGTAAATTAACAGATTTTATTCAAGTCAAAAATATTTAATATGACAGAATCAACCAAATTCCATTCAAAAGTAGTTATTAAGACTAAGGTCAAGTAGTAATAGTTCTATACAACTAGACTTTTTATACTTCAGCACCCAGATTTAGTGTTATACATCATGTGGTGACCCATTGCACTACACAAGCAAACTAAAAAATATTCATAATCAAACATTAAAATGTAGTAATATTACTATAAACAGCATAAGTGCAACAAAAACAAACAACAACAAAAAAAATTAAACATGACAGAGTAAACAGAAACATGTACAAATGTCTCAGTATTTCAATAGTTTTAATAGTTCTCAGTATTTCAAAAATTGCATTAGTTGTAATAGAATAGCCTTTGATATAAACAACATTCCTCCATCCTCCCTTTTAAAAGTTGAATTTTATAACTTGCACTCAAGACCCTATCAAAATAGACCTGCAATCCATTTTCAGGTCACTATATACCCACCAGCTGAGAACCACTGTGATCTACAGGCTATATTCAACTGCACATCCACTACAATAATAGTTTTCCAAATTATTCATTGGTAACTTTTTTGCAAACATCTGCAGTCACAAAACTTTTCATGATCCACCTCTTGCATTTGAAAAGGGATTTTTAATAATATTAGCATATCTCACAGATGCATTTTCCTGAAGTTTATGTATTATGTATAACAATGGTGTGATGTGACCTTGTTTCTGGTAGCGAGAGAGAGAGAAAGAGCACAGCCGGCAGGATTAAAGCGACATGCGCTTAAATGGAGATTAATTTCATAATTACTTGTGCACAGCACTCTAATCTGAAAACTTAAGATGTTGGTAAACACTTCGGTTTTAAGACCCTCATAGCTGAAAAGGCCAAGAGGTCAGTATAAATGAAATGGCAGATTTAAAATACTGATTCATTATCTGTTCTCGTTCCATAATGTGAACTCAGGTTGTAGATATTTCACAAGAAACAAATGCCTCTGACCTTTTCCACTAAACTGATTATGTTTCAGGACTCTCATCGATTTAATCTAATTATAGGACATTCGATTGCATGCGAGTAATATCAAGTTGTTACAAATCATTTTGCTTCTAGAGATTCAGCTAATATTATGGATTTTCGGTCTATATCAGTTCAGGAATTATCCATTACTGATGTGGTAAACCACATTTGTGAAGATTAAGTGAATTTTAGATAGATCATTTATAGACTATAAGTCATAGACTGGTAATGCACATAAGAAATTAATAGAAGTAGAAACTCTCATAGCTTGTGGAAGAGGCTTTTACTATGCATTTGCATTTGTTCTGCATTAAATGCATCTCTCGAACTTGAAAATAAACATTCTTGCATAGAGGTCAGTTATAGTGCCGAGTCAGCCTTCTGTGTGCTGGCCAGCATCTCTCCATGCACAGCTACCACCTCCATCCAATCTGCTTCCTACATGGTTACTTGGACCTACAATAATGTCATTCCACTGTTTACGACTACTGTACAACTGTTAAAATGTATATAATTTTTGCTCAGAGAATTTATCAATTAATATCATGAATGAAAACGAACACACTGATTTCCAGGATGTGCTCTGAATGCACTAGTGACAAATTACACACAGAGAGGTTCTGGCTGGAGTTTTGGAAAATTGTAACACTATTCGAATATGATGTTATTTTGTAATGTCTTGAAAAGCAGAAAGTCTTAGGGGCCGTTTACACGACAATGTTTTCAGTCAAAAACGGGAAACTTTTTATGTGTTTTGCCTGTTTGTTTACATGACAACGGCGCAGACACGTGTCGATTTTAAAAGCAAAAAAAAAGAACAAACATACACAACAATGGCGGAGTATATGGTACTGTGGTTGCTGCTCAAGAGTTTGTTAACGCTTCTTCAGCAAAGTGTGGATTTTACAATATTACAACCAACAGTGGAGACGCATCATATACAACATATAATCGTCACTTCCCTGCAGGGGTCTCTAAACTTTTTGTGAGTGAGGTCTCCCTGAAGGGATAAAATAGTCTCAAGGGCTACTTGTTTGATATACTCCAATACATACACACACACACACACATATATTATATATATTGATATCTTGCATTTTAAATGCAAAAATGCATTTTATTTTCCCCTAAATTCTGTGTTTTCCATTTGATTTCTTATGGATTCCATGTTTTATGATTCAGTACAAATTTATCATAAAAAATGGTGTCTAGTGAAATGAATTAATAAAACTTTTACAATTTAATAAATCTTTTAAAATGTAATCAAATGAAAAATTTTACAACAAACATGGCTTGTTTTTTATTATTTTATTTTATTTTATCAGACATGATGCTGCACAACAGAACTGTATAAATTAATAATAATAAAAAATAACTTGGTTGTATGATCTTCCTTAAAAATAATAATAATATTATTATTACTTTGAGCATTGCATTGTAGTATACAGTAGTAATATATTCAGTCATATAATTTCACGTTAAACCGAACGTTTATTTTGATGGTTTGTCGTGAAGGTCTTTCAGTTAGTTTTAGTTTCAGCGTGTATTTGACAGTATTTTTTCTTAAATGAAACTGCATAAAGCTGGTGAAGTGACTCTCAGAGCAGCTCTGAAGATGAAGTGCATGTGTTCAAGTCCTCATATATTGAGACAGACGCTGAAAACACCACGAGTCACGTGTGTTTGAGTTTGTGTATCAGATGAAACTACTCCACGCATTCAGAGACTACAATGAAAGTGAAGTGACATGTGGCCAAGTATGGTGACCCATACTCGGAATTAGTGCTATGCATTTATCCCATCCAGAGTGCACACACATAGCAGTGAACAAACACACACCGTGAACCCACACCCGGAGCAGTGGGCAGCCATTAATGCTGCGGCGCCCGGGGAGCAGTCGAGGGTTCAGTGCCTTGCTCAAGGGCACCTCAAGTATTGAAGGTGGGAGACAGCGCTGCAGCTTATTAGCGACCATGCATGACTGTGCTGTACTTTATTTCTGTTGTGTGATAGGGTGTTAGATTAATCCATTTTGAGTAAAAATGTCCAGAGCTTATCATCATTATTAACATAAATTTGATCATAATCTCGATATGATATCATTTACCGGCCGATGCTAATTTAGGCTATTTATAGAACGTGCTACCAGGTGCCCACGGGCACCACGTTCGTTGGTGACCACTGAGGTACTGTTTACTACCAAGGTGACAGCGCCAACTACTGGCCTGGCATACGTAATAGAGTGTTTTTGGACGTTTTCGCGTATATGTGGAAACGCAAATCGTTTTGAAAACGTTGTCGTGTATACGTGAAACTTTATAAAAATGCAAGGGAAAAACTTTTCCGTTTTTGACTACATCGTTGTCGTGTAAACGTAGCCTTAATGGACTTTAAGCAACCATCAGTTAAAGGGAGTAACGGGAGGCAACATCCTGCTCTCGATCAACGCCCCCATAGCTAACACTAGTGTTGGGTCGGTCTTGAACGATTCGTTCATTTTGAACGAATCTTTAATGTGACTCGAAAAGTCATCTCGGGGAGTGATTTGTTCATTCACGCATGCGAGTTCATCTCTCGAGTCTTCGGGTTTTTCGAGTCGTTCATTCATCATGTTACAGACCCATCTCCATAAGCTTAACCTATGCAGTCTGCGCCGGAAAGAGACTTAATAATAATAACCAACTCTTTATTACCTTTGTTACGACATTCAGTGTTATGGAAAAGAACCAGCATGACAGGAATTCACACATTTATAAACTGTAAGAAGTCAAAAGCTATAATTTGAGACCAGAAACGCATCACGTATCTGTAAGAGTAAATAATAATTATAATAATGATGATAATAATAATAGCTATGCACCCATTTGTAAGGAAGCTTGTAAATTAACTAATTTCTCTATCCAATGCTGTCACGTCACGTGACAAAAGAACGAATGATTCGAAAGACTCGAGAGATGAACTAATCAATTCTCTTTCCGGCTCAGACTGCATTGGTTAAACTTATGGGGCTGTCATGTGATGAACGAACGACTCGGAAAAACTTGAAGACTCGAACCAGGTGAACTACTTGCTAATTCCAGTACAGAACCTATATGATGTTTGCACATGCGCGACTGAACGAATCACTCCCTGAGACGACTTCTTCCCGAGTCACATTAAAGATTCGTTCAAAATTAACGAATCGTTCAAGAACGACCCAACACTAACCCAAAAAAAAAAAAAAAAAGAATACTTGATCAATAAAGTGATGCGCTAATCATAGACTGAGTACCCAGTTTAAAGCAATGAATTAATCTTTTCTGTTTCTTATAGCAGTTTTGTATTGTTTGTAGTGTGATCAACGTTTGCGTAAGTAGTAGACGTATTAGGGATTATTTTGCTAAAATGAACGAAATGACTCGAAAAAAGATTCGTTCATTTTGCTGACTGAGACTCAAAGGTTCGAGTCGGTAAAATGATCCGAACTTCCCATCACTAATTAATACAGGAAGTTTATTGGATTTGAAAGCTAAAATCTCTTCCTGTTTTGTACTCAAAGGTTCTGGTTAGTGGATGATGAGGAGCTAATCTCATCTCTTAGAGACAGAAAAGTGTGTTCTGCTTTCCTCTGTGAGTGAGTGGCAAAATGTGTGTCTGAGATCTATGTAAAATACATACATACATACATAATGCTAACAATGAAAAGCAAAGGCTGGATTATATTAATGTAACAGGCACTTCCTCTGGTCTTTATTCAGTGGTGCTCTCACATTGTTCTTTATTCAAACTATAAGCACCAACAATATGCATTCAATTTCCATATGAAAGATCTGCAGAGTGCAGCAACATACATTTCTCAAGGTCACATGCAGCATGTATTGACAGTCAGATCAGGTTTTACTGCTTGAGATGCTGCCTGTTCCTTGTAGTGTCAGTATGTTGTTTCATCTTTCAGGTGACTGTTTCATTTGGTGTTGTCTGCATGATTTTTTTAATGAGAATTTGTCATGAAGGCCATTGACTCTTGACTCATACATTAACAACAGCTTCCAGACTGCCACAGTTATGAAAGCCTCTGTGTTGACTGAGCAGTGTAATCCACAGTCAGGTCTTAGGAAGACCATGAAAAAATAAAGAATGGTTGCATGTCTCAAATAACATTTGATGATATGCACATATTCTATTTAGTACAATTTATTCACCTTCTCATCAAATGTGCCAGGTGACTTTACATTTGCTTTTGTTAAATGAAAATTTATGGCCATCCAGAAATGAGTAAAAGTCGGCTTAATGGATAAGATTGACTGTAACCAGATATACTAAATTAACCTTAATTTAATGTACGCATGTAATATGGCTAGACACTGTCATTATTCACAATAAATGCACATGTAAAATAATGTTGGCTTTCAGTGCTGTTAGAGCCTGAGTAACTGTCACTTGGTTTTGATTGACAATGTTCTTCATTTGATTTGCTTTCATGTGATCCAGTCAGGGCCCTGAGATGACCAAAATGACTGACCCAGTTTTACACAGTATATTATGACCAGGGTTGTTGCTAAATTTTTATGGGTGGCTTTATCTCAGATTTATCAAAAATAAATTAGTATATATATATTAATAATATATATATATATATATTATATATTATATATATATATATATATATAACACATTTAAATACAGAAAATCATAAATATTAAATTAAATTGATGAATGTAAAATGTATAGGTTACTATAAAATGCTTATTATTTGCTGCTGTAGATACAATGCTGCATTACAGCATCACTGGTTAAAAGTAGTATAGGTTTATCAGACTATAAATAATAGTCTACAAGGTCTATGGATAAGGTTAGCTGTGCTTGACCACAGATTGAGTTTTCCAATAGGAGTAGATCTTCTCAAACTGATTTCTGGGTAACAAATCAACTGGCACAATTCTAATGGAGAGATTTAAAGGGGATCTTTTTGCATCTCTCTCTCAACAACCCCCTCTGCCACTGCCTGTTCTACACATTTTATGAGGTTTTAAAAAAAAGACAATTCCCTCTCCTAATGTATCCTTATCCCTTGTTCATTGCAGGCAGTGGCTATCTAAGGATAGCCCACCCGGAGAGGACAATGAAAAAACCTGCACTCATATATTATTGAAGGACAGAAGTGCCTTCACAGATATAATGACTCCTGGAGACCTTCTGGAAAAGTATCATAATAATTAATGTCTCATCTCTTGAAAGCTATGGACTGAGAAGTTGCCACGGTGTGAGATATATTTCACATTTGTGAGTATACTTGTGAGGCTGCATTAATCTTTCATGTTTTCTTTTCTAATCTCGATAGACAGAGTTCATAAACGTTTGGTGGCAGGTAGATTTTCTGCTCCATCTTTTGAAAGGATTAATATGTGAAATCTCTGCGGTGGCATTGAAAAAGTCACAGGGGATCAATCATATACAGATTATGTGACAGATTTTCTGTGTGGGGTGATTTCTCACAGACTGGACATCTATAAATGCAGTTGTCTTATTATCAAACCACATTTATTTCTAAATGCATATTTCAGCTATTAATTCGAGGCATTTAAAAAAATGTCTTATTCATTTGGGAAGGCATTTAAAAAATATAGTGGGGTCCAAACATTTAAGACCACAAGTGAAAATCCACTTGAACAGCTGACCCTCTATACCAGGGCTGTCCAAACTCGGTCCTGGAGGGCCGGTGTCCTGCAGAGTTTAGCTCCAACTTGCTTCAACACACCTGACTGGAAGTTCCTATGCCTAGTAAGAGCTTGATTAGCTGGTTCAGGTGTGTTTAATGAGGGTTGGAGCTAAACTCTGCAGGACACCAGCCCTCCAGGACCGAGTTTGGACAGCCGTGCTCTATACCATTTTCACAAAGGTGTCACACGATCTCAGATGCCTGTCTGTGTGACGTCACAAAAACAGGCCCCTCCCACAATAGTTTGACAGTAGTGTTTCAGCACAGACTGGAGTGGTGTCTTACCTTAGACACGCCCTGAGTTAGCTGTCATCAGTCCGCCATTGTTTCACCACCAGAGCAGATGTAGACAAACATGACTCCTCACTAAGCGATCACGATGAATGCGGCTAAAGTAAACGGTCCCTCAGAGAGCAGCTCGGAAGAGAGGGGCGGGGTCAGCAGAGATTATTAACATTTAAAGGAAAATGCTACAAACCTGTGCTATTTTGACGGTAAAAAAGGTGTTTTTTACACTACCATTGAGAAATTTTAACCAAACTATGTTACAGACTTTTCATTAAGACCCTAAAGAATCATATCAACTCGTGGAAAATGGGCATCCTATGACCCCATTAAACATTATGACTTTGTTTTATTTTTTCAAATATTTTCAAATCACGTTGTCTTTTGAACCCCACTGTATTTAATCATAAGTTTATTATATACTGTATGTCACATAGAAATGATCATTTTTGAGATGCATTTACACACAATACCTTTTTAGATATAAAATCGTGATCATATTTGGGGTAGAAAGTCTTGTCCTAGTTTTCTCAGTTGCTGCTGGTTGTGTGCGGTAGATGGTACCATATCTCCAGAGGCTGTAACTCTCTGGACCATTAATTGAAAGTAATTTTAGATTTTATATTTGTTCATGTAGAGTGAAGATTTTTACTGAATGGCATGAGAAAAAGATAGATGTTTTAATATAGGTTAACTGGATCTCTTGTGAATCTTTTGCACATTTGAGTGTATTGCAGTTATTTAATCTATTATCTGGGCACTCAAATAGTTGTTTATTTGTTGTTTTCTCTTCTTACCTGCAGCCATGATGGTCCTGTTTCTAGTTTCAGCAGCTCTCATTTCAAACAGTTCCTCTCATGGAAACCTGACCACAGGTATATCATCTCCAGATATCTGTTTTTCATTCAAAATGATTTATAAACAGGCCGACATATAATCTGTATCCAAAGAATGTCTGGAACTGGAACATTGCACATTTTAAAATATGAAAATGCTTGCATCTGCCAAATTGAGTGAAGTTATACCCAATGTTATCCAGTTTAAATCCATTCTGCAGAATTTTTCCTTCTTGAATAAAGCCTGCAGATTCCATCTGGGCCTGCTGAAAAGCCTGTGGAGAATCTTACTTCACTCACTTCCATTGTCTTTCTCTCTGTTCAGAGTCTCCAGCGCCTCAGGGCTCACATGTCTTAGCCTCAGGCCTCGTCACCTCTCTCCTGCTCGTCATCTTTCTTCTCCTCATCGCCTACATTCTGAGGTAAGAAAACACACATACCCCAAAACATTCTATCCGAAACAAATAACACATTATACATTATATACAGAGATACAATGAAATATATATGAGTGGACAGCCCTTTTTTGACCCCCACTGTACTCAGCTCTAGGCTTTTATAAGTCTGGCCTACAGTGTTGCCAACTGCTGTACTTCCATTCCTTTATTAAACCTCTTTGACCAGATAGGCCTGTACGAATATCTGTTTGTAGGCATCTAACTAGCTGCTCTCTTTACATGAAAAGGGCTAATTTGTCTAGGCCAGAAATTTCTTCCTTGCCACTCAGTGGTGGAGCAAAGCTTCCATCATTATCACAACATCAGCTCAGCAGTTACAAATGAAATAATAATCATACCGCTTATAGATTAACTTTCTCTAGGGCTCCTCTACATCTTGTTTGAAGTACTTACAAAAACTCTCACCCCTCACTGTTCCTTACCTGCACAACTAACACTCGTTCCCCTCCAGTGTTCTTCTAGAGTTGTATGTGAAGTGCCAATGACCTCAGCACTGCATAGTTTCATATAGACCACAAAAATATTAAGCAGCACAACAATAGGAAATGTTTCTTAAGCACTAAGTCAGCATATTCGAATGATTTAAAGGATCATGTGACACAGAAGTCTGGAGTAATGGCTGATGAAAACTCAGCTTTGCCATCACAGGAATAAATAAAATTATTTTAAAATATATTAAAATCAAAAATAGTTATTTTAAACTGTAACAATATTTCACAATATTACTGCTTTTAGTGTATTTTGATCAAATAAATGAAGCCTTTGTGAGCATAAGGTACTTCTTTCAACAACAAAAAAACCCCAGCCCCACACATTTGAACAGTTGCCTACTATTCCTGGGAATTGTTCACATCTTACTAACATGATTTGTATCCAACATTACAAAAATATTTGCAAATACAGTGCAAATACTTTAAGACCCTCCATCTGGAATATTTACATTATTACATTCTTTTTTGCCAAGAACATACATGTACAGTACATGTTAGTTTTTTTATCTTGTACCATTTCCTGGATGTGAAATACTCAAACATGCCATTTATAATACATTATTATTTTATGTTATATTACATTATTTGTTAAAGACGAAGTATGTCATTTCTGGGCCTCCAAATATAACTGCAAAAATAATTGCAGGTCTGCCCAACTAGCAGTTACCAAGGTGTAATGATGTGTAATTTTTTGGATTGATATTAGACCAATCTACATTTTTATGTAAACGACTTCAATGATGACAAGTCTTGAAAAAAAAAAATTGTAAGACTAGTCTAAGCTTTTTATGCAACTGGTCACAGGTTTTCAAATAGGTTTCTGGACACTCCCTGCTGTCCACCATTGGTCGGTACAACAGATAGCCCCACTCCAATCTCACACCACTGGTTGTGATCAAACAAACAAAGCAATGTTTTGAAAGATAGAGCCATAGAGGCACAGTGTTTACCCATTTTTTAGGGAGCCAGCCTACAAAAGGCTTATAGTTGTTGCTGCCTTTTCAGGCGAGAGAGAATAAATTATTTTAACAAAATTAAATAGCACACTTCACCTTTAAGAGTATGTGTATGCGCATGTGTCTGTTTATGACTCTGCTGAGTTGCTCCAGCAGCAGCTGCATGTGTAGGGAAATGTGAAAGCAGTTGTGATGGTGTGTCACCGAGTCATTCTCTCTCAGCTGCTCTGAGGAATCAGAGCACCAAACAATCTCCCATGAGAAAGAACTTTAGATTTTGGTGTGTATTGTGAACTTTGTAATTTGTACTTTTTGTTTTGTTTTATCTCTCTGTAAATGTCTTACTTCAAAATCCCTCAGGTTTAGAGAGCAAAGGAAGGATCTTGTCGCCTCGGTTGACAAAAAGTTGCCAAATGGCTTTTTGGAAGATCAAGGTATGTTTTGATTTGTCAGTTTTTTGTTGTCATTTTGTATTAAGCCTATATTTTTAGAACAAAGTTTTTAGAACTTTTAGAAGGCATCTGCTTGAGAGATATAAAACAGAACGTCTCTCTTTCAGCCTGTATTTTTCTTCTTCTCTCTGTGTCAGAACAAACGGTGGTGCTCCTCCCCAGATCACCCTCTCCATCAAAGCGTTATTTCCCCATCCCTCTGGACTCCCTGGAGGAAGAGTTTCGCCTACGCATGGCAGATGATGGCAAACTGTTCAGAGAGGAATTTAATGTAAGAGCTTAGACACACAAACTTTATCATTCTCCACATGCACACTAACTCCATTTTGTTTTCTTATACTCACATACAGTTTTTTTCTTCTGCTGCTTCTCTTTTGCAGTCTCTGCCTTGCGGTTTTGGCTGTGGTACCTTTGAAGAGGCGAGTAGAGAAGAGAACAGAGAAAAGAACAGATATCCCAATATTCTGCCCTGTAAGCATTCCTCACTCTTTCATGGACACTTGCAAACTTTACAAACAATGTGAAAGAGCTTGTTTTGTGTCATTTAGGTTTAGTATAATTTTGTAATAGTGGCTGTTAGGATTCGAATGGAGGATCATTCAAGCCCCTAGAGTGTAATAAAACACATCTCTTCGTTTCCTTCTCAGATGACCACTCAAGAGTGCTGCTTTCACACATAGATGGATATATGGGCTCTGATTACATAAATGCCTCTTATATAGATGTGAGTACTTTCTCCATGCTTTTGGGGAAAAAATAGGAATTACTTCCTGTGACCTAATATATTATGTAAAATATTATTATAAGACTTTAATACCTTATATATATAACACCTTATATAATGCCTATAATACCTTATATCTTGACATTGTACATTAATGTACTTTCCTGAGTCTTAGGATTGATTCATTAATCTTTTCTATAGGGCTACAAAGAAAAAAACAAATTTATTGCAGCTCAAGGTATGCACAAATAGTTTCCCTCATTTAGAAGGTAATTTAATCAATCAGATGTAAACATTCTAACCTTAAATGACCTTTAATTCATCTATCTTTTGTTTCTCAATATTTTGTCTTATTTTCAGGCCCAAAACCAGAGACAGTGGGAGATTTCTGGAGGATGGTTTGGGAGCAGAAATCTGCCACTATAGTCATGTTGACCAACACAAGAGAGAGAAAAGAGGTAAGAGAAGACATCGCAAAGTAACACCAGAGAATGAGTTGATAAGTGTTTAACATGCATAAAGTTATAAAAAATGGACAATATAAAAAAAGAAATCAAAACAAAACACTACTAATAAATTGCATTAATCAGGTATTTGTTTAAATATCTGTGTGTGAAATGCAGGAAAAGTGCTATCAGTACTGGCCTGAGCAGGGCTGCTGGGTCTACGGCTGTGTGAGGGTGGCAATGGAAGATGTCACAGTGTTGGTGGACTACACAATCAGGAAGTTCTGTGTGCAGCACGTGAGTGGTCATTTCCCTTAGAAACATTACAGCATCAGTAATCAAATGCTCTGTATACTATACTGATATACTAGTACACTAATTCTCTTGACAGGTCTGTCATTTAGTAACCAAGAATATTTTACACTCTTGTGGAATCAGCCAGGCCATTAAACTGAGTATTTGCTGTGCTATTTATACGTGTTTTGAATGCAAACTGGTGTGATTTTGCAGCATGCTGCTGATGGCTGCAGACCTCCAAGGTTGGTCACTCAGCTGCATTTCACCAGTTGGCCTGATTTTGGCGTACCCCTCTCCCCTATTGGCATGCTTAAGTTCCTCAAGAAAGTCAAGACTGTGAACCCTGCCCACGCTGGACCAATCATAGTGCACTGTAGGTAAGACTGCTGGCTATTCTTAAAATATATTTGCCTACAGACTAAGGGGTCATTCACACAGAATGCATTTTCTATTGCCCTGTGGTACTTTCCATTAAGGCTGCACAATTCTAATCGCAATTACAATTATGGATGCCACAATTACGTAATCGTTCAAAGCGGCAATTAATCGTTCAAAGTCCACTTATGTTATTCTGCACGCTTAAGATATGTTTTTTCTTTCTACATGTTATCTTAAGGGTTTTTCCATTGTTTTAGTTTTAGTATAACATTATAATGCCATTCATATTTGTACTTTTTATCATTTAAAGAAGAAACCAATCCGATGTATATTTGACATTTGAGGCTTAATACTATAGAAAAGCACTAAAGGTTTTTCAGTTAGAGTGTTTTCAACTTGTTTATTTTCATATAAAAATACGGCATGCAGTTGCATCAAACAATGGTATAAACATCATTCAATGTAAATTGTGATAATCGTAATTAATAATCGCAATTACAATTTCAAGGGAATAATCGACAATTATGATTTTTGTCATAATTGTGCAGCCCTATTTCACATTGTTTTTCTATGTAAATGCGCTAGATGGATGAGTTTGACCGTCTTGTGTCTTTTTGCAGTGTCTCGCACATGACGTAGTGTTCTAAAAACGCAGCACTCAAGTTAAAAGTTCAACTTTTAAAGACCTTTTTGTTTTGAGACCTTTTGATTTTCCAATTCCACACGTTCTGTGACAGGCCCCTAAGAAAAGGAATGTATATAATGTGTTATATACAACAGTCAATTAGATCTATAGGGATGCCTTTGAGCATGCTAGTGAGTTAAGAGCTATTTATTGGACAAAACAATTGAAACCGTGAACATTTAATCTATAAAACAGTCTGAAATGCAAAGTATGCAGAAACAACCACCAACACACACATCTTAAGGCTCAGCTGTTAAACGGCCCCCTCATGTGGGATTGTTAACGCCTCAGCCAGAACCACCAGAATTTCCCACTTGTTAAAGTGTGAAAAGTCCCTCATTGCAGTGAAATGGCAAACTATAACTTTTTCTGGTATGCTATACAGTAAAAACCTGCAATGTTCACAGCATTTTTAATGTTAATATAAAACTGATCCCATGTTTAATTGAACTGAGATAATTATCTAACCCAAAATAGTAATTCAAATGGAAAAACCCTGCAGTTTTTACTACATTATCTCATTATCCCACATTTCATGCCCTACTTCACATCTCTCGACTCATCTCATTTTCTCTCTGTATAGCGCTGGGGTTGGCAGGACTGGGACGTTCACTGTGATTGACGCAATGATGGATATGTTGCACGCTGAAGCGAGGGTGGACGTGTTCGGCTTTGTGTCCAGAATAAGAAAGCAACGTTGTCAGCTCATTCAAACAGATGTAAAGGAATTTCTGCAGTCCCTCTGCTGTGTTTGACTCATTTCAGCAGTGACTGGCCACTGATATTCCTCTCTTTCGCCCACAGATGCAGTATTCGTTCATTTACCAGGCACTTTTGGAGCATTACCTGTATGGTGACACAGAGTTAGACATCGCTTCTTTGGAAGGCCACCTCCACAAACTCCACAACACACATACACAAATGGACCGAGTGGGTCTGGAGGAAGAATTCAGAGTAAGAACCACATCAGTTACACTTATTATAGGATTTGCTAAGCAATAGCATGGAATGATCTCATGATTTACTATGAACATACAATGACAAAAATTAAGTGTTCTTTTTAACACATTGTTTTGTTTGGAATTTCCTCAGAAACTGACTAATGTCCGCACAATGAAGGAGAACATGAGAACCGGAAATCTGCCAGCCAACATGAGAAAGAATAGAGTACTACAGATCATCCCATGTGAGAAGAGGGATATATATTTATATAAAAAGATTAATCACTTTCTTTCTTTCTTAATGTAATCATTATCCTGTCTTATTACCAGATGACTTCAACATGGTAATATTATCAATGAAAAGAGGGCAAGAATTCACAGACTATATTAATGCATCTTTCATAGATGTAAGTATATGTTTCATAAAAAGTTTACATATTTTTAAAATATTTATATATATATTTTTATATATATATATATATATTTTTGTATATATATTTATATATATTTTATATATATATATATATACATTAATATATTTATTGATAATTAAACAGAACATTGGGAAATGTACTCATAACACTATGGTTTACCTTTGCAGGGTTATAGGCAGAAGGATTACTTTATAGCAACTCAGGCACCTTTAGCTCACACTGTGCAGGACTTCTGGCGCATGGTATGGGAGTGGAAGTGCCACTCCATTGTCATGCTTACTGAGCTGAAAGAGAGAGAACAGGTACAGTGTAACGGTTTATAATATTTATGCATTAATCAACATAAAGAAACATGCAGTTACTCTTCCAAATTTCTATGTCCGAAGTATTCTCGCATTCATTCCTTTCCAACAACTCTCACTTCAGGAGAAGTGTGTGCGTTACTGGCCAGCAGAGGGCAGTGTTTCATTTGGAGAGTATGTACTGGAGCTGAAGAGAGACACACTTTGTGAGACTTTCAGCATTCGAGACATGCTGCTGTCATATGCATCAGTGAGTTAAACGTGCAGTGAATTTGACCATTTTATTGTCCATCACACGCTTCACTTAGGAGCTTCCTTTATTTTGCTCAAATTGATGCTAAATTGGGCTGTTTGCAGGAAAAGCAGACCCGTCTAGTCAGACAGTTCCACTTCCATGGTTGGCCAGAGATTGGAATCCCATCAGACGGAAAGGGAATGATTGACATTATTGCTGCAGTGCAGAAACAACAGCAACAATCTGGAAACAACCCTATAGTGGTGCATTGCAGGTACTCGTACACTCTCTATATCATTTACACACACACATAGTCTTTCATATTGTTCAACAGATAATATTTTTTTGTATAACGTTGTAAACCTATCCTAAAAGTATTTTTGGGGGGGGGGGGGGGGGTACATCAGTGCGGGTGCCTTGGTCGAATGGAACCTTCATTGCCCCAGCAACATCTTATAGCGGGTCAAGCAGGGGTTACTGGACGTATTCCAGACCGTGAAGAGTTTACGTACTCAGAGACCACATATGGTCCAAACTGTGGTAAGAATGTGAAACACTATGCATAGTTCATATAGATCGGATGGCTTCACTATTTTATTAAAATATGGAAAATAGCAATAATAATAAAATAATAGAGAATGAGTAGGTATTCTGGCTTTTGACTGTCATTGTGTGAATTATTATATAATGTAGTTCCATTTGTCTTTTCAGGAACAGTATGACTTCTGCTACAGAGTTGTGCAAGATTTTGTTGACATCTACTCTGACTATGCTAATTTCAAATGAGTGCAGCTTACCAACACACATTTATATTATATTTAAACTGAAGAATTTTACTGTGGCTTAGTGACCTCCATGCACTTGACATTTTCCTATTCTTGTTATATGCAGTAAGGTAATATTTTGGAAATGACCAGACTCCAGTGGCTTAACCACGTCAAGTCTTTTGCATTAAGTTTTTGTTACATTTGTATAAGTATTCTGTATGAAATTTTTTTTTCTTTTAATATGACCATAATATTTAATTTGTACATTAACAAATTTTGTTTTCTACAAAGTTATTTTTTCTTTAAAAATTGTTCACAAGAGTGTAAAGCATTCCATTCTCAGTATTTGTTCCTTCTATTTATCCTCCAACTTGATTCCCAGAAAAATTCTGCATGGGTATTTGTGTCTACCAGTGTACTAAAAGTAATTAAGACACTTTCAAATTTGTATTGTATGGCAATTCTTGGCCAGACTCTAATTTGCATCAACCCTGATAAGTCACTTATGCCATATACTTGCTCTTCACCTCAGCATCACCTTCACAACCTGACTGAGATGTCCAACCACTTAATGAACTTTTAGCAGTCTTTAAAGATTCTGTGATGATAATGCTGTTTATTCCTATGACTTTTCAAGCCATTAAAATACCCAAGAGGCTAAAACTGTGACAGGGATACATATATGGATTAAAGCATAAAACATTCAAAGGAAGTAATAAATCCACAATGATATTGGGTTGAGGAATTAATACATACCATAAACAGGTTTAGTGACATCTGTGAAACAACAAAGGAATAGTTTTCTTTCATTATTCCCTACAAACACTAAATAACTTGTGTGTTTTTGTCTGCTTGTTTGAACAAGGTCAGGTAAAAAAAAAAATCTAATCTGTGCTGTCACTGCAGTGACAGGGCGAGAAATTAGAAAATGAGGAAAGACATGCCTTAATCCTGAATAACACCATTTTCTGCAATAAATGTTTCAATACTTGTGCCTGGGTGTGTGTGCAAATTATTTTACTATAACAAGTCAATATAAGCAGCTTTTAGTAGCTGCATACTATTTGTACAGGTTGTAATACACACCACTTTGCATTTGATATTGTTAATGCACAACAGGTTTGTAGTGCACACTATGTAGTACATCAGTTATACTGTAAATTACAACTGCTTACAGCAATTTGTCCCTTGATAAAGACATTTTACCCATAACGAAATTAATAATAGGCTATGTCCACTCACAGGAGATGAAGACTCGGTAACCTAATACAAAAGCGCCTTCATCTCATACTAGTGTATTTTAGTGTACATGTCTTTTTATAATTACATTTTAAGTGTTGTTAATTTCTTTATTTGTAAAAACTTAGTAATTAGCAAAATAATAATAACAATAACAAAAGTGAGTGCACCTTTAAGACTGTAAAGTGAGAGAAATCCGGCTTTCTCAAGACACACCCAAAACCACTGGGCGTGGTCTGCGTCCTGTGATGAGTCCACAGCGTACTTCTAGCATCGCTCTGTGGCGTCCACAACACTGAACGTAGCGAAGTCCCAAATGCTACAGAAAATGGCCTTTGATAGTTGAAGGCCGTGTTTTGAGTTGTTTATTAAAGCTCTGAATATGGAGAACACTGTGTGCGAACAGCTCCATGCCATACGTCCTTCTCGTGACGCAGAATGTATGGGTTCGCTGGGTCGCGAGGAAGAAAGAGAATCTTGAGGACTCCCGCTGGATAATCAAATAGCTCCTCGCTAACCGCACAGAACTGGAGGGTGGCTGGAATTATTGGGAACAGTTCAACATCTGGAATGGGTGACATCATCCAGCTGAATGTCGGAGGGACGAGGTATGCTGACGTCATGACTTCTTTACATGAGTCCAAACTGTTTTATTTGAGCTCGAAGACTCCGTCACTGTGCGGCGGATTTTGACTTTGATGTGACGCCTTGAGCGTTAATATGTAACGGTAACATAGTGTGTCCGCTAATCATGTTTTAAACTATAAAGCACATTTTGAGCTCAGACTACACGTCTTGAATATTACCATAACTGTTATTACGTTACATAAGGCGAGTAAGACTATTCAGTTCCTTATTTCATGCCCAGCTTTTACATGTTCTACAAGATGTCATCAGAATGTCCAAAAACCTCTAAAATAGCATCATAATTTTATTACAAATATAAACAACTGAAGAAATACCCTGGTTAATACCATAGTTATTTAAGTTACTATATTAAAACTGCATTACAAATAAATAAATGACAATGACATTGAACGCTTCTTACTGTAACTGTAAACTGGATGATAGATAAGCTCACCCAGTAAAAGAGAAATGAGAAGTGATTGAATCTAAAATCTTATCTACATATTTTCAGATTTAGCACGTCAAGGCAGACTCTGACATGGATTCCTGACTCTTTCTTCTCAAGGTAAGAGAAGATGTCTGAAGCAGCAGCACCACACAGCCTTGTTGTTTTTCTGCTCAAGGTTTTTTTTTTTTTTGGACTGGGAGGAAGTTTTGAGTTCTGAAAGTTGAAATATGCTACATCAGTCTTAATAGTTTTAGGGAAAATTTGATTTGTACACTTTAATAGAAATTCCAGATTGATAACACAGAGATCCTCTTTGTATGCATATTTGTTAAACCTCTATCCATTCTTCTTGAATAATAAAACTAATGCAGTTGTTGTGTTCTGGACATTGCATAGCTTTGTTTGTGTAAATGTGTTTTGTGCCTAGTTTACTTAGTGGAAGGATATCAACACTACGGGATGAAACTGGAGCCGTGAGTAGAAGTCCAAAAAAAACGTTTTTACCATTTATTGAGGGTTGTTTGTTAAAAAAATAATCATTTAAAAGTTTTCAGATGCAATAAAATTAGAAATGTTATCCAGCTCTGAATTAGATCTTTTCTTTTCTATAAGATATTCATTGACAGAGACCCAACAGCATTTGCACCCATTTTAAACTTTCTTCGAACTAAAGAATTAGACTTGAGGTGAGATATAACATATGCCTAATTGTTATCCATTACATATCCCCAAAATATATAGTTTGACTTGTCTAATATTCCTGCTTTCTCTGATAGGGGGGTTAACATTAGTATCCTGCGACATGAGGCAGAGTTCTATGGTATTAGACCCTTAGGTATGGTATAACTGGAGTGGATATATTTATTAAAAACTGTTAACAGTAAAAACAAATGTGAGTGAATTAGGTGCAGCACCTAATTTATGCATGTATAATTCTTACCTTCCGTTTCTGTTTGTCAACGATATGGTTAGTCCGACGCTTACTGCTTTGTGAAGAACGGGAGCGATCATCATGTGGAAGTGTGTTGTTTCATGGCTACCTCCCTCCACCAGGTAGGGTGACAGTAGATCTGTAGAAGAAGGAGAAAAAAGAGTCACTGTTTCATCCTCTGTGCCAAATATAACACATCAGGATGAGGCTGGTATTTTTGTCCTTCAGCTCTCCCAGCGCGGAGCAGTGTAGGTGGGAAGGCTGCAGCTGTTGCAGCTCCAGAGGAGTGCTCAGGCCCCACTGGCGCGGAGGGGGGTTACCCACGTTCCTGCCCTCAGTCTTCTCTCCCTGGACCCTCTGGGGTAGATGGACCTCAAAGACTAGGTGAGTAAAAGGTGTGTGTGTGTGTGTGTGTGTATATATATATATATTCTATGGTCTGTCTGGATACTGGATTCTGATTGGCTGGCAGGTATGCAGTAAAACTGTTTAATGCACAGGTAGTTGTTCCAAGTCAGTTTAATCACCGTTCTATATTAATGCGCTGATGTAATGAGCACAAATAGCCAACAAGCATCACCGCCACACACCACACACACACACACACACACACACACACACACACACACACACACACACACACACAGAGAGAGAGAGACTCAAGTTGGCTGCACACACACATAAACTTGTTGTAAACGCTTCCCTGTGATTTTCATTAATAAAATAGCCTAGATACTAGAATAACCTGGATTTTAAATGCACTTTGCGGAGGCAACCACCCCGGTTCTTTGCCTCCATTAGTCGTGATGTTAAAATCCTTTAATATCGTATTATATATATATATATATTATATATCATATTATTATATACTACGCTTGAAAACAAGGAGTCAACAAGGGGGACAAACAGATTTCCACTGAGATGAATATGATTAAGTATTCTCAGTTTGGGGAAATATGTAACAGTGTTTCATAAACCTTGTTCTGTAAATTTTTAATAATTTTATTGTGGTTTTTGAAATGTAGGAGAACTGTAGAACTGGGTTGGCCATAGCTGTCTCAATGCAGACTGGAGAACAGTATGTGCTTATATACTATGTGCAGTATGGGGCGGGGGTGCCATGAAGACAAAGTATTCCCCTTACAAGCAGTGGTGCAGTATGGGTGAGGTCATCGTAAAAGGCCTTTTATATCCTCTGTGCCCAGCGAAGTCATGTGAGGAGGATGATGAAAGAGAGATGGAGAAAACAAGTTAATGGACAGGCCTTCCTTTTAACCATTTTATTGCATTTTGGTGCATTTATATATATCGCAGGGCAAAATTTACTGAGTTCACATCACAGAGAATTTGGATAATAATTGTATAATAACTGACAGAACAGAAAAAAAATGAAATATGTGTTTGCAGAGGATTTGTTGTAATGGTAGAAAAAGAAAATGACGATAGCCACTAAAAACAGGCAACAGCCAGTATTAAAAAAAAACAACAACAACACATAATGAGCTTCTTGTTGTATCATATTATTACTTTTTTTTGCATACATTTGAAACTTATTACTTGTTTTTAATAATATTTACTTCAATACTATGGAAGTCAATGGCTACCGTCAACATTTCAGCCTACTTGTGTTTCAACATACTAAGGTATTGTTTTGGATTTTTTTCTATTACAATAGGATCACCAGTGGACCCTAGGAAGGTGCTGATTGTCGCTGGCCATCATAACTGGATTGTAGCTGCTTATGCACATTTTGTCATTTGCTACAGGTAAAGCTACAGCTCACATGACTTGAAATATAAAATAATAAAAGTTATACTCACCATTGGTAGACTGTGATTGTTATTTAGGATAAAGGAATCATCAGGCTGGCAGCAGGTGTTTTCCAGCCCTTACCTGGACTGGGCCATAGAGCGGGTGGCCCTCAATGCAAAAGTCATGGGCGGCCCACATGGAGATAAAGACAAGATGGTGGCAGCGTCATCAGAGAGCAGCATTATGTTGTGGAGTATCCAGGATGGAGGGAGTGGAAGTGAAATAGGTGGGAGGACAGAACAAAAATGAAATGTGAAGTCTCTCATATGTGTCTATTTTGTGAGATAATGTTTCTTTGTCTTTGTGAAGGTGTGTTCAGTCTTGGAGTACCTGTTGACTCTCTGTTCTTCATTGGGAGTCAGCTGGTCGCCACCAGTCACACGGGGAAGGTGGGAGTGTGGAATGCCGTCACCCAGCACTGGCAGGTAAAGCTATTTAAATTTTATACTACATGCAAACATATTATCAGGGTTCATATTTGATTACTTTATTTGCAATATATCACTTGTACAGGTGCAGGATGTGGTGCCCATCACAAGCTGCGACACTGCTGGCTCCTTCCTCTTGCTGGGCTGTAACAACGGCTCAATTTACTATATTGGTAAGCTGCTTATCTTCTTCTAGATTGCATTGAATTTATTTTTAGATGACGTGAGTCGTTAATGAAACACTACCAAAAGTTTGGGGTCAGTAAAATTTTTGTTAAAGAAATGAATGCATTTACTTAGCAAGATTGCATTACATCGATCAGTACATCGATCGAAGTGACAGTAAAGATATTTATGTTACAAATATTTCTATTTTGCATGAATGCTGTTTTTTTTTAAACTTCCTATTATCAAAGAAATAATGATACATGGTTTTCCATAAAAATATTAAGCAGCACAACTGTTTTCAACATTGATAATAATAATAAATGTTTCTTGAGCACCAAATCAGCATATTATAATGATTTCTTAAGGATCACGTGACACTGAAGTCTGGAGTAATGGCTGCTGAAAATTCAGCTTTGCCATCACAGGAATACATTAGGTTTTAAATATATATTAAAATAGAAATTTAATTTCAAATTGTAATAATATTTAACAATATCTCTAACAATATTACTGTTACTCCATTCAAAAACATAAAATCTTTTGAACAGTAGTGTATTTTAATTTTGAGTTAACTGTATTTAAATATGTACATTGCAAATGTATTAAACCCATTTTACATTTGAAATGTCACCACTATAACATTTGAAATACCTCTAATATGTACACGTAATATGTTAAATGAGAAGATGATAAAGGAAAGACAACCATTTTCTCTCCACTCTCAGACATGCAGAAGTTTCCGCTGAGAATGAAGGACAATGACTTGTTGGTGACGGAGCTGTACCACGACCCATCGAATGATGCCATCACGGCCCTCAGTGTCTACCTGACTCCTAAAACCAGTACGTCCAACGATGGTTAATTAGTCTAACTAGGAACAATGAAGTGGTGAGTCTGACCAGTCACTGATCTCACAGGTGTGAGTGGGAACTGGATTGAGATCGCATATGGAACCAGCTCAGGGGCCGTGCGTGTCATCGTGCAGCATCCAGAGACTGTTGGATCTGGTCCACAGCTCTTCCAGACCTTCACTGTCCACCGCAGCCCTGTCACTAAGATTATGCTCTCTGAAAAGCACTTAGTTTCAGGTAAAAACTACTCAGAAATAGGACGATAGAATGCAAAATGTTGGTGATCTATAAATTCGGTCTGTTTTTGTTGAAGTGTGTGCTGACAATAACCATGTACGCACATGGACGGTGACGCGCTTCAGAGGCATGATCTCCACTCAGCCAGGATCTACTCCGCTGGCCTCCTTTAAGATCATCTCACTGGAGGAGACAGAGAGCCATAGTAGCTATTCCTCCGGCAATGACATCGGTGAGAGACTTGTAAGGCTTGTAGCTTTCCACTGTATCGGCACAAACAGAACTGAAAAGCTGCTATTGTCCTCCATTATCCTGTGAGCTTAACTGCTGTTGTAAGCAAACCAATAAAATAGCACTTCATCTGCTGTTTCCATTCAGGCCCATTTGGAGAGAGAGACGACCAACAGGTGTTCATTCAGAAAGTCATTCCTATAACCAACAAACTCTTTGTTCGCCTCTCCTCTACGGGAAAAAGGTACATTTTGAGACACATTTCATTCTTAGACGAGGTGCACACTGCATAATATGCTGAATAAATATCTCATTATTTACTGTTGCCCTAACATTGTACGTGTACTATTAAAAATGGTGACTTAAAGAGATAATCCCAAACAAAAATTTACCAATTTTACCAATCCTCATGTCATTTCAAACCTGTATGTCTTTCTTTGTTTTGTGGAACATGAAGATATTTTACATTTATTTGTTTTATACATTTATTAAAATCTTTTTATCCCTGTATTTCAGGATCTGTGAGGTGCAGGCTGTAGGTGGTACCACCATCACGTGTTTTACAGTGCGAGAGTGTGAGGGCTCGAGCCGCATGGGCTCCAGACCCCGCCGTTACCTCTTCACTGGCCACGCAAACGGGAGCATTCAGATGTGGGACCTCACCACCGCCATGGACACGGTCAACAAGAGTGACGACAAGGCCAAGCGGGAACCAGGTCTGATTATTACTGTGGACAAAATAAGGAAAATAAATTGTCTGTTTGATAAAGTTGTGAAATGATGTTACCTGTCTGCAGAGGTGGGAGGTCCAACTGAGGAGGAGCTGCTGAAGCTGCTTGACCAATGTGATTTGAGCACATCTCGCTGTGCCACACCCAACATCAGCCCCGCCCCCTCTGTGCTGCAGCACAGCCGGCTGCGAGAGTCCTGCTCCAGGTACTGTAGTGCAAAGGCTTATTCACAAATCTGAATTTTAAAACAAAACTCTTCTTCAGTCAAAGTCTGAAATATTGTAGTGCAGTGATTTGGAGGCTAGTTGAACTTCTAATTGCTCAGATTCTGATTTTGCTGTCATTCTGGTATTCAAGCTCAAACAGTGATACAATTCAGCACATATGAATAGCTTTGGTATAAAAAAAAGTTCACATTTTATATTGATGTAAATAGACCTTAAAGGGCTAGTATACCCAAAAATGTAAATTTACTCCATAGTGACCACCGCTGTCAAAACAGCCATACAACAGTGTGACTGATGCTATATTCTTTGTGAAGAGACCAAAAAGTTTGTTTTTCACACACAAATCTTTGAAGACAGATTTAAAAAAAAAAATTACAAACGATTATGGCAAACACAAAAGATTATAAATAACATCCTATATTTCAGTCCATTCCTTAGAGAAAACTTTCAGATGACTAAGATTACACTGCACCGCCTGAGCTACTTTTTTCTTTTGTTTTTGTCTTTTGTACTAGAAAAGTCGTATGGAAAAAAGTTTGCAACATATCAATTCAAATCAATAATATTGGAAACCAGTTATGTCAAAGTATTATTTTGTTTTTTTTGGGTAAACTATTCCTTTAATGTTCTTAATGAATTTTAAGAATAAATTTGTAATCATTCAGCAACACACCATTTTATTTAGTCATTTTTACAGTCTCCAGCTGCAGGCTCAGGAGCCCATCCCTGAGACGGCCACTTATGGAGCCTTGCGGCCGTACCGAGAAAGCCCCTTGCTGGCCCGTGCTCGACACACCGAGAGCTTCCACAGCTACAGAGACTTCCACTGCTTAAACCTGACCAAGGCCCTGCTGGAGAACCACAGACAGTGCGGATCCATGGAGGATGAGATACACCATTCAGCGGGAGAGAACAACGCTGAGGACCCCGACAAAAGGAACTCTACCATGGATCTTTGGGGGTCCAGATCATCTGAAACCCAGTCTTCAGCTGCACGCAAACCCCCAGACAGCCCAGGAGACCAGCAGCGAAGGGCCCATTTGATGGAGGAAGTGGCTGCAGACCCTAGACCAGATGGGGGCAGGAGGAGAGGGGCATTTGAAGCAAATTTTCTAAGCAGGAAAAAGGCCCCCCCAGTTCCACAACTGAGCCCCCCACCGGCAGGAACTGATGGAGGGAGCAGCGACTCGTCCAGCACCGCCTCACCCTCGCCAACTAAAGTGTCCACATCCCCACGCCATCGCAAGGCTCCTGACGCTGCATGTGAGTGATGGTTCACACAGATTTGTCCTATGCAGAGGTCGTACCAAATACAATAATCAATGACAGGGAAAAGAAAGTAGTTGAATGGATGACTTCAAAAGTGAAGCGTTTCAGAATGTAGATGCGAAGGTTTGGCAGGATACAAGCTGGCAGCTAAAAAAAGAAACCTCACTCACTGTGGACAGATTTAAAGGGAAAATACACAGCATAAATATGTCAGTTTCACATGTCTGTTAACCGGTTGAAAGAAGTTATTAAACTTTTGTCAGACTTTAATATGAGCTTAAATATGAGATACATTTACTTTTCATTCCTTTGAGAAAATTAACAAAGAGTGACTAGATTAATTATTCAGCCAGTTAGACTTTAGCTTTGTACACCTGTGCCTTTACTAAACATTTTTATTGTTTTTGTCCATTAAAGGGATAGTCCACCCTAAAATGAAAACGTGAAGAAAATTTGAATGAAGAATTTACTCACCCTCATGTCATTTAAAACCCACAGGACTTTCTTTTGTGGATCAGCAAAGGAAAAGTTTAACAGAATGTTTTGCTGCTCTCTTCTATACAATGAAGGTGGATTTATATTCAGAGTAATAGAATTAAATGTGTTACTATTGATAATCTTTTCTTGATAATCCTTCTCGACATTTGCTTTCATTGTATAGTAAAGATCAGTTTGACTACTTTCGTGTTTCATGAAAGAAAAAAAAAATCATACAGGGGTTGAAAGACTTTTCAGATTTTGAGTGGATTATTGATTAAATGGTTTGCTTTTCTCTTGTAAATGAAGTTGCTTTTTTAAAAAGTAGATTAGCATGCTGATGCTACTGGCCACTAACAGTACCTCCAAAACACTGTGATGCACTTTATTGTCTGTACTTACATTGAATGGACTGAACAGATGAGCTTTAATGATCAGGTTTGACTCCACTGCTGTCGTGAAGGCAGCAGGAATCAGCAGCCTTTGACAGAATCTCTTTCTTTCTTCATTAATCCTTTCAGACGGGTTGCGCTCTCTGAACTTTCAGCATGCATCCGCAGGGGATTTTTACTTGCTCTATCCATTTTGGGGATTTATTCAGTGCCTTTTGCTAATTTGGATAGATACTGCTGTGAGAAATCAAAACTGATTTAGCTTTTTTTTTCTGTCTTTCTGATGTGAGGGTTAGTTGAATTATCACATTATGCAACTGATTTAAGTGAAGCGGATTCAGTTCTACTCACAGAATAAGACACTTACCAAGATGAGAAAAAGAAAAGAAATGAAAAGAAAAGGTATATTTTACAATTGCCAGATTTAAAGGTAATAATATACAATTAAAAATAGATTTTTTTATTAATGGATTAGCTCTGTATTTAAAATGCTACAATACAAACTTCTGCCTAAATTAATCAACATGTGAATAATGTCATCATAACGTGAAATGTTATCATTTGCATTTTCACTTCTGTTAAGAATATACTGTCAAGAATTATTTATATTTGACATGAAGCTAATTTTGCATTCAACTGATGAGCATGGTCACTTTCTTTCCAGCCATTCCACTTAGTGTACAGGTTATATCCTGCCAGAGAAAATGTACAGTATATAGTGATTATTATTTTAATGGTAACTAAATGGAATCCTTTAACAAAGTACTTTATATAAAGGAAATGAGATCGTATTAATGCTATGCAATCAGTGTTAGTGCTGACAGTAGGCTACATAGCCTGAAACTAAATCATGAATAACAGAAATGAATAGCAGAAAGTTATTTGGACTACAGCATGAAGCTAGAAAAATAAATTCAAATAAATAAAATAATATAAATAATTACCCCTTGGAAGAGCTGCATGTTTCATTTCTCAAAATGATGTTGCATATGCTTCCAATTGACTTTTTAAAATGTCCTTTGTTGCTAAGACTGGTTTGCTCCTAGGTGTAGTGATCTTGGTATCAAAATGGTATCAAGATATGCATATTAATTAATTAAATGCATATTACTTAATCAGCTACTTATGTAATTTATTTGCTCTCTGAGATGTTTCAGTGTTGGGGAATATTTAATTGACAAGAGTATGATTCTTTATGCTTGCTTTCAGAAATACAGTCACAAGCTGATTTGTGTTTTCAGTCTGGTTACTGTATGATTTCATCTCCAGACAAGAGATCTTATCATTTCAATATGCAGAATAGTTATGTTTTATCAAACAAGACTGGCTTACCTGCTGCACAGATCATGACATGGCTACAAGAAGAAAGTTTATGTTACTTGAAATATGGAGAGAAAAAAAAAATAGAATATGGTACATACAGCACAGATCGGTACTCAGCTTCTGTACATTTCCAGTGGCACAATAAAGTAACCAAACAGAGCTGCGTCTCAGACTATTTGATTTTGTTTTAATAAGCATGGAAACATCAACAATACAAACACAACTTCTACATTTCACAACTCTATAGCAACGATTGTCCATAAATGAGTGTACGAGACACCATAACTACACAAACCTCTGATTAATCTTAGAGTGAGCTCTGTTTAATGGAAAAAAATATTAAAAATAAATTATTGCAACAATAAATAATACTGATTTTTAAAAAAAGTTAACGTAAAAATGTGTTTTTTAGGATAGTGCCTTTCATTTTTGCTTATTTCTACGTGAAATAACAACTCATGTTTAATTAAATATATTCACACTTTACAGGTTTAAAACAACCTCTGATAAAAAAAAAACATGCACATGTAACAATGATGACAATATTTGGAGTTGAACATTTAAGACACTTGATCCATTGGCATCATCACAAATGTGTTCACACTATTGCTCAGTCTAGCAGGCACAACACCACATTAGCTAACATTTCCATTAATACAGACAGTCTAGGACATGTCTAATGGATTGACTATCTTCCTCATTCATGGGTCTGTAGAGACAGAAGAGATAGACTTCCTCTCTATGTTGGCATGAATAATTTGGAGACTCAGTTCATTAATACTTTATGATTGTGGTAATATTTCATAGCTACACCGCCCGTCATAAGACTCCCTTTAAAGTATTAATAATACAGTGCTATTTTCAGAACAGTTTGCCTCCTCTCTGCATCAGTGCTAAGCACATATTACAGCAAAAGATAATCTATGTCTGATAATAACATGTATGAAATCAGACTAAACCCTATAAAAAAAATCAAAAGAAGTATATGCTGCTTATCCTGTACTGTAAGCCTTCACCTCCTCCAAAGTACTGATTTCGTTTATATGCAGCTACCTCACACCACTTCTTTTTTTTAGGTGGCACAATGCAGTGTATAATACCAACGAGTATGATATTACATTAGTAGCAGTACCTATTAAATTGTCCTCCCCACTCAAAAAATCTTCCGTCTGTATAATGAGTATATCCCGATTAAAGAACAAAATTACTTGCTCGCTGATGATTTTTTTTTATAAAGATGTGACCCTGGACCACAAAACCAGTCTTGAGTCGCTGGGCTATAGTTGTAGCAATAACCAAAAATACATTGAATGGGTCAAAATTACAGATTTTTCTTTCATGCCAAAAATCATAGCTATTGTAAAATGGATCGGTTCTTAAGTATTTGTACAATTTCTCTACTGTAAATATCTCAAACTTGATTTTGTTTAGTAAATATTTATTGCTAGAAACTTCTTTGGACAATTCATTAAATGCGTTTTCTCATATTTGATTTTTTTTGTACCCTCAATTCCATGAATTTTTAAATAGTTGTATCTCATCATATGTCCTACACTAACAACCATACATCCAATGAAAGGGCTTAGTTAGATTCAGATTTCATATTTATGATTAATACAATCTCATGTGTTTTCGAAAAATTGACTCCTTATCGACTTGGTTTTGTGCGGTCCAGTTCCCATTACTTCTGTCATATAACACTTAATAAAAAATTAAAAGAATATATAGATACATATATAGTCTATATATATAGTTATTAATAAAATGCTGATTGATGGCGATGCAATGCAGATGGCACTGAAGACAATGCTGCAAGATAATTATATATTTTTAAATAGAATAGAGCTTTATCATCAACATCCTCCTTGCCAAATCGAGGGGGTGCATGTCGTGACACTTCTTGGTCAAGGCTTGCGAGGATGATATAGCCAGCAGCGACACTGGGTGATACCTTTTAAAATATGATGTCAACCAACTTTTTCTTTTACTAAATAAAGAAAGTAATACAGAATGTAAATTTATAAATAATCATTCTATGGATTAAAAAAACGGAGCAATAGGTGATGTCAGAGTAGTCACACTTAGCTGCAACATATAACTAGCACTATGACATCTCTGACTACTAAAAAAAGAATTCAGCCTTCTGAAATACAGCTCAATTTCTAATTAAATTCCACGCAATATTTTGTCATGTTTCAAACAAACCAACATGAAGATGATCTCCAACCAATTATTTTATAATATATACGGTATTCCTATCTGTCACTGTCTTATTTTATTGTTATGTAAATTTGATATTCACTCCGCTACATAGGTTGGAGACAAAAAAAAAAAAAAAAAAAGAAAACACTATTTACCAGAATGTTTTCCACAGTTGTGTGTGTGTGTGTGTGTTTATGATCACTTTACAAGTGAGTGTCTGTAAACATGGTTTGCTTCTTCTTCACTGAGCTGTAGCTTTTAATCGTCTCCCCAAACTCCTCATCCCCCACATACTGCAAAAAACATAACAGTTATCATCAGCTAGGATCATTCCTTCACCAGGCAAACTGAATAGACTGTTGGTACACATCAGAAATGTTTATAAAAGTAAATATACAGAAGTTGTTTGCAACATTTGGACTTTTTACATGATTGTGATTGGTCATTTGTGTCATTCTATTTGACTAAATATTCTTTTATAACGTCCACTGAACTATAAATGACCATTGTCCATGAAAACAATTTTTCCCACACTACCATTCAAAAGTCAGTAAGATTTTTGAAAGACATTTCTTGTTCACCAAGGCTGCATTTATTATTCAACAATACAGTAAAAACAGTAATATCTTATGAAACTTTTTACTGTCTTCAGTTTTAAAATAAAAGCATCCCATTTTAATACATTTTAAAATGTAAATTTTTCCTGTCATGGCAAAGCTGAATTTTAAGCATAATTACTCCAGTCTTCAGTGTCACATAACCTTCAGAAATCATTCTAATATGCTGATTTGCAGCTCAATGTTGAATAAAAAGTTATGTAGCTTGATATTTTTTCTGAAATTTGTAATACAAGATTCTAGTATATGAATAGAAAGTTCAAAAAACAGCATTTATTGTAACAATGTAAAGTCTTTACTGTCACTTTGATCAAATGCATCCTTGCTGAATAAAAGTATAATAATACAAAAATAAAACTCTTGAACAGTAGTGTACATATTTCTTTTGTCACTCTGTATAATGTAATATTTTATCTCAAATAAACATCATATCCATTTATTTATTTACTTGTAAAGTTAGAACCCCTTTAAGGGCAACACAAGACCTCTCCACACCACTTTTTATTGTTTTTACTCACAGTTATGACTGACTGTACACTACCCCTTATAACAAAAATTCTACATCATCATCGTCATCAACTCACCATGCCGCTGTCAGTGCCGTGCAGGTCAGCGTCCCATGCTCCACCGCCCAGAGATTTCTTATCCTGCGTGTCGATCAGCTGACTAACACTCCGATGCAAGGAATTCTGGGAATAGGCATGGCTGAGCTGGCTCTGGCTGGGAACACGCAGTACAGACATGCTAGCCTGATAGCTGTGGTTGCTGGTGCCGATCTTAGTGTCAGTTAAACCCTGATCATGAAAACACATATGATATCAATATAAAGCACAAATACACACATAACTGCACACTCAGTCTGTCAATCACATGCAGCAGAGACAGTCACTTCCAACTGATGACCAAATGTCAACAATAAGCCACTAAATGAGAAGGGCTGTGCATTAATAAATATTGCAACCACTGCATGCAGTGCCACTCGACAGCAAAACAAACCCCAAAGCATAATGGAAAGTGAATGCAATCTCTAATAAGAATAGTGACACAGATTAAAAAAATAAACTTTTGTATATTTGTGAATAAAAATGGAGAGAGGTGCTTGAACGTGCAAATGGAACAAAAGACATTCGTGTCTGTAGCACATAAACGTACACAAGTATTTGTAATTAGTATAAGAAACAGTAATAGTGACAGTTGCCTTGGCAAGTACCACTAATGAGGAAAAGGGCAAAACATGCCAATGCAGCAGGCCATAATCTATTCTGAAATACATCCCAGAGAGCCTGTACCTCAGTGTGCATGGCAAAACGCTTTAGTGTTATACTGCAGGAGGAGTCCGGTATATTGTCAAACTGGGAAGAGAAGAAAGAGAGGAGTGGGCTTACCATGGGTGCATCAGGCTGAAGCAGAGCAGTAGAAGCATGGTTAGAGCAGAGTTCAGAGGAAGGTCTCTGGAGCAGCAAGAACAGCGCAGGACAGAGAGAGTTAAAAAGACACACAGGCAGATTTAAAGAGAAAGGCCTACAGTTTAAAGGGATAGTTCCCCCAAAAATCAATTTGAAAATCTGAAAAGGGTCTCATTCTCCGGCCTCCAGACTAGAGATTTGTTTCTTTCCAACAGATGTGAAGAATGTAGCTTACATCAGTTTACGTTAATTGATGGACTGGAGCCGTGTGGATTATTGTGATGTCTTTATCAGCTTGTTGGAGGACTCTCATTCTTATGGCACCCATTCACTGCAGAGATCCACTGGTGAGCAATGGAAAAAAAAAATGAAGGCATGAAATTTCTCCAGATCTGTCGAATCAAGAAAAGAACGCTCTACATCTTGGATGCCTGAGGGATTTTAAGTCTACATTTAAATTTTGGGTGAACTATTCCTTAAAAGGTTGGGAGTGTTTATCTGGCTCTTAGCAACCAGACAGCAGCCAAGTTCAAATTTATTTGATCAATCTTTAAAGAAAAAAAAAAACAGTGAAATATTATTACATTTTCTATTTTAATACATTAAATTTTTTTTTCGTGATGGCAAAGCTGAATTTTCAGCAACATTACTCCAGTCTTCCGTGACACATGATCCTCAGAAATCATTCTAATATCTGATTTGGGTGCAACAGAAACTTTCTTACTAGTATTAATTTAACAATTTTTTGGGAATTGTGATGCTTTTTTTTAGGAGCATGAGGACTAGAACTAATATTTTTGTAACATAAATTTTTTACTGTCCACTTTGATCAATGAATACTTTTATTCAGGGATATCATCTAAAAAAAAAAAAAAAATCTACGGACCCTATACTTTTTGAATGGTTGTGTAATAGTTAAGATTATAGGCTAGCTAATCTGTAACAGTCTTGCCTTTTACTATGACATGCCATACCTTGCAGTAGGACGAGCAGGTTATCCATCCCTCTTCTGGACAGCTGAGAAGTGCCTGATGCAGCTTTGAGTGCAAACTTTGTGTCAAGCAAATTGAGAATGAAAAAAAAAAAAAAGAGTAATCTTTTTTTATTTCACCTCCTACAATCTACATACACTTTCAAAAAAAAAATGGTAGAACAAGTTAGAGCAAGCTTTACAGACCTAGTTAATTACCATTAGAAAATAATTTTTCTCTCACCAGATAGGTGTCATTAGGCGGATACTTGGTACTTCTCCTCTGAAGGGGCACTATTGGAGGTCTCTCCCTGATGAAGGGGGGCTTGCTTAGGGCTCTTCTCAGCACCAGACCCATTAACAGAGCCAACAGCAGCAGCCCCAGGAATGCCATAAGAATGATGAACCACAACTCTGTATAGAACTGGTATTCAGCCCCATTCAAACCTGTTTTACCTCCAGAACTCGACTCCACGGCATCTGTGGGGAACAGATGAGATGCTCAGATAAGAAAAAACCACAGAGAATGGATAAAACCATAATACAAATATTACCTGGTCACCTGCCAGGCCGGAGTAAACGTACCTATACCAGTGGCCATGTTGTATTTAATGACAGGAGAGCTGGCACTGCCGCTGTCAGTGGTGCAGGTAACTTGAAATGCAAAGGCTGAAGAGAAAAGCGACAAAAAAGATGATGAGAGAAGGGCCCAAAGAAAGAGAACTAGTGAGCTTCACAATAAGATGGGCCCAGCCAGAGGTCAAAGTATAACCATATGGGCATACTTTTATCAGAGGTGCGTGGGATGTGCAGAGAGCTGTGGAAGCCGCTGTAGATGCGCAGATTGTTCTCGGTTAGGCTGTATTCTCTCAGAGGCCCGTTCAAAGAGAAAGAGCCGCTCCAGTCCACAAATACTGTGGTGATGTTACTGTGCACCACAAATGGCTCTTTATATTGAGGAGCTACAAAGAAATCACAAGAGAGGGGTTTGATTTAGGTGCCATCATTTTTGAAAAACATTTTGGTAAAAGGAATGACTTGTATGGCATTTCTAATTTGTTAGCAACATATAATCAGAGCCATACGAGAGTCCCGAAGAGAGTCCTTACATTCATTGAGTGTGGTGATGGAGACCCAGTCAGACGCAGTGCTGCCCATGTTATTGTAAGACACTACACACAGCTCATAGTTGGCATAGGGCAGTAGGCCAGTGATGTTGAAGCTCTGTCCCATTCCAAAGAACTTGATCTCCACAGGGCCGACGACACAGGTTACAGGGACAGGCTGCAGTGGCTGAGGACAGGATGATCGCACGTGGAGCTCACAGCTACAGAGATGAAAATGAAAGGGACAAAGATTTATGCTTTTAATATACTATGCAACCTTAATCACTACCTACTATTCAATACGTTTTTGGTCAGTTTTTTTGTAAATAAATTATCTTTTATTCATCTAGACGATGACTGATCAAAAGTGACAGCAGATTTTTATACTGTTACAAAAAAGGTTTCCACAAAATATTTAGCAGCACAACTCTTTTCAACATTGACAATAATAAGAAAAAAATAAACGGCCTGAGCACCAATCAATGTATTACTGCAAATGCATTTTTGAAGGATCATTGACCTCTGTGAAGACAGGACTAAATTACATTTTAAAATACATCAAAACAGAAACTCATGTCATAATATCAGTTTTGACTTTATTTTGATGAACATAGCGCAGCATCGGTGAGCATAAATTATTTTCAAAAATATTTTTAAAAATCCTGATCTGATCCTGGCACAATATGTAAGATTTTTTTATTAAAATATCCAAAAAAACACTAGAACAGTTTTATATATTTTGCGGACTTACATTGTCCCAGATGTTTCGAAGAATGTTTAAATACAGAAAAATAAGCAATTTTAACTAGTGACGCGGACCGTGTCTATAGTGTCATTGTGTCGCCTGCCAATGAGGTCATAACCCCTTGGTTTTTTAGAAAACATGGAAACACTAAAGACGCTTTAATAGGTTGTGCGTTTTATTAGACCGGTGACAACCGCACAGAGTAGCATTATAACAGAACTTTCAAACGTATCTAGTATGATAAAACAGCGCTGCTTTACCCCACATACGCACAACCGGAAGGAGTGGAAGTGCTAAAGTGTGGCATAATAAAAGCTCAACTGCTTTCGAGCCGTGTGTCACTCTCATCTCTCATTAGCAATTGCTTCAGCGACCTCGTTTCACTTCGACGTCTTTCAGCCTCACCCTGCTTCATACTACAACATTAATACATCTTTAATACATTAGCTCATCCATGAAAATTTTTGTGCCTTGATTCCCAGTACGGTTTCGTGTTGGCTGTCAGGGATAAGATTGACAACTCCCATGAATCACACGCACGCGGTCAATCAAACGAGTGGCCCCCCCCCTTTTTTTGTTGCTTGTGTGTTGTGTTGACAATATGCCACGCTAGCGGTGAAACCTTACATCTTTACCTTTACTCTTAGCATCTTATGTGAAGTGGGTAATTTTGCTGCTAGTGGCACCAAATGGATTTCCTCAGTCCTGCCCCAAACTCATACCATTGGTTGTTTTATTTCTAGGCCAAACTGCTCAAATGAACAGGGCAATATTTTGATGATTTGAATACTTGAGAAAATATTTTAACATTTTAGAAATCACACACTTCAGCCTTATATATTAATATAAAATGTTAGTCTAATCATGATTATATTAAGTTATCCATTTATTATATTATGCAAAATACATATTTTTACCTTTCAATGATGCCATTGGGCTGAAGAGGCATGTCCCACTCCACCAGAGCTGAGCGGGAGGTAAGGGCGATTAGATGTGGCAGGGGCTGCTGGGCCGGGGCAGAGGCCTGGGTGCGGAGCTCACTTAAGGGACCTCGGCTGCAGCACAGGAAACAGGTGCAGGCCTCCACACCTACAGAATACACAGTGAAGGGCCTAAGACCATGGAGAGTTTGCTGGTGGGACGTCCCCTCAGACAGCTGCAGACACAGATATGAAAGCGTTAGTTCCAGTTTTGTACTATAAATTCTAATAATCTAAATCCTCAGTTGCTTATATGTAGTTGGTATATGTATATGTAAGAATACATATATTGTACTTGATGTACCAGCTGGTATGAGTCTTTGTTTTGTGCAAAGACTCTGTAGAGGCTGACAATGCCATTTGGCTTGGTGGGTGGGCTGATATCCACCACAGCTGAGGTGGCATGGATGTGCAAGAATTTAGGCGGGCTCAACCCCGCTGGAGGAGCTGGACCTGTGCGACCTTGAGCCCAGGGGCTACCAGCACGACCTGCTGAGTTTACAGCCCACACCTAGATGGTCAAAATTAAACAACACACGAAATCAGGTATTTAATTACATGTATGTATATCTAAAATAATAATAATTATTAGTAAATATAATAGTATAGAGTAGTAAGGAAAGTGTATAAATATCAAAAAGAGAATAAAATGGTATTTAATAGTATCTATTAATTATTATAACATATGTCCGTACTAAAAACTAGTGCAAACTACTTCACCAGGTTCCGAATGGGCAAAAACATCATGAAAATAACTCGACAAAGCTAAAATATTAAAACGATTGAGTGTGTGAAAATGGATATAATGACAAAAAAGAGTAGAAAATAATGCAAGTAACTGACAAAACCCCCCCCCCCCTGTGTAGTCCTTTTTAATAAAGTTAAACGTGGAGCTTGCTATTTTAATATGAAAGGGAAACCCCACTGCCAAACTGGGCCTGGTAATAAACCTTGGTCGGGCGAGGGCGTAGAAGGGGTCCGCTTTGGAATGTGTGGGTAAGCATGCTAGAGGAAAAGAAACAATAAAGGGAGGCTTTGGCAGCGCCAGTTGGGCAAGGAAAACTTCAAACGCTAGGCACTTTTGACTTGTGGGCGGCACCCCCTCGGTGGCGTAGTACACATTTGTTCATATGACTTTGACAGAAGCGGGCGGAAAAAATATCCTTTAAATGTATTTAAGAACAATTTTGCATTTTTGAGAGCTTCTTCTCTCATTTTTACTACTTGCTAGACCACAGCTCTAACATGTAGCATCATTTTTTCTGTGCTGTTTGAGTCACCCTACCTTTTTTTCGAGACCCACTGGTATAGATATGCACGAGAAAAGAAAGGAAATTTTGTGCGCAAAGCTACAGGTGAGTGTATCGAGACGCCTGTGGTCTCTCTCACACCTGCAGGGCCGATATAAGACCGGATCTGATACCGACACCAGCTCTGAAATGGCCCAGCAGACAAAACAGAGACTCGGCACCATCTTCCTCTTAAAGAGGAGTCACCTTCACCTGATGAACCCACCTGACGCCTTTTGCAAAAGGAAACTACCCATTCAACTACTTTGAGGAGTCAGTAGTCGAAGCCCTGCTGTCATTAATAGCCAAAACATCAGCATCCATTACAGAATCACTCCAGCCTGAATCTACATGAAAATTAAATTTCACCTTCATCAAGGAGTAAATGAACACATGGAAAGATGAAGTAATCTTATTTACTAGACGAGCTGTTTGTATAATTACACAGAAAGAGTAGGAAAAGGTCAGCTGGGGTCGCTATTTGCATGAGTAAGTAATTTGTAGATTGTCAGTTATAATAGCAGCGCCAGATGGATGTTCCTGTGGATAGGGTTAAATTAGCCTCAATAATAGGCAATTACACCGTGATCAATCCAGATGATAGATCTAAGTGGCAATTCACATGGACTGCACGAGACACTGGCTGATTTCACATTCCCATACGAACCCATTCCACTGCCAAAGTGACGACTAGACATGTCGAAGCGCAAAGGGGGAGACAGAGGTGTTGCAGGGCGACAGAAGAGAAAGAGGGCGGTCATGGAAACAGCCTCTTGTCACCCAAAGTGAGAAAAGGTCACGTTGGCAGTAAGACAGTGAGGAAGAAAGAGTGGCGGTATGCTTGTGCCAAAAAGCGGCGTTATGGATGAGTACAGGACAAAGAAATGCGATAACCTTAATTTTTCACTGATAAATCTTTCCGATTCCCAGATAGGAATTTAGAGAAAAGAGATATAGGCGCTACGTTTTAAAGTGGAGTCAGCCAGGACATCTTCATGCCCTTGTATGCGGTGCAGACGTTTTATTGCCACCGAAGCACTTGCATACAGAGCTGTAATTAACGCGGGAAAATAAAACTATTTAATGAGCGAGCTCTAATGGATGTGAGTGTACACCGCTAGGACTGAATCTGCCCGGAGACAGGTCCTCATTGGCTGTGGCTACGCCCCCAGTCATGGACACGGGGCCAAGAGTTCCCTTTTCTGTTATGAGCACTAGGCTAATTAAGATTTGACATAAAAGTGTCAATAAAATATGTAGCCTCTTAACATGGGATGGGTTTGATTTCACAGGGACACATGCCCTTGTGTGAGAACGAGTAAAATGAAACACAACAAAAAGGGAGACTCCATGACATTAGAACAAAAACATTAAAGAAAGTGGTAGCCCTGACTCCCTCAAACACTGAACGGTCAACAAACAGCAATTTATACTGTTAAATAAGCAGACATAGACATAAGTTCAATGACGCATCCAGTATAGTTAGCAACCTCACCGGGGAAAGCCAATAGGTATTAAAAGGTCTTTCCGATACTTGTATATTTGGGAGGCCTAACAACTAATTCAGTGGCTTCGATCGTAATCGTCAGCATTCAGCCAGGCCCAGATTAATGGCCCTGTCGCTTGTCTGTCATCACTCAGCTCCGCCCGCCAGCTGTCATAAATTACCGCTCATAAATAAGATGGAACAATCAGGCAAACTCTATCAATTTAGTCCTGATCAGCCCACGCCTCTCAGGCCTGACAGTCAAATGCTAATGTTATTTTGCTCCAAAGGCTAGGCTGTCAATTAAGAAAGGTCTCGTAAGGCGATGGCGGTGCGATGAATATAGTGAGTTAGATTAAACGCCTGTCTATGTGAATGAGAGAGTATAGATGAGCAGAACGTTAAACACAACAGCAACAAATAATCATGCTAGCTAATTAATATATTCCTTGAGGACAAGTTTATATTTGGCAGATTTAATCATGTTTATTTGCATGATTACGCTAAAATATTATGTATCATAAGAATAAACTATGAAGTATCACAAAGTCTAGAGGGATTATTTTATATTCAGGATGCATCATGCAATAGACAGACTTGCAGCAGTGTTTATATTGTTAACTAAAACTATTTAAAAAAATGTGTTAATTAAAATAAAGCTAATGTAAAATATAAATATTAGATGAAAACCATAAAATCTTAATGAAAATTAGGAAATGCTGTCTGGCACCTATCCAGCAATAAAACAGGTTTAAGAACAAAAAGTACTAAAATGACAAACGATAGCATACTATATCTAAGAGAAATCGAACACTGTAGTATTTGAAGAGTTGGGAATAAAGACACTGACGTAAGCGACAACCTAGCAACCGTCCGAACACCGTAGCAAAAGGTATGGCCCCTCTGTCCAAATATCCACAACTTACAACAGAGGCCATTTCTTTAGAGTCACATTTTCTTGAGAAAATATAAAAAGTATGTTCATTCTTTGTGTAATATAACAATTTAGGTATAAAAAGTTAAAATCACATTCACCAATGACAGTCGATTTTGAAATTAGGAATGTAAAATTCATCTGAGTGAAATGAGAAAAAGCGGTGTGACCTGGTATTCGTAGGATGTGTAGGGCAGGAGTTTGTCATCATGGCAGGAGGTTGAGGAGTTGCGGTAGACCAGTGTAGTTACAGATCGGCTTTCCTTGTCTAAAGCGTGTTTTCGGTATAGCTCGTAGTGCAAAAGTTTCCCATTTGGCTCAGCTGGAGGAGACCAGGACAGCAGAAAGACTGTCTGTATGCCCTTAGGGTTAGTTTGCAGCTCCAGCAGCGGGGCAGGTTGTCCAGCAGGAGGCGACTCAAGCGTCTGTATTGAAGACCAGTCACTAGCAGCGCAGCCTAACAGGGTGCAGGCCTCCACTCTTACCTCATACCTGCAAAAATATGCAAACAAATAATAAAAATAAATATTAAATAAATCATTTCTAAAAATAAAGAATAACAATAGGTAAAAAAAACATTGATAGGGCATATATGAAAATAAATAATACATTACGCCAAATATATAAACAATAAAACACTTTTTTCCCCCTCAAAATATCAATGTACAATGCTTTTTTACCTCAGTTTCATCAGTACCATTTTTTTATTGGATTTTGAATATTTAGGTATATAAACAATTTTTGTGCTTATCCTAGTAAAACGCGCTGTTATTTATCAACAGTATAGACAACGGACAGTTTTGTCCTTCAGAAGGTCACCAGCGATGGACTGAAGGAGAAAAGGGAGAGAAGAGAGGAGAGCAGGAGAATAAAGGGAAGGTCGTCTGAAAGAGGCAATGAGTGGCGAGTTGATAATGCTGATGAACCATTATCATCACCCCACTTATCTGGATTTTCACTTCAACATACGTATACAGCTCCAGACTTTAGTCATCCCTCATTTGAGTGCCTCCTCCATCTGACCGTCTTTGTCTATGCCAAGGATGGAAACATTAGAAAAGGCTCAAGGTTGACTCCCTCCCCCTCTAAGATTATCTCTCTCCTTTTCTTCCTTCTCTCATTTGGTTTTATCAGTGTGTCTTTCTTTAGTGCAGCAACAGAAAAAGTCTGACCAGCTAATTGAGATTAAGATTTGCAGCTAGACATATTTAACAGGTATTAATTAAAGAAAATATCTACTTACAATTGTATTTAAAGATGCTTTAAGTACTCTGTTAGTTGTTTATTTATCTATCTTCAGCCACAAATGTTAGGGGTTGCCTTACAATATACCTTGCATGCCCAAATTCCCTCACCCTGAGTAAACGGTGTCAGTGCTGCATGCTGGTATTTTACCTGTAGTAGGCCTTTAGTGCAGTAAGGGAGAAGCTCTGGCTCTGAAACGCACTGTGGTGTGAAGCGAAAATGAAGCGTTTCACGTCGGGCTCAGCTGGGTCCCGTTTGTAAAGCGAGTAGCTGATGATGACCCCGTTAGGTCGTGCAGGGGTGTCCCACTGCACCATAATGCTGAATGGCCCCAGAGCCTGCAGTCTGGGGGGAGCCACACCAGAGGGTGCTGAAGACTGCGTCCTGGCCACAGTTGGCAGACTGGTAGTGGCTCCTTGACTGTTATTGGCAGTGATGGTGTAGCTGTACGCGACGCTTGGAAGTAAGGTGAAGTCATGGTAACGGGTGTCCATGCCAGTGTAAATGAGGCTCCCGTTTCGACGGAGCTCGTATCCTATGATTACTCCATTGGGCTGGATGGGCTCTCTCCACGTGACCTCAACCGATTCAGGGCCTGTGACTTTTAGAGATGGGGCAGGCATCCCTGAAGGTGGTGCTTCTCTTGTCAGGACTGAAGTGGGCGAACTGGCAGTGCAGCCACCATTGGTGCAAGCCATCAAGATGAGGATGTAGGAAACATGTGGCTGTAGATCCAAAACCTGTGCACTTAACCGTTTCCCTCGGTAGACCTCCTCATCTTCAATTTTGAGAATATACACCACAGTCTCACCATTCTGGATGGATGGAACAGACCATGACACATTGAGTGAATAGGAAGTGACATCAGACACCGTAGGCGGCTTTACGTTGGCAGGGGCAGCTTCTAATGTCCTGATCTGCGTCGGCTCACTGGTAACACACCCAGCAACGGTGCAGGCAATGACTGCGTAACTATAGAGAGTGTATGGAGTTAAATCCACATCAGTGTAGTTGAGCACACTTGAGTCAAAGCTGAAATGGAAGCCAACGTTGTCTCTCTGAATCCTGTAAGTAAGAAGAACACCATTGGGCTCCAAAGGAGGCGTCCAAGCTACGAAGACTTCATTAGGCTTGCCCTCTACATGACTGACAGCTGGAGGAGCCAATCCTCTAGGAGGAGCTTGTGTGGTTTGAACTGTGAGCCACGGGCTATTGGTATATCCTGCCGCGTTTGATACGCGCACTCGAAACTTGTACCTGCTCCAGGGCAAAAGTCCAGACATATTATAGGAGAAGCTGTTAGCTTGGGTGTTGTTCTGGATGAACACAATCTTGGCTCTCATTGAGTCATCTTCATCACTCCGTACCCTGCCATCCTCTAGACTTACAGCCAGAACCTGGTACTGCAGGATCCTGCCATTGGGGTGGGTGGGTGGATACCAGCGGAGCTCCACGCTGCGGGATTGAACCTGCTGTACCATAAGAGCCGGTTGAGAGGACGGGGCGGCCTCCTCGGTGGTTACGCGTTGAGGTGCAGTCCTTGTACAGCCCGCTTCGGTGCAAGCTTCGAGAACGAGCGTGTACACAGTGTAGGGTTCCAGACGGCGGAACAGGAATTGACGTGCAAGCCCGCTGAACTCCAAGTTTTCCTCATTGAAGATATTGTACATCTGTGGAAATAAATATGTTACATGATGGCAGATTCTGGAGAGTGATATTGCAATGTTACCATCATTGAGAGGAGCATACTTTGATGACTCCATTTGGAGAGGCTGGTTCAGCCCACTGTAGAAGCAGCGCTCGGCCATGTTCTCTCTTCTCCACGCTGAAGTTAGCCAGGCCACTTGGAGAGGCTTCAAGGGTCTGAACGGTGGTCCAAGGACTAGGCACCTGACCTGCTCCATTAACTGCTTCTACATGCACATTATATGTGGTGTATGGCTCCAACCCAAAGACATGAGCCTGAAAAATGTTACCCTACAACACAAAAGACACAAATATATAGTTCGCATATACAGTGAGTACAGAAAAGCGTCACCCCTTCCTTTAAAATAATCACATTTTGTTGCTTTGCAGCCTGAAATGAAGATGGACAGAGTTTTTGTTTTATCCAGCTGTATTTACAGGTGCATCTTAACATCATATAACACCAACATGTCAGAAAAAAAAACAGAATCACTGAGTTGGAAAAAAATCACCCCTCTCCTAAAAATGACTTGTAAACTCAATCAGGTGTAGCTAATCACCTTCTCAATGGCACACAAAGCTATTTGACTTTCAACTGTGATCAGCTGTGGTCATTTTGATCAGCTCAAAATGAAAAGAGCTTTCCTGGAGCATTTCAGTCCTTGGCAGTGCAACTGAAGCAAACAATCAACTATGGGTGGCAAGGCACTGTGGACAGGCACAACTTTATCCCAGTGATTATTTTCTATACCCACAGTACATAGCCATATTATCAGTATTATTTATAAAATTAAGTCATTAACAAAAACCAGACTTATAATTAAAAGAAATTTTATTTATTATTATTATCTACAGCATACATTACGTAATGTATATATCAAAAAATATACATTTTTCATGAATGCAGTACTCATGAATAGATCAAGAATGCAAAGGTGGACAAAACAAAACAAAAGCTTTTAAATCACCATGAAAAGCCTAATATAAAACGATAATTAAATAAAGGAATGCAACACTGTCAGCATCCATGGCAAATGTTAGTTTTGTAAATAGATGTTTGCTTTTAAAACACTACCTTTTTATGTGGTTGAAAAATTGAGAACATTTGGACTATAAACCAGCAAACATATGCACATTGTCAATAGAGACAGCTGTTTCATTTCACTTTATTTCAGCACAGAGACTTATATCCTGCCCCTAGATGGCAATGCTATCAAACACTTTCCTAAACATGGGCATCAAGACATTAACAAGCAGGCGCTCCCTCATCCAGGATACTCAAGGCAGCCATTAAAAAGCGACTAAGAGAACTGATTTTTGTTATAGATTTCCAAATAAATGTTTATGGCACAGATCCCTAAAATGGGAAGTGTTTAAGTTTTGATTAAGAGAATTGGTTAAGCTGCCTTTTGGGATCCACCATACAATAAATTCTCAACATTACATTTCTTATTTCTTTCATTTCTTAGTCATGTATTTAAATGATATAAAACACACACTTTAAATTCTAAATAATACAAACAATATATTAAGATCCACTGCATATAAACCTGAAAGTGTACACCTCTATGTGGAAGCCAAAAGCAGCCAGGCTAGTGGACAAAAGCACTGAATTCAGACTTGCTTTAATTGAGGCAGAAAGAGGCCTCGCTATTTTAAACATTAAAGAGGTATCAGAGTCAGAAGTGCATTTAGCATTAGCTCAGGGAATCAGTCATTTGTAAAGGGGAAAGAAGTCTTTTAAAGCCCTTTTTCTTTCCTCTTTTTCTCTTTCAACTGAGCACAGGTCTCCCTTGTCTCATCAGCTGCTTACATATGTGTTATTTCCTGTGACAGCGCTGGGGGCTGCTTGGGCCAGGGGATGATTTTAATTAAGAATAACCATGTGGATTTGTCACAACAATTATGCTTATTAGATGAAAGTGGAGATTCCTGACCCTTCAAAGGTGTGGTACTGCTTCATTTGCATACAGTAGACATACTGTCCCGGCTTGCCACTGCTGACTTCAGCCTGAGCTGGATTTTATTAGTATCACGCTAAACAGCTACAGGGCCCAGGAAATGCCTCATCAAAAAGCATCAAATGGAGCCTTTGGTCATGTTTTAAGTAACCTACACTCTCTAACTGTCAGAAATGTATGAAAATTTTAGGCAGATAAAATGATGCACTGATGGATTTTGTTGAACGCATTATCATTGATCTGTGACTATCCCCAAATGTCTAACATTTATTTTTCATACACACAAAGATGCTTGAATAAAATGCAAATTCTTCTCTACACTGACATTTTATAACAAACCGAAGGAAAGATATTCATGATGCACATTGCCTGTGCTATTCACAGGCTGTCCATCCAAACAATTACAATTCTGTCTTCTGTGGAATACAAAAGGAGATATTTTTAAGAATGTTTCAAATTTTGTCCACACATTGAAAGTCAATGGGATCCAAAACAACATTAAACCCCACTGATTTTCATTAAATGGACAAATGTAAAAAAGTCAATTTATCTTTTGTGTTATGCAGAATAAAGAAAGTCATACAGTAAATTATGAGGCGCATTTTTGGTGAACTATCCCTTTAATACTAAAACCGCCCCACTGCTCTCATTCCTACCAGCACTTTAGTTTAACTGTTGAGAAAGTCTACAGACTTTAGTGCATTTCAAAGCATCTTCGCTTTTGTTCTGCAGTACTAACATCTGACAACCAGTTCCTGAGATGCCTTGACATTATTAATTATTTGTGGTTTAGATGTAAAGTCCTGTTCAAGCCAAGCCTCAATCAGATGGAGGGCTCTTGAATCACTGAGCTGTTCTTCAGACTGGGCTGGTGTCTGATGAAGGAAACCCCTCATGCATGCAAACGCACACATACAGAAACAGAGGAAAGTACCGTTTACCTCCTCTGAATGAGGCTGAGTATGTATGACAATCAGGACTGTGAATGATGGAAGCTGTTTTCAGAAAATAAAAGCACACACAGTCAAGTGCGCCACTAACTTTAGCTCTTTAAATAAGAAATTAGATTTAACAGGATCTCTCAGAGTGTTTACTTAGTACTACAATTCGAAAGCAGATTCTAGACAATATAATAGCAGACTAAAGCTTTTTCAGTGTACCGTTTGGCCAACTGTCCATATAATATTTTCTATATTATAGAATAAAATAATTATTTAAAAAGAATGGATCTTATTTAAAAATATGATATTATAAATAACTAAAATGTATTAAAATATTGTATATATTATAAAAGTTTAAGTGACACCTATACGCATTTTTGAATCTTTAAGTTACACAAATAAAATGTGTCACCAGCCTGGTCTGAAACTACGAATGAGATTAAAGTTTGTGAAAGCTCAGAGGAATCCACTATCAAAATTCACAGACCGTCGGGAGCTCCCCTCTGTGTGTCCTTTCAGCAAATGAGCGCAGGTTCAACTAGGGTCCAAACGAGCTGCTCGCGGTTCTGCTCGGATCATTCTGCTCCCCTTCAACAGTGTGTATACGAGCCTACAAAAAATACATGGTCCAACGCGCCGCCATCATGTTTATGCACTCTTCACTGTGTTCTTAATGATAAACTAACAGATTGTAAACATGCTGCCGGAGTTTCAAACCCCCCCCGCCCCTCTTTTTTTTCTTCTGTGCATTTTTTAAACAATGTCCTTCATGTTAGAGTGGTTACAGGCAGCAGAAGGACATCATTAGAGCCATGGTTAAACTGTAATTTACACCATTAGGAAGGCAGGAGCCATTTTTATTGCCTAGTAAATTTCAGCTCTGAAATATTTGGACCATATGGCTCAATTTGTGTAATAACCTTAATTTCTTGCACCCTTCAGGTCTGCCTGCATCTCCGCTTACCACTCCGACAGAGTCAGGCTTCTGTGCGCAAAAGGTGAAGCGTCTATAGAGCGGCGGTGGAGATTAATAAGGTGTCACGTCCTGTTTGGGTGAAGGCACTGGAACAGCAGCCAGATGGTATCTCTGCAAATGACTGTCAGGGGTCCTGATCTAATCAATAGGATGTATTAATACATCTCCCATCGCTGGGGTTCTCATGGGGCTGCTGAGCAACATCTGGAACGATCAGGAGCGGGAGAGAGAGAGAGTAAGAGAGGCAGAGAGACAGTGGAAAGCTACATACAGAAAGCAGGAGGAAAAAGGCAATAGCGTTAAAGGAAGAGAATGGGGGTGGGTGTGATGAAAGCAAAAAAAAAAAAAAAAAAAAAGGAAGCGAGGAAGGGATGAACTGCCGGGCTGGCTGTGACTGGGCCTGCCTAACTCTCATGTAGGCTTGATAAGTGTTTCCGGTAATGAGGCGCTGCACACATGGGAGGGAGGAAGCTTTTGGCGGCTAAAACCGCCTGTTGCTCCGTAGCCTCATTCAGAGTCCCCGCTGCCAGACGTCCACATTAATCCACGCACTGGCACGATTACGGGCCCCACTGACGCGAGGACAATTGCAGCCCCACCCACCCACCCACCCAAAAAAAAAAAAAAAAAAAATTGGTGCATCTCAGACCACATAATACCACACTCTACTCTCTGTTAAAGCACTACTAAGCAGCATCACACCATCTGCTCCACGATCTGACTCGCCTCCACATACTATGTGTCTAAGCAATGGTTTATAAATCCAATCAAATAACGGGAAACAATACACCACTCTTTGATTGCTTTTGAACTACAGCTGTTTACTGGCAATGCTCAACATAAGGACAACCCATATGTTTTTTGCGTTCCGAATAACACCATTTGTTTTTTTAAGACATATTTTTTACAAGTATTGTTTATCGCATATTAAAGTTGTTTGGCTATCATAAGACTAAAAAGTTCTATAAAAATCGTATCTGTGTAATTTAAATAATAGCAAGAAATAAATAAAAAAACCACCTATTGATGTAAATTTGAAATACTTTGGCAACAACAGAAATAAGTAGTTTAGGTTGACGTACTACATGGGCTACACTAAAACTCCACTTATTAAATTTGAAATAAAAAAAATAATATATTATATATTTAAAATAATTATATCTATTAGATATAGATTTATAATATATAATATACTAAACGCAAAAGCCATAAAAACTAACACTAATAATGAAACTCAAAATATACAAAAGGCGAACTAAATATCAATTACAAAACAATCAAACCAACATAAACACAACAACCACAACACAACAGTGTATTCGCGAGTACATAATCACCAAGATAAAGTTACCAGTATTGGAAGCATCATCGAATTGGTAAAACTATTTAACTATTGAATGTGTTCAATTATCAAAATACTTTTTAAAATAATTTTTCATTATATCCTTTAATTGTTTTAATTAAACTATTTTTTATATAGTTTCTATCTATAGAAATTGTTTATAGATATAAACGTATAAACTATATCTATAATATTTAAAAATAACCTATTATCTATGGTTCTTAGTTTCCTAGCTGCAGAAAATTTACTGATCTTATAGCAATATGTTTAAAAAGAAATTGATGTAATATTCTTATTATAATATATTGCTGGAGTTTTTTTCTGTCAGATTTATAAGTGCATGTACTATCACAATGACCAGTTTTTTTCTCTGCATGATCCTTCCTTCTCAGACATGAAAACAACTTTACTCCACCAGAGAACATTAACCTGTAGCCACTCAACAGTTGGCAACAGCTAAATCAATATGATGCCCCACTGCAGGCCAAGTATTGACATGGCAGCGGACAGCTGATATAGCACAAAGTCAGTGTCCAAAAAAAGATTTTGCAGGATCGATGGATTATAAATGTAGCCGTGAGAAATTGCACTAATACCCACACTACAATTTCCCCATGGCAGCTGTTATGCGATTGGGCAGTGTCTTCAGTAGATGACCATGGAAAAACCCATACCAGTATGGGTAAATGACCTTTATATTGTAAACCCCTTTCTTTACATTACAAACAATTAGCCTGGTTTTATCTGCTAGAAATCAAAAACTGAAAATACTAGTGCAATTTCTCAAGCAGCTTCAATAAGTAACGAAACAATATTTATTCCCAAAATGTATTCTTATAAAATTTACATTATACATTATATACTCTATAAAAATAAATTTTTTAATCATAAGTTATATTATAAAAACGTACAAAAAAATGCACAATTTGCAAAATGATAAATTTGCATCAGCCATTAGAAGGCCAGGGTCATAACTCAAGAGGGCTGAGGACACGTGGAAAATTAATTACAAGCTGATTAACTGCAATCTGACGTCACACTTCACCACTGAAGCCGACCTTTGGAGGTCAAGAAAACCTGAAAGGACTGCCAAGAGAATAGAAGCGAAACTGTAAATTACTCTCGAAGAAAAGAGGGGTGCTGATAAAAGGCCTATCCTGGATGACGTTCATTAATTGCTATCAAAATAATTAATTTGTCTATTAGGCAGGCATCTATCTGGTGCTCTGTGGGAGAAGCTGAACTCCTCAGTGGGTTCTGGATTCTTTCCCCTATGGTGTTGCTGCTATCAGGGGGCAAGCTGGCTCTGTTCACACTTGTTTTGAACAGGAGCTCAAGCTGAAGCTAATTTGGCCATGATGCAGTTGTGTGCATCTGCGAGGAAAGCAGCACACTATTTTTCCTCTGTGTCAAGCATGAATCACAGCGGCTACTTTTATAGGTGGAGACATCAGCGGATGAGGAATCTGTGTAAACATGCGAGCAATGGGCTGATCGCTGATGAATGATCTCAGACAGATGCTGATGCTGGAGACTGGAAATTTCAGGTGCTGAAGCTGAACTCAGAACTAGAAGCAGTTACAGCCAAAAACACAACAATGGGTCAATACACACTCAAAGTAGGCTCAAAATAAATCATAAGAATAATCTAAGCAAACAATCTAACTATACTTAAAACAACTATAATTTGAGTTAAAGATTTTAACTGAAAGCCTAACTCTGTTTTCAGACAAGGGTGTTTTCTGCATTTTGTCAAGCATTTTAAATGTTTATGAATTTACTGTTCAAAGGTTCAGTCTGTAATATCTTTTTTATTTTTATTTATTCATTTTTTTAAACATTACGTTTATCAAAGCTGCATTTACATGATCAAAACTACACTAGAAACAGCAATATTGTGAAGTATTATTACAATTTAAAATAAATGTTATCTATTTTAATATCTCTTAAAAAGTTTTTTGTCAGCAGTAGGGTCACATTACCCCGTAAAAGTGAAAATAAAACTATTAATTAAAAAAAATCAAACAGTTCCCAAACTTTTAAACAGTAGTGTATACAATTTATTAATTAAATATTATGTTTATATTTGTTTTGTGTAATATATTGTTTTGTGTTTCATTATTAATAACCTTTTGCTGAAAAGTCTACAATAGGCTATTTAATTGCCATTGTGACAACTTATCTCATTTATTGTGACAAAATGACTACAGCTATTGATGTGTTTAATTGTTCTTTGATGTTATGATGTTATCACAGATAACTGTTTCTTTAATTCTGGTTTCTGTCTAATAATGGGGAAAAAAAAGAGTTGCCTCTTTATTAATTTGACAGATTTGTGTAAAATCTTTTTTGTGGGTGCTATTTCATGAAACATTACTCAAACGTCTTGCTTCTTTGCACATGGTTCATTTATAACTTCTCACAGAATGTGTGGACAGCATATCAAATTGATGGGAGAAAAGAGTATTACCAGAACTGTAAGAGCAGTAACAGTTGTGGAGTTGAACGTAGGATCGTTGAGTAGTTTCTGGTACACCACTCTGTACTTGGAGATCCCTCCGTTTGGCATGCTAGGCTGGGTCCAGCTCAGCAGAAGAGAGTAGGCACTGGCAGGGCGGGCCGAGGGCGCATCCATTCCCTGCGGTTCTGCCTCTAGAGTTCGGACAGAGGTCCAGGAGCTGAAGGCAGAGCCTTTAGAGTTGTCGGCAGTGACTCTGTATTCATATTCACTGAACGGTAGAAGGGAATCTGAGGCATCGGTGAACTCTAGGGGACCTTCGGTCCAGATGAACACCAGCAGCTCCTCTTGAGTTCCAGTTGGTCGTCTGGAAGAGACAGAATTAAGATTACATGAAAAAACAGAAATCCTTCATCTGCCATTTAATGAAAGACAGGAAAAACATGTGTAAAATTACACACAAAGTATCTTCTTTAAAGACCCTTCAAATGTGGTTGCAGTTAAAAATGAGGCCCCAAAACAAACAAATAGTGGGGGTGCCAAAGGAAGGATGCAGAGATGAGGAAGAGCACACAGAGACGCATGAGGAGCAGGGGCAGAGCGCTGAGCTTTGCTCAAGCTTCGTTAATTCCTCCACATTAGAGGCCTGGCTTCCATGCTGCTGGAGAAAATGACATTCACTGCTCTAATGTGGCCCCTGCCGGCCCCACTCGCACCGCAACGGCCTAATCTCACCCACTGCATTAAAATAAAGCCAAACAGAGACTGGCAGGGGAGAAGAACGTCTCACACCATGGCGCTAAACTACAGCACACAGCTGTGATCAGCAGTCTTTTCCACACACATACAGACACTGCATCTGGAGCACAAGACGTCTTTTTTTCCCCATTTACTTTTATTCCACTGGTTAAAAAATGTTGGTAAAGTTATTAATTTTTTTCAAGACTTCCCACTATGAATTTTTCAATTAAATTGCTAATTTTTGCTGCTGTACCTTTTAACAGACAGAAATTAGCTAAAATGAGCAACAGGACTTCTTCACTTACACAACGCTTTGCCATCACAGGAATTAATTACATATCAAATATATAAAAGAAAATTGTTATTTTAAATTGTAATAATATTTCACAATATTACTCTGTTTTTACGGCATTTTTAAACAAATAAATGCAGCCTTTGTGAGCATAAGAGACTTCTTAAAAAACTTTTTTTAAATACTTACCTATATATAAATTCATAACACCTAGGATTCACTGGACAGGCATGCAGAGCAGCAGGTGCTACACATAGCCAGGAAGAGCTTTCCAATTTTTTTAAATGAAATATATATCCTATCTATCCTACTTCCTCCTTATGAGGTCAAAAATCCAGAGACATTTTTGCTGATTAGTTCCAATGCAATCTATTTACATATCAATAAATCAAACTCTTTTACTTTAAAACATCAACAAGAATTTGATTTATCATGATATGACCCATTTCAGAAGTCCAGCATCTTGAGGCTGTAACAGCAAGCTGAATAAGGAGTTAAAACTTCATCAATGCTTTTATTGTCTCGCTAGCATCTGCAGCAACTGTATGCACGCAATATGAACATGGATGTATTCTTAGGAACAGATTTACAATAATTCTGTACAGCAGCCAATGACTATCTCAGGTGGGATTCTCCTGTGTAATATAAGTTAAATGCATGGAGGACAAACATCCCTGAGGAGGGGACGCTCACTTCACAATTTCAGATAACCTCCAATGAGCTGAATACATACACAATAGCACATTAAACCGATTACATTTAGCGCAGCACTGATCGCTGGTATTAAGATGAACAGATAGAATAATACACCAAGTCCTTTAAGCCACGAGTGAATTCTTTGCCCCCTGAATATGATATATTTGCCAGAGTTTATCCCGCTCCCAAATCAGGGCTAAGATGAAATCCAGTCATGCGTTTGTCGGAATGCACCAGCATCTGTGGCTATGCTAATATTTTCTTAAGATTTATGCGGGCTTAGACTGATCTGACCTTGCATATGAATGACACTGGACAACAAGCCGCGTTGCCCTTGACTAAAATCTTACCTTGCTGCTAACACACACACACACACACACACACAAAATCATACTCGCGTAGAAGCTGTAAACACTGTTTTTGCTGCCATCCAAGAGCGAAAACGTTGGGAAGACATCTCAATATATAGTTTAATCTGATCGTCTGGAATCCTTCAAGTCAAATCTGAATGGTTTAAATTGGCGTTCACGATGTGCAGCAATAAAGGTTCAAACACGGCCGGCTGTGTTGTTTCCGAACATAAGGGCAATGATGGCAGCGTAATGATAGAGTTAGCTACTCCCTGGCGCATCGCTCTCCGTTCTCCTTGAAGGATGCTTCTGTAACAGCGGAGTAAAGCATTCTGATGTGATCGTGCCATGTCAGTCTTAGCTTTATTTCCTCTGTGCGGGGTGCAAGCATCATGGCATTCCGTTTCATATTGCTCTCAAACAGCTCTGAATGTGCCTGGAATAATCAAAGTCAGCAGGGCAATGTCATCTTCCATTTAGAGCTGCCGATCAGCCTCTCTCTCTCCCTCTTCTCTGCGCTCAGATACCACAGTCACTGATATACAGCTGATATCCACATAAGCACTCCACACTCCATTCTGCGTTTTCCTGCTGTCAGTTAGACAGGAACTAGAGAGGAAATGTTGACAAGTGTAACCAGCAGTGATTGGCCTATTCACCTCAAGGTCACAGCATAATTATTGTTTGTGTTCGACTACGTTTTTGGCCTTCCTTTCAAACATGCCCTGACATGGACTCACATCTACACACACATTTATCCCCATGCAAGCTCTGCACTGACATTAGCCTGACAGCATCTTTGTATGGAAGTGCATTTACAGAGATTGAGAGAGGAGTGCTAATAAATAGTACTAGGTAACACGTCCAAAGAGCCAAAATATGTCTTTAAATGTCCCTATGCTGATGGAACGTCTCGGTTACGTATGTAACCCTCGTTCCCTGAAGGAGGGAACGGAGACGTCACGTCGGAGGACCGACGAATTGGGATCTCGCTTAGAGGGACCAATCTACTTCGAGTGTAAACTAAACGAGCCAATGCACATTGGCATGCGATTATTGCATCCAGCTGCTGCTGATCACAGCGTGAGTATAAGTAGGCAGCAGGTGCAGCGCATATTCAGGTTTTCGCTGAGGAGCCGAGTCGGTGACCCGGCCACTCAGCGGTGGTACAGGAGCTGTGGCGACGGGGCGTGACGTCTCTGTTCCCTCCTTCAGTGAACGAGGGTTACCATACGTAACCGAAACGTTCACTTTCAGTTGGTCACTCTCGACGTCACGTCGGAGGCCCGACGAATTGGGATCCTACCAAAAGCCACAGCTACCACCACCCACTACCCCCCGCCCCTTCCAATGTCCTGTGGAAGCCTCTTGCGCCCCTACTTTTTGGCGTAGGCCAGGGCCTGCACAAGAGGACCAGCTACTGCTACTATGGCACTACCCACTGAGTAGACTGGATAACACTGGGGAAACGCACCCGTTCTACTTGGAACAGGAACGTTTACGGAAGCTCGAACCTTCCCGAAGGATGTTTCGGAAGCAAATACACATATAGCAACCGTTTAGGTGTATATGGAGAAATGGAGATGATTGTAACCCTCTTGGAAAGGCAGAAGTCTGCCGGGGAAACACGGGCTCAAGGCTCTACCGTGGACTTTACACATATGGGATCCACTTAGGTTTCTACATATGGAACCCAGCCCTCTACCTGTTCTCAAGGATTCATAGAGTGAGGGCCTGGTGCCGGAAGCTCCGCCACGTCTGGCTGCCGAGGGGACGGAGGAACTCAACAGGGTCTACTATATGGACTCTCTGGAGTGGTTTTTGCAAGCCGACCCGAAGCCGGGGCCTCTCAGTGCTTCTACACGTTTGAGATGAGAACACAGGAGGATACCAGCTCCACAAGAAGGCTATAGAATCTAGCGAATGTGTTAGAGGACGCCCAGCCCGCAGCCCTACAGATATATGTCAGCGAGGCGCCACGAGCCAGCGACCAGGAGGATGCAACACCTCTAGTTGAGAGAGCTCGCAACCTGAGCGGGCAGGGCACACCCTGTGCCTGATAAGCCAGGGTGATGGCATCCACTATCCAGTGGGCCATCCTCTGCTTTGAGACGGCATTCCCCTTCTGCCGGCCTCCGTGACAGACAAAGAGCTGGTCTGAGGTCCTGAAGCTTTGCGTCTGGTCTACGTAGCACCTTAAGGCTCGGATGGGACAGCGCAAAACTATGGCTGGGTCTGCCTCCTCCGAGGGCATGCTTGGAGGTTCACCACCTGATCCCTGAAGGGAGTAGCGGGACCCTTGGGCACATAGCCGGGCCGGGGCATCAGGATTACCTGGGAGTCAGCCGGCACAAACTCTAGGCACGAATTGTCGACCGAAAATGCTTGCAGGTCCCCCACCCCCTTGATAGAGGCCAATGCCAGCAGGAGCAAAGTCTTAATTGAGAGGAACTTCAGCTCCACTGCCTGTATAGGCTCAAATGGGGCCTGCTGTAGTGTCGTAAGCACCAGACTCAGGTCCCAAGATGGTATAGAGGGGGGCCGTGGAGGATTTAACCTTCTCGCCCCCTAAGGAACCTGACGACCAAGTCATTCCTCCCTACCGACTTCCCTTCCACGGGATCATGGTTAGCAGCAATCGCAGCGACATAAACTTTAAGTGTGGAGGGAGACAGCCTTCGCTCCAACACTTGCTGCAAAAACTCACAACTCCGATCGGGCATCTCCTGGTCCCTTCTCGTCGAGAAGAACACCACGCAATGAACAGGTTCCACTTCAAAGCGTAGGCGTGTCTCGTAGACGTTGCTCTCGCTGAAGTGATGGTGTCAACTACTTCTTGGGGTAGGTCACCTAGAACCTCCGCACCGCTTCCAGGGACCAGATATGAAGTTTCCAGATGTCTGGATGTGGGTGCCACAGGGTGCCCCATCTCTTAGTCAGTAGGTCCTTCCTCAGAGGAATCTGCCAGGGAGGGCTGTCGCGAGGAGCATTAGTTCCGGTAACCAGGTCCGGGTAGGCCAATAGGGTGCCACCAGCAGGACCTGCTCCTCGTCCTCCCTGACGTTGCACAGGAACTGTGCCAGAAGGCTCACTGTGGGAAACGCATACTTGCGAAGGCCCCGCGGCCAGCTGTGTGCCAGAGCGTCCGTGCTGAGTGTTCCCTCGGTCAGGGCGAAGAACAACTGGCAGTGAGAGGTTTCTGGAGAGGCAAACAGGTCCACCTGAGTGGCTCCGAAACGTCCCCAAACCAGCTGGACCGTCTGGGGATGGAGTCGCCATTCTCCCGGGCGCGCAGCTCGGGACAGCTCGTCGGCTGCCCGGTTGAGCAGCCCAGTAATGTGAACAGCACGAAGCGACCTCAATTGCTTCTGACTCCAGAGGAGGAGGTGGCGAGTGAGTTGCGACATGCGATAGGAGTGTAGACCACCTTGTCGTTTGATGTACGCAACGGCCGCTGTATTTTCCGTGCGGACCAGTACATGCTTGCCTCGTAAGCGCACTTTGAGACGGCTCAGGGCAAGGTGCACTGTCAGCAACTCGAGGCAGTTGATGTGCCAGTGCAGTTGGGGCCCCGTCCAAACCCCTGACACTGCAAGCCCGTTGTACGTGGCCCCTCAGCCGGTGGTTGAGGCATCTGTGCAAACCACAGCATGCCTGGAGACCTGCTCCTGGGGCACTCCTGCCCGGAGGAACGCAATGTCTGACCACTGGGTGAAGGTTTGGCGGCAGGCCGGTTTAACTTGGACCCGGAAGGTGCCGCGTTTTCACGCCCACCTCGGGACTCGGCCATGTAGCCAGTGCTGCAGCGGTCTCATATGTAGTAGCCCCAGTGGCGTGACTGCCGCCGTGGCCGCCATATGCCCCAGGAGCCTCTGAAACTGTTTCAGTGGGACCGCCATCCTGCTCTTGAATGTATTCAAGCAGTTCAACACTGACTGAGCACGTTCCTGCGTGAGGCGTGCTGTCTGTTTGACCGAGTCCAACTCCATACCGAGAAAAGAGATCCTCTGCGTCGGGGAGAGTTTGTTTTTTCCCAGTTGACCTGAAGGCCCAATAGGCTGAGGTGTGAAAGCACCAAGTCTCTGTGCTCGCACAACTGATCCTGAGATTGGGCGAGTATGAGCCAATCGTCGAGGTAGTGGAGAATGCGAATGCCCTGTTCTCTCAAGGGAACAAGGGCCACCTCCGCGACTTTGGTGAAGACACGGGGCGACAGGGATAGCCAGAAGGGCAGGACCTTGTACTGATATGCCCGCCCCTCGAATGCAAACCGCAGGAATGGCCTGTGGCGCGGAAGGATCGAAACATGAAAGTACGCGTCCTTCAGGTCGATCGCTGCGAACCAGTCTTGGGGACGGATACACCTGAAGATGCATTTCTGCGTGAGCATCTTGAATGGGAGCTTGTGAAGGGCCTGGTTCAAGACGTGCAGATCCAAGATGGGTCTTAACTCACTGCCTTTCTTGGGTACAATGAAGTAAAGGCTGTAAAACCCCGACCTCATATCGGCTGGAGGACCGCTCTAATCGCTTCCTTCCGCCATAGGACTGGCAAGTCCTCCTGCACGCAGACGGGGGCAATCGCTGCTTTCCGACACTGACTTAAAGGGGATGCCCCTGAACGTGGGAGGGCGCCGGGCGAACTGAATCGCATAGCCGAGCTTGACGTTTCGAAGGAGTCATCGAGACGGGCTGGGTAGCTCTAGGCAGGCTCCCAGACGCCGCGCAAGTGGCGTCAACGGAACTACAGGCGTACCCGCAGTGGGGCAGCGTGGAAGAACACAGGGACCCGGCCCGGGAGTTTCTTTGCCGGTCCGAGGCGGGGTCTGGGTTTGTGTAACACTGACCTGCGTTTGAGCAGAGGTTGCGTGGGTAGTCCGTTGGTTTGTCCTCATGATCCGCCCACTGCTGCTCACTGGCGGGAGAGGAGGGTGAGTGTGATACGGCTATGGACCGTCCACAGCCCCCCGTCCCCTCAGGGGACCCAGAGAAGGGAGAAATTGCTCTTTTGTCGAGAATTTGGGTACCACTGACCGCGAGGCCAGTGGCAGAAAAAAAGGAAACAAAAGATTCTCCGCTCGGCCCTCCTCCGGGAAGTGGTGCGTTCACCATCTCCCGAAGAGCAACTCCCTCCATCTCTGGGTCGCCCGTCTCAGGGCCTCTTGCTCTTTCGCTTGCCACCAGGTTTGGCGGGGGCTTGGACGGGTGGGGCGGCTGCCCTGCGGCCGGCTCCTTGGTGCAGTTTTGCTAGAGGCTGCTGCGGACGCTGCGCGGGTAGCGGGGGCGGCGGCAGGGGGCCGCCCTCGGCGACGAGCAGGCTGTGGCACTGCCGCCGGCGGCCGGGTGGAGGCAGCAGCTGCACGCCGGGGCAGGATGTACCTGATGGCCTCAGTCTGCTTTTGGGCGGCGGAGAACTGCTGGGCGAAGTTCTCCACCGTGTCGCCGAACAGGCCGGTCTGGGACACAGGGGCGTTCAAGAATCATGTCTTGTCCATCTCGCGCATGTCAGCCAATCACAGCGAAATGGCGCTCCTGGACCACCATAGTGGGCATGGCACGACCCAGAGACCGCGCCGTAAGCTTCGTCGCTCGTGGCGCGAGGTCCGCTGCGGTGCGGAGTTCTCTCTGAACTTCTGGGTTGTGACCACCCTCGTGCAAGTCCCTCAATGCCTTAGTCTGGTGCACTTGCAGTAACGCCGAAGCGTGTAAGGCGGACGCAGCTTCTCCACAGGCCGTATAAGCACTGCCGATCAAGGCCGATGAGTGCCTACAGGCCCGGGAGGGGAGCAGCGGTTTGCCCCGCCAAGTGGTAGCGGCATTTGGACACAATTGCATCGCAACCGACCGCTCCACCTGGGGGACTCCCGTGTACCCCCGCGCTGGACCCCCGTCGAGGGTGGTGAGGGAGGAGGAGCCCGCCGGCCGGTTTTCTGGCAGTAAAAGGTGCCGTCCATGACCCAGCGATCCCATCATGCACCTCCGGGAAGAAAGGCAACAGAGTGGGGCCCTGAGAACCAACGCAAGCCACCCCGAGAAACCAATCATCCAACCTTGAGGGTTCGGAACGCGGTGGAAGATTCCACTCGAGCCCAACACTCTCGGCGGCACGGGAAAGCATAGCCATCATTTCCGGGTCCGTCTCCGGCACCGCTGACCGCCCAGAGGGCGGCAGCGCTGACGGATCTTCATCCCCGGAAAAGTCCGGCTCACCCTCCGATGCTGCAATCGACATCCGATCGTCGTGGGGGAGCCTCGGAAGAAACAGGTGGTGCCCCCTGGGAGGGTCCAGCCTGCTCTACTGAAAGCTCCGCTGATTTCGCAGTGCCGGCGGGTTCGGGCATCCCCAGAGGGGAATTCCTCACCGTGACCGTAAAACCAGCACATCAGTCGGCCCACTGCTAGAAAAAGGACGCCCCTGGCTGCCACCAGAGGGAACCCTAGATGTGGGCAGTGGCACGGGCACTCCGCCCCCCTTGCAGGTAACGGAGCCTGGTCCGCAACTCCACGATAATGTGTTTCGGGGGCATGAGTCACCTCGAAAACCACCCCATTTTTCAGCATGCTTCATGTCCAGGCACGAGAGGCAGCAATCGTGACCGTCACCCGGCGCCAGGTAACGACAGCACCCAGAATCGCACGGATGGTATGACATCTTTAAAAAGATGTTCCACCTGTGAAGCTCTTTTAGAATGGAAATTGCTCTTTTAATGTGCTGAAGAGCACAGGGGAGATAACCGCTTGCAACACAAACAGGGGGTAGTGAAAACTGATGTGTGCAACCCACTTGACACGGGAAAACCACCACTGCTGAAGCGCCGTCCACCAGCACGAGAGCCCACCAAAGAGCGTGCTTGACTGTAGTTTTATCACTACTGCAGAGGTCAGGAGCAGAACGATATAACCGCTCTGCTCCGAAGCGAAAAGCTGGTATGTATTGCACTGGCTGCCTTTTTATGCTCTCGCTGTGATCAGCAGCAGCTGGATGCCATAATCGCATGCCAATGTGCATTGGCACGTTTAGTTTACACTCGAATATGATAGGGCTCTCAGGCGATATCCCAATTTGTCAGTCACCGATGTGACGTCGAGAGTACGACGCTGAAAGGGAACCAACTTTATTTCAAGTACTGAAACTGATGTCATGATAATCGTAACCCTGGACTCACAAAGCCCACTTAAAAGGGGTCCTATTATTCTTTTTCACTTTTTGAATTTTAGTCCGTGTGTAGTGTGTTTGGGCATAAAAAAGATCTTCAAACTTACAAATCTCAAAGTCCACTCCAAAAGGGAGATATTTCGTTTTTTAAAAATCACTTTTCAAGAACTACAATGAATGGCTCGTTTGGACTACAGCGTTGTTTTCCGGGTTTTGTGATATCACAAAGCGGTCTATTAGAATATCATTAAAATAATTCCCTCCTACTGAAATTCGAATGGTTGGGGGGTGGGGAGGGGCGCGGTTAGAACGCTTGGTTGATTGGCATCAGACCGACTATTACGAAGAAGTGCTGCTGCGTAGCCTCAAAGTTTTCGCAAGTATTACACATGCACCTGAAATTATGTATGTATATTACATTTTTTACAATCTGAAAGTTTTTATAATATTAACATTGCGACAGACATAGGGACACTGCGGAATCTGCAGATTTACACTTCAATTATGAACTCCGTGGTTTCCCTACTGAGTGTGCAGGGTGTTTTTTATATTTATTAGTCATTTATTAAGACGCTTTTATCCAAAGCGCCTCACAAATAGGACACAGAGGAATCACTTGTATATTAAAACAACTAAAAACAGCATCCAAAACCCAATCTAAAAAACTTTTAAATACACCTAATACACAATTTAAAATAAAGAGTTAAATACAACTGAAATGCAACACAAACTTTCAAAACTTAAAAGTTAAATGAAAACTAAAAATAATGCTAAAAACAATTCAAAATATTAAAGTACAAAAGGTATGAGTATAATAATGATATTAACATAACACTAAGTCAAACACCAAAAAAACTATTACATATGTGTATGTACAACCACACACACATACATATAAATATATATATATATATACACACACACATTTATAAATTAAATATATATTATTTCATTTCCATTTAGTTTGTTGAAGTATTAAAATAACTCCAATTAAATGAAACTTAAAAGACCTATACAGACATATTAAATTCAGACATAATTTAACTAAAATGAAAATAAATAACAAATACAAATAATACAAATCAAATGACAGTATTTATCAGTAATCCTAAAAAATAACACTGCCAAACACACGTTAAAAAACAACAACTTACTTACACACAGTAAAAAATGGTTATAAAAACTGAAACAGAATATCACTATATATACATTTAAAAAAAAAACAAAAAAAATCCACTGTATTTCTGAAGGAAACCCACTGTCTTCAGAAAATTGGATGTCATTTTCATTTATTCTTGCATGTAATGTCTGATAAAGCAGTGTATTTTGAGCGGAGCTCTGCTTTGTGTACAGCCGTTACCGGGGGAAACCTTGATCTCTACCACTCACAAATCTGGCAGAGAATGATTTTGCATATACATAATGCCTCTGGGAACACTGGACTTGTATCAATACTTTTCACTGTATAATCATTTCACTGCAATTCATGTTATAAGGTTAAATTAAATAACAATAACAATAATACCTATGCACTTATCTGTACATAGTAATGCAGTTATTTTTAAGCAGTTGTTGACATCGTATCTAAAATGTGATTTAGCCAAAAAAACAATTACTTTACCACTCTAATACGTCCTGCAATTTCCGTGCGTGCAAAGGTTCTGCGCGATCCTCTTGTTCAATATTCTCGGGGTCTGAATCCGGCTCAAATTGATATGGCAATATTGACGCCATCCTTAACTATACCGGAGCAGACGGAACTTGCTGCTTTGGCAAGTGGCGTGGCAGTACTGAAACACCGTCTAATCTGTTCGCCAATCACAACGCACTGGGATAGCTAACCAATCACATCACATTTCGTTTTTTCGGAAGGCGGGCCTTCATCAAACCCCGAAGTTCTGTTTGTGCCAGGATGGGGAGAAAGGTATTGTAATAATGTAAATTATGTAAAAATAATGCGTTTTTCGAACCACCAAGCATGAGAGCATGTTCTAGTACACCCTCAAAACAAAATCAAGACATTGTAAAAGAGCATAATAGGACCCCTTTAAGTCGCTGGGGTATATTTGTGCAGATGCCAAAAATACTGTATGGGTCCAGTTATTGATTTTTCTTTTAATGCCAAAAATCATTAGGATATTAAGTAAAGATTATGTTCCATGAAGATATTTTGTAAATTTCCTACTGTAAATATATCAAAACGTAATTTTTGATTAGTAATATGCATTGCTAAGCACTTCATTTGAACAACTTTAAAGGCAATTTTCTCAATATTTAGATTTTTTTGCACCCTCAGATTCCTGATTTTCAAATAGTTGTATCTCGGCCAAATATTGTCCTATCCTAACAAACCATACATCAATGGAAAGCTTATTTATTCAGCTTTCATACAATGTATAAATCTCAATTTCGAAAAATTGACCCTTATTTTTGTGGTTCAGGGTCACATATAGCTATGAATATTCTATTCTTATTCTGATGATTCTTCATTTCCATCAAATTTTTAATGATGAGTCTTTTTTTTTTACTCATTGACGTTTCTGTAGCTCAAACAGTACAGAATGGTACTATAGTGCCAAAGTTAGGGGATCAATTACCAGGCAACATATGAACAGAAATGCTGAATTATCAGTGAACATTTCTGTGCCAAATGTCTCCTTCCAAATGTCTTAGGCCCAATCCCAATTCTACCCCTTAGCCCTTCCCCTTTCCCCTTTCGTTTGAAGTGTGGTCCCGAAAAATCTTCATTTGAAGGGCTATCTGGCCCTTTCCCTTACCCCTACCCCTCCAACCAAAAGAGAATCTAGACACCCCTACCCCTCCGTTTCGTGCATTCACGTGAAGGGGTAGGGGTGTCTCGATTCTCTTTTGGTTGGAGGGGTAGGGGTAGGGGAAGGGCCAGATAGCCCTTCAAATGAAGATTTTTCAGGACCACACTCCGAATGAAGGGGTATGAATTATCTCAGCTAAACCGGCTTCAGGGGCAACATGGCCGCCCGAGCGAACAAAAAGACACATAAAGTTAAGCATTTTTTGGTATTAATAAAGATTTTAACGAAAAGTAATCTTTTTTTATGTTACATTCAATCGTGAGTTCATATTTACGGTCATGTTACTCAAAGAAATGTTTGCAAAAAATCGCTAAAGTTTGCTAACGTCATATTACAGACTGCACGATATATGCCACAACATATTTTCATGTCTGATCAGGGCGATAACCACCATAGACATTGAGGGGGGCTAGTCCCCCCAATAATTATAAATCGCTAAACCCTTCAAATATTGCCAATTCGAGAGCGAGAGATAGCAAAGTTTGCTTGTTTTAAAACAAATGCGCGTCTCTCTTTTTAGAGTGAATTTACTTCAAAAACAGCGATTTTATCTTCTCGTTGCTGGAAAATATAACGAGCGATTCAATATTTAAACTGTTATTAATAAAAGTCGTGGGGCAGCGTTGACAAGTTTCTTTGCTCCTGGATGTGTGAGCTGCGCGATCTCTGATATATGTGTATCTCTGATATATGTGACACTCTTTTTCAAGGGATAAGGGGAAGGGGTAGGCAGAGGGGAAGGGGAAGGGGAAGCATTCTAACTGCATTCTAACAGAATGCCCCAAATACACCGATATATGGACAGTGTTCTATGATAAAATACAGCAGATCCATCAGACATTTAAAACTCTTTCAAACCAGGAGAAACTGCCGTATCTGTTAGGAGAACAGAAGAACTGCCGAGTGTTTGCTGCTCAATATGTGTCTGCCTGTCACCACAGAAGAGAAAACACTCACCCTGCCCTGATCTGATGTTTCCAGCACATCTACATTATATTATGCCATATTACTCTATTATATATTACTTAGATGTATATTTTTCTTCTGTAAATATGTCTAATCCCTTATTTTATTTTTATTTCTAGTTTATATACATTAGTAATTAATTGTGCAGACTACTGCTTAATACTAATTGCTTTTATATTATTATTATTATTATTATTCTTTCTGTAAATACATATGTGTACTATTTGTAAGCAGTCCAGCTGCTATTGCTTTGGCAATACAAATGTATTATTTTTGTCATGCCAATAAAGCACTCTTAAATTGAAAAAAATAGAAAAATTGATACGCAGATGCAGGTAATTCACACACACAACTGTCATCTCTCTCTCTCTTCTCTCTCTCGATTGATAATTAATAAAAAACAATGCTATAATTCATTCAAATAAATGTGGGCTTACCGCACTCATTTATCTCTGTGTCTGATTTGAAGCGGGCAGAATGATAGAGCTAATGAGCCATAACTGACGAAAATAACTGTAATTTTTACCCTTCCGGTCAAATATTGCGCTGCAAACATCATAAACAGCTTTAAGTTGTCAATGCTGGCAAATTACCATAGTATAAGCTTCGCGTCGCCTGGTTCTTGGCCTCCACGTCGTGCATTAAATTATTTTTATTGCACAGCTAGCCATGCATTATCCCTTACTTAAATGTTACAATTTTCAAAATCAGGGGGTGATACAGTAAGTAAATATTTAGGCTGTATGTGAGAGTGAGTGCTTTGTACCTGTATATGAAGTAGCTAGTGATGAGGCCGTTGGGTTTGTTTGGCGGACTCCAGCGGACCTCGATAACAGTCGCACCTGCAGCTGTGAGAACTGGAGGGTCCTGAGCTAACGGAACAGCCTCAGGGGTCCGAATAGACACCCCCTGTCCTACACCACAACCATCTGCACATACAAATATTTAAATGAAACCATTTGATATATAGCTACAATCACAACTAATACAACATATTTAAACCGAGAGAAAGGACAAATTGTAAATACGTTTCCTTGACTTCCCCCCCTTATTTTGGATACTGATTTAAATACATTAAGCATTTACAGAGCCAAATATTTAAAAATTTGCAAACAGCGAAATTCCAACAAAGTTAACTCAAACTATCTGATTGTTGTATACCTAAAATGAAATCTATGCCCCTAATCGTATCTTTTCAGTTTCTGTTTTCTATATTTTCTTCTTTCATCCGTCTTTTATTTGACTATTTTCTTAAGTTTTGCACTGCTTAGGTTTCAGAGTACCTGGCTGACAGGCCTGTACTTGAATGTGGTAGACGGTGTAGGGGTCCAGTCCTTGCAGTAACAGGAAGTGCTCTGGTCCAGCAGGGCGGATGAGGGGCCGCTCAGTGCCTGCATTGAGCAGGACGTTATATTCCAAAGGGCCACTTGAATTATACACACCTTAAAGGGAAACAGAAATATAAAGTCACATTTACTTCTTTTTACTAACTGATATACAATCATATCTTGTTTAAGCAAAAACATGATAGTAGAAACGTGACACAAATGCAACCACTCACTAAACCAATAACTAAACTGAGAAACTAACCGAAAAGATTAGTGCCAACCCACCAAGAAAACAAACACACAATCAGCTCACCCAGTCCACAATCACAATATATGAAGAGCCGTATTTACTCGTAATAAAGTGCAAGTACTGACATACAGTGGATCTGACACTTTGGGAAGCTTTGCCCTTGATTCAACATCCTTCTAGGCAAGCAGGCACTTCCCCCATTCCGTCTATCCCTCCTCTGTCCGAAACACACAGACACGCACACAGTCTTCGGTAATGCATTTGAACTAAAGAATGTAGAGTCCCGGCATCCACGCTTTGTTAATATTCCCATCACTAGCGCCTTTCATAATTTACGGCAACTGGAGGCTGATAGGTTATTCAACATTTATGAGACCCGAGATGTATTCAGAACGGGCTGATTATCTTTACAAATGAAAAAGTTAAATTATTCAACTTCCTTCATTGCGTCTCCCTGAGCAGATGTAGTCTTTTGCCTGAGACACAAAAACCCGCTGGAATTAGACGGCGCTTTGATCAAAGCTTCCTGCCGGAGAAGTTCAATCGCACAGGTCCCTAAGTTCTATTATTTACAACTAATCACTGACTTTGGAGTTTTTGCACTTTCAACTTGAATGAGAGTCTAATAAAAAATAATGGCACAAAGGAAAATAAAAGGAACATGCTATCAGATCTGATCCATCAAGCACAGGTGCAGCTTAAAACCGTGCCCGTTTCTCCATTCGGACTTAACCAAGCGTGAGATATTGTAGTTTGAAGCCATAGATTTTTTGCTTGCCTCTCTCTGAATGTAAAGTCAATAAAAGATCTGGGCTATGTAAATGTTTTCTGTGGGTATCAGGGCTGTTTAAGGGCTCTTATGGTGTAATTGAGGTTGTTTAAGGGGATCCTCTCACAGGAGAGAGGCATAATGGGGCAATAATAGCAAAAGATGGACCATCTGAGGCAGACAATCAGGACCGCTTGAATGTAGTCTGTGAAATCACTCTTGAGTGTGCGAATATGCACGCACACGCTTTAACACTCACTCACCCACCCACACCGCTTCGCTTTGGACACATGACCAGTTGAACACATACACACAGATCTGACATGCAAAGGGTAGATGCTGCACATATGTGCTCTCTTGCACATATGTGCAGCAGGTGGGCTGGGTAGCAGTCTGGGGTGCTTGAGTCTATGAACTACCACAGCTAATACCATAGGGAGAAAGAGAAGGAGAGTTTGCATTTGCTCTCCATGTGGCAGAATGTTCGGTCCACATGCACCGTGGGATGTGCAGATGAGCCTGGTGATGCAGTCTCAGAGTGTAAACAGAGTGACTGATTGATCATTGTAGGCATGTGGGCTGCAGTCTGCAAATGACATGATGAGAAGTTCATGCAGGACCACTGCAAAGACAACACACTCTGGATGACAACATGGCCTCCACAAAAGGGACTTCCCAGAAAATGATAAAAAAAAAATTGTTTAAAAGTTATTTTCTGTTCATTGCCTTTGTGTTTCACACCACACTCTAATTTTATTTTAAAAATCATTATATCTAAGATTTTTTTATTTATTATTTATTATTTGAGTATTATATTATTTTTTAATAAGTGCGTATATCTAGCAAAAAATGGAGGATCGCAATGCTTCTGCCAGCAGTAAACAGCATCTATATACACTCAGACACCAGATATAATTTTTTATAATTTTAATTAGTGGGTGCAGGACAATATAGTTAATTTATGTAAGTGAGGATTGCAAAATAAAGTAAACTGTGACTAATTATATCCAAAAGCTTATATACGCCTGACCTGACCATTGTTTTGCTTAAGTGTTAATGACATTATCAAGATGAATTTTGTTCCGACACAGTTTTTTTTAAAACTCTGAGTTCTTGTCATATTTTATTACAATTTTTCTAAACTATAGCGAATAAACTGATTATGTGTGAAATGTTGAAGGTGTCTGAATAAATTTTTGTTTGACTGTACATACATACACACACATACAGTGGAGATCAAAATTAGAGAACAATCTATAAATACTTGACTTTTTCTGAAATATTATTAATCTTCATCGCTCAAAATTTGAAGGAATATTAGCTGTGGGTATAGCACTGTTATATAAACATGTTTTACAAAATAACCAAGGCATTTCAACAAAACCCTTTATTTTGTGGAAAACACTGATCAAAATTAGAGAACAGTAACCACTGAAGCCCGAAAGAAGATTACAACTAAAATTTTGGAGGGTTACAGCTGTCAGAAATTAGTAGGAAGTGTAGAGGCCCTTGTTTTGAGTGCCTTCATCACATCTACGGCTAGTTTCTCATATTGCGCTGGTGTGATCTTGGTCCACTTTTCTTCCAGTCTCTTCCATAGCATAGTGGGTTTCTTAGCCATAACTTTGTTGCCAAAGATTTTCAGTTGGTTTCAGATCAGGACTCTGGGCTGGCCATTTCATTATTTCAATGTTTTCAGCTTCAAGGAACTGCTTTGCCCGTTTTGCAGTGTGACAGGGGGCATTGTCTTGCATGAAAATTGCAGGCTGATTGGGAGATGCTTGCAATGAAGGAACTGCATGTTGCTGAAGGAGGTTCTGATAAACATTTGCATTCACCCTGCCATGTAGCTCTATAAGAGGCCCAACTCCTGCTGCACAAAACATCCCCCAAACCATGATACTTCCTCATCCACCTTTCACTGATTTCTTTACGCACTTGGGGTTCAGTCTTTCCCCATAAGTGTACATATTGTTTCCTGTAAAAGCTCTATGTGTGGTGACTTATCCATTCAGTCTTCCCTTGATCTCAGCTTTTTGGGCTTTTAGAAGATTAATCCAGAGTACAACCAAGAAAGCTGGAATGCCACTAAATAAATATACAGTTAACAAATAAATAAACCTATGTGTGCTGTCGTGCACCAACATGCACGTGATCAGCATTGGTACACACCATCAAATACCTGAAATTCACCTCAACTCCACAGCAACAGCGGAGAAGGAGAGAATGAATGGGACACGATTGGACAGTGATGGGAGAACACACGCAGGTGAAGGGCAAGCACATCTCAAACAACTCTCCCCTAAATCACACTAGAGGTAGGAAAAGCTGTCACTTAGGTTTGAATGTTAATTGATTGGTAGGACCAATCTATGTCCGGCCCGCACTGATGCATGTACACTACGACCATGTTGGGCTCCTGGTAAATTACACATAACGCCACTCGTAAATCCCTGCCCGTGTGCCGTCACTTTCGCAGGCCCGAGCAGGGATAAATCAGCCTTGCTTTAGTGCTAAATAGAGAGGCTGCATAGTGCATTAGGTTGTAAACATTACCTGGGGGTGACCAGGCAACAAAGATGGAGCGAGGGCCATGGAGGCTGACATTATACGGAGGAGGAATCCTTTCCGGGGAGGAGATGGGGGTCTGAATGACGTATCTATCACTGAGACTGCTCCCGCCGCTGGTGTTGGCCTCCAACTCGTACACATATCTGTGAAGCAAAGACGGATAGGACATAAATAAGTCAACTGCAAAACTAAATTATGCTATTAGCTTAAAAGTCTCCTGTCACAGAAGTTAAATTTGCCTCTGTTTCAGCGAATTCTCCATTTCAGGTGGGAGACGACGCTGCGTTTAATTATTCATTGTCCGCGAGAGAGGCGGGTGCATAGATTCTGCCATTAAGCCTTGTCTTTCACAGCAAGCGCAGCTTTGTTTGAGGATGTGCGTCTTTCATCAGAGTCCTCAGAATTGAGGCGTGAATGTCGGCGTAACAAACCAAATGTTATTTAAAATCATGAATGCAAGCTAAAAATAATCACTCGCACATCTAGTTCAGAATGATGTCATATAGAGCAATTTTTTTTTACAAATTTACAGCAGTTACAGCAGACCTTACAAAAAAAATGTTTTATTAAAAAATACAGAATACACTGTAATTTAGCCAAGTTGAAATCTTAGCAGCAAAATAGCTGAAATAGCAGCAAAAAATATTTCATTATACAAAAAAAATCACAATATTTCATTATATATAAAAAAACAAAAACAAAACAAATTGGTTACTGTTTCTGATTGTTCTTTAGGTTTCATGAACATCAAATGTTACAACTGTCAGTGAAAGTTGGTGGCAAAGTTGTTTGTGATGGCGAAAGATTCCCCAAACCAGAATGAGCTATTGGTTAAAGTTAAATGGAATCGCTGCCAGGGTTACTATCATTAACAAAAACTAAAACCATTAAAAGAAAACATAATTTGAAATAAAATAAACATTTCCTGAAATAAAACCTATTTTATTACAGCTACTTGCCAAAGCAATATTTGTCATTTTCATTTAAAGCTTAAGTACAAAATTAACTAAATCTAAATAACCTTATAAACACTATATAGAAATATGAAAAAATCGAATAAAAAGGACCAAAAAAACTAACTTTTTAATTAAATGGAAACAGAACGAAAATTATAAATAAAAATAATTCAAAATATGACACACATTAGATCATAGCATATAATGATAAAAAAACGTTCAACTGCACTGAAAACAAAAAGCTGCTTGTTTGAAATTGATTCGGTGGAGCGGTCCTGTTTATACATCACTACCATATTGATGATAGAAAATGGGACAAACACATTTTCTGCATGAAAAATTTCACCTAAATTTACATAGAAGTGACCAAAAAATAGTTAGTAAAAAGGTAAAGGACGATGCTTTACACAAAATAAACTGGCAGTATTTTAAACAAAATTAATTTAAATTACAACTTTTCAGAGGCGTTCACTGAATAACTACATACACTGACTACAATCTAAACAAACAAACCTATCTAAAAATAGTCAACGAGTCAGCTACTGACCCTCATGAAATGTACAGTTTTGTTTCTGATATAAATGGGGAAAAGAAAAGGCTCAGATGACTAAGCCTTATTATAATTCTGCTTTTACATTACACTTGATTCATTGGAACAGTCCCTGCTGGATCAATATGGTCTGATACTATTTAACAGATGACATTGTTAATGCAATGCTGATCAGCCCCTCCACTGTGATCTGTGACAGGCGTGACAGACATGCATATGAAAAGAAAAGGGAAGTGTGTGTGTGTGTGTGTGTGTGTGTGTGTGTGTACGCGCATGTATTAACGCCTGATGTGGGTTATAAAAACACTCTGCGGAAGCTCTTTTAAGACATACATGACTTCACAAGATAGATTTGCCTTTTAAACAAAGATGGGTGTCAGTGCAAAGGTGTGCATTAGCAATGTATGTGGGTCATGTTGAACATTAAAGGCTTTTAATTTGCCATAAACTCCACAGCCAGCCATTAATACCTCGACATTAACTATTGTTCCAGCACTATCCCTTTAAAATAGTCACATCAGTTATTATATACCGTGCTCATCATGTGTAATAAAAGCATTAACAAAATTAATCAGCGAACACACACATGAAGAGTCTCGCCAGAGAGCAGCTGTGCATACCATTGTGTATGTTGCATATTTTAAGTCAAATAAACACGATGTGGCGCATCAAAAGAGGTGGCGAGTGGCTAACCTGTTTCCCCAGAGGGAGAAAGGTTAATATTTCACTCGTCAGAGAGACTTTCTACGATGGTGAGGTAAGTGACAGCTAATCAACATTGTCATAAATAATCGATGAGCAGGAGTGCTGGCAGAACACCCCCCAGCCCCCTGCTTAACTGTTTCCCACATCAGCCTATAGCCTCTCCGGATAATGAACCGCTCGTCTGCCACTGTATAACGCTCCTTACAGGGCTAAATTGGAAGAAGAAAGGGAAGGGGAAGAGCACGGGAAATGGGAATGCCTTTTGGCAGGTCCTGTGGAATTATGGCAAATTAAACGTCATGGCTATCCCCGACTCCATTTGGAGCTACAGTATAAACAAAAGCAGCAGAGGGACAATGAGAGAGATGTCAGGTGACTGAATGACCTGTCCAAATTGTCCAATCAGAAGACACATGGTTTTGACAGTTTAAATCAGTGTAGAAGATATAGATTCGCATGTTGAAATAAGGTTATACATTCTCTCTCTCTCTCTCTCTCTCTCTCTCTATATATATATATATATATATACGTGAGAGAATGCAGTGAACAATCTACGAATCACTGATTGTAAAATAATGAAACAAACAGATTTATCCTGTCTTAAGCAGCTTATGAGACTGAACCATTGCAAATATTTACACAACATATTGCACAAACTAACCAATTATTTTTGCACACACAGGGTCCCTGTGTGCATTTTTTGATTACAGCTAACCAACAGATTTCACAGATGCTAAGACCGAATATATTTGTGAATAACGAGGCAGTAACAAAACAGCTAAATTCTACATCAAGAATGTTTTGCCAAAAAGTAATTAAGCTGAACTTAAGCAGATTTTCTCTTATTATGCAGCACATATAAACATTAGATATTTAAATAAATAGATACTTTAATCAATATATTGAATTATTTATATACTTTAATTACAATGTCCTACTTTAATTATTAATTAAATAATTTAATATTTAACATTAATGTACAAATGTAAAAAATATGTCAAAGATTTTACCAAATAATTAGGGATGGGTATCTAATCAGATGTCCCGATTCGATTCGTTTCGCAAGCTCTCGATTCGATTCGATTTTCGATTTTTTTTATTACATTCAGTGATATAGTTTTAATACAAATGCTATTGATATTTCAAAATAATTAACAGTAAACATCAGTTTACAATTGGTGAATTAATAAAAAGAAATTAAGCCTGTACATGCCTGTATTTTAAACCTATACTTCTTTTTTTTTTTTGTATGGGTCCTTTTTAAAACAATAATAGGGCCCTATAAAATGTTCTTAATTTTCTGGTAATCAGATGAAGGCATAAAAAATTAATTTAATTTATCCTAATCAAATAAAAAACCCTTTTATTTTTTGACAAACAAAGTGCTGCACAACAGAGGTCTACTGTTAAAATTAAAAAGAAAACAGATGTGATTTATTCCTTTAAAAATAAAGATTTATTCATTTTCATTAGCAGTAGTAGCATTGAGTCTTAAAACTGCTAAATAGTAATATATTAATCGGAAAAAATCGATAGTTGCCCAGCCTAAAATAATAAATAATATTATATTACAGTGTAAGAACTAGGGAGTGCACCCGACTAAGTTATCGGTATCGGGCCCTATACTGAGCTCCTGTACTCGTACTCGTACTTGTACTCGTTAAAATGTCCCGATACCAGACACCGATACCACACATCATGTGTTAAGTGCCATATTCAGACAAAGAAATGCAGACAACAGACAGCAGAATGGTGTTAAGGATGTCTACTACGAAGTATAGGTATGCAATGAATATAATGTTAAAGGGTTTATATGATGCGATTTCAATTTTTCCTTCTCTTTGGAGTGTTACAAGCTCTTGAGTGGTGCATAAAGAGATCGGTAAGTCTAAATCAAGAGATATCTTTATAAAAGTTCAGGAGTCAGTCACGCCTACCTAAAATGGCTTGTTCTAATGCGCCCCCACATATCTACGTCACTATATGGGAAGATTGCATAACACCGCCCAAATGTTCACGCAAAGAAAGAAGCGTAACTTTTATTCTCGTGTAGTATTGTTTTTGCCTCCGCCATGTCGTGAAGATGCTGTGTTTCGTTGTGAAAATGAAACTACTTAGTTTGGTCTTCCAAAAAAGGACGATATCCGCTTCGTCATGCCTAGAGCTTATCTGTGCTGGTCGCTGAGGAAATGCTACAACTTTCACCGTGGACGAAGCGGAGAGTCCAGCCCGGGGTCGTCACATGTGGTTGTGACTCCTTCGTCGAATCCGCCGGCCGTGCCTTTTTCAAGCCCGCCGCCTCTGCTCACTCTATTCCGGCCTCAGCGCATGCTAAGCCGGGGATTCGGCTCACTCTAGCCCGGCCTCAGCTCACTCTTGCCCGGCCTCAGCTCACGGTAAGCCGGGGCTTTCGCTCATGCTATAGGCCGCTGTGTTTTTCGTGGTGAAAGCGAAACTACTTTTTTTGGCCTTCCAAAAATGGACACGACTACAAATCAGTGGTTAAGTTGGATTTACAACACTGTTCCAGAACACTTTGTAAATATAAAAAACAAACCAAAATATCCAGATTGTGTGCAGATGATGTTACTGCTCCATGGGAGTAGTAACTGTCACAGTGGGTGTTTTGTGGTGACCTGGACTGGTCACTTGAGGGCGCTCTTTGTTTTCGTTGTTTTGTGGTAAACTACATTTCCATAGTCCCCTGCTACTAATCTGTATAATCAGGTAAAAACACCTGTTCTCAGAACCCAGCTATATAGATAATGTCTTCATCTTTGTCCTACTTCTCTGTCTGTCATTTGCGTCTGTATTGTATTGTCTTCTTAGTTGGTGTTGTCTGTGTCAGGTTTTGGATTACCTTTTGCAAACGTTTTTGTTCTGTTTTGTCCTGTTATTATTTTTCAATAAACTGCACTTGGAACTTACCTCATTTTCTCCTGGCATTCCGTGACAGAATCAAGACGCCATTACTAGTTCCAGCAGTTTGTTTTGTTACCTTTTGTGGATCATGGACGTTCGGATGGTTCCTCCTCCTTCGAAGGAGTGCAGGGCTCGGCTCCGGATGTTGGTGGATCTTCGCCAACGGGGGATGGAGATGGGAGGTTTCGCTCAGTCCTTTTGGAACCTCGCAAGGTTGGGATGGGACTTCATGACTCAGACTTAAAAAAAATCCTTAATGATTGTTTAGACAATCCCGTGCCTACTCGGGAGATGGATGGGCTTAAAATGCTTGACTTTTGGGGTCTCATTGATTATCTTGGCTACTGCAACTTGGTGATCTCATGTCGGTCTGAGTCTCTTGAAGTGCCCCGGGAGATGCAGGAACCCGCGCCAGCGGGGAGCTCTGGTGAACTCCGGGACTGGACGGGTCGGAGGAGGGTGTTTCCCTGTCTCATTCTAACCCTCGGAGCTCACCACTTCTGTCCTTCAGACTCCCACTAAGCGTCGGAGGGTGAGAAGGAGGACAGGAAAACACCCTCCTCAGCCCGCTCCAGTCCCGGAGTTCACAGAGCCCGCTCCAGCCCCGGAGTTCACAGAGCCCGCTCCAGTCCAGTCCCGGAGCTCACAGAGCCAGCTCAGTACGGAGCTCGACGAGACAAGTCCAGTCCCGGGCTCGCGAGCCCAGTCAGTCAGGAGCTAGCCTGAGCCAGTCCAAGGTCCGGAGCTAGCCGAGCCCAGTACATTCCAGGAGACGCCGAGGCCCAGTCAGTCAGGAGCCGCCGCGCCCAGTTCCAGTTACCCGCGAGCTCGCCCGAGCAAAGTCCAAAGTCCGGAGCTCGCGAGCCCAGTCCAGTCACGGAGCGCGCATTGATGCAAAGTCCAGTCCGGAGCCACAGAGTCGTCCAGTCCCGGAGCTCACAAGTCCAGTCCAGTCCGGAGCTAACAGAGTCCAGCAAGTCCCGGAGCTCACGAGCCCACTCCAGAGCCCGCCTCAGTCGAGGAGCCTTAGCAGAGCCCGATGAGCTCCCTAAATCTCTCTTTATGTTTTCAGGACCTCCTGAGTTGCTGAGAGGGAATTTCGGTCCACCAATGTTGCTGAAGGATTCTGGTTCCTGTCCTGGTTGCCCGACGGGGTTCTGGTGTGGCAGGAGCCTCATGGCTCATTCCTCCGGATACGTCATGGCCATTGCTGGGCAGTATGACCGTGGTTGGGTCTTGCTGGTCCACTCCGGTCCGCCTTGGCACTTTCACCTGCGGTTCTGGGCTCATGCCTTGGTCTAGGCTCTGTTCCCCTGGTCCTCTTCTGTGGTGGTCATGGCCCGCCATTCCCTCCCCCTGCCGCCTTATTTCACCCCCTCTAACTTTGTGTGATCTGGTTGGAGGTCTGGTATTTCCGCTCCGTAGAGGGGGGGGGAATATGTCACAGTGTTTGTTGGGTGACCTGGGACTGTCACGGGAGGGCGCTCTTCTGTTTCGTTGTTTTGTTTAACTCATTCCCATAGTCCCCTGATCACTAATCCTGTATAATCGGTAACAACTCGTTCACATTAAACCCAGCTTATATATCATGCCCTTCTTGTCGGTCATTTGCGTCTGGATTGTATTGTTTCTTAGTTGGTGTTGTTGCGGTTTGGTCAGGTTTTGGATTACTTTGCACCGTTTTGTTTGTTTGGTTCTGTTAGTATTTTCAATAACTGAACTTGGATTTAAACTCTACTGTTTTTCCGGCATTCAGTGACAGTAACTTTAGACTACAATGCCGGCAGTTCTGACTCTCAGTCTTTAAGTACGTTTTCATTTAAAGGATTTTTCACTGATGATTCAAACGCGAGTTTTTGGCAGTGTATAGTAGGGCTTGTTGTTTGTAATTTCTTCGATCACAAATGCAGACAGAGTTTTATGTTAGCGGCGCGATGCAATGCAATGCGTTAAAAAGACAGTAAGTCATGATAATCCAGTAATTATGTCCCACGGATGGCAACAAATGCCTGTTGTAAGGGTTTTAATGTTTTTGTCTCATCGCTTCGGCTGGGACACGCTATCAACAGTATGTGAGGTTCTCTTCTTTGTCTCGTGTAACATTTCCGTCACGCGCTTGAGGTATTCGGCTAATCACAAGTTCATAACGCACTGGATAGCTGGCCAAATCACAGCAACCCTCGCTTTTTCAGACCGATGAGCTTTGTAAAGCGTTTCAGAAAGACGGGGCATAGAGAAACAATAATGTACAATATGTGGAAAATAATATGTTTTTTTAACCTAAAACCGCATAAAAACATTTCATTACACCAAATACACAAAAATAATGTTTTTTTAGCCGATCATATGACCCTTTACACATTCAGTATTAACGCCTGTATAGCTGATGTGCGCGAGCTGATAAACAAAGCACGCTGAGTGGATTGAGCGTGCGGCGGCGCAGATGCGCAAGCTTGTCAAGTTAATATATCTTTCTCACAGACATCACTGGAAAGTTTTAGTTCGGTCGGATATGTCAAAAAAGTAAGTAAACACAATGCACAAGGTACTTAACGTAGGAGGGAGGGAGGTGAGGAGAAGAGAGAGAGCAGCGCAACTTCGTGTTTTGATCTTTGATGTTCACTCACTTAGCGCACGCATCATTGGATTAAAAATAAATCGTAAAAATAAGACCATTCATAGGGACATTCACTATAATCATAATTTATTTTCAACCTTAGGCATTCACGACTTTCAGCCTGTGTGAAATGCGCTAGGCTGCACTACTTGTCCCTCTCATTCTGCACCAATACAAACACGTGCACGCGTTGCGCGTTTTGCTTGCTTGAGTGTTTCTGCATTATATGCGTGGCTTTGGAATATAAATCGCAGCCGTTTCAGTTGGAAAAAAAACCCGACTTCTCTTTCTGAAAAATATCACAGTTTAAGGATTTATAGCGAGTGGTTCCCTGCATTATTACAGCAAAGTGCGTGGTTACAGTACTAAGCCGCTGCAATGGAGTAGCTCTAATGCTATTAATTAAAGATGATGTACCATAGAGCAAAAAAATTAACATTGAAAGTAACAAAAACTTGTAAAATAATTTTTAATGGGCATAATTAAGTGTGAAAATACATGAAGGATATACAGTTAAACCAAAAATTATTCAGAGAGCAGATATCATTTTTTTATATTTTTTTACTAGGGGGTGCAGGACACTACAGTTCATTTAAGTAAGTGAGGATAGCAAAATAAAGCGAACTGTGACATATTATACCCAAACATTATTCATACAGTGGACTACCAGTAAAACTGATCAAATTTGGGACCAAAAATTATTCAGAAAAAATTGAAGTTCAGGTTTGCATGAACCTGGGTGACCAGCATGCCCAGGAGACTAACGGCTCTTAGAAAGGCATTGGCTGCGACTAAGTATTCATAGTTGGGTAAATACTGTCATACTAACAGCTGTCTATTTTTTTGGTTGATTGTAATCCATTACAAACCTTTCTATCAAAGTTATCTAACATTATAAAGCTGAATTTGTTCTGACACAGTTTAACTCTGAGTTCTTAGCATATTTATTTACCATTTCTAAATATAATGTGAGAAATGTTGAAGGTGTCTGGATAAATTTTGGTTTGACTATCTATTTAATAAATTAAGTTAACCAACTAACATTATACATAATCTTTTGGTTTCTGTACCCAATATTTAAAAAATTACAAATGCATAAATATTGGTATCGGTACTCGGTATCTGCAAGTACCAAAAATAAAAGTATCTGTATCGGGCGAATACTGGAAAAAGTGGTATCGGTGCATCCATAATAAATAACCAATATAGATATATATATAGATATTATATATATAATTATGCAGATATATAATATACAGTACAGAGAGAAAGAAGGAGATTGAGAGAGACATTTGACTTTTTTCAATTATGTAATACTATTAATAAATGTATGAAAAAAATGGAAAAACTCCTATTTCTCTCATTATCTCATCTCATTATCCATCAACAGCAGAAAAGTTGTGTTGCTGTCCTTTCCTGAGTAACAAGGGGAACACGATCAATGCAACTTTCCAAGCCAACACTGCTGCTCATTAGCTTGCCTCCCTGCTCACTCCTCTTAAAAAACTTTTAATGATTTGGTATCAGAGCAGCTCTGTTACTGAAGAGCTCTGTTATTGTAGAGTCCCAGGATTCTTTAAGACACACATAGGATTAGATGTCATCGATAATCAAGTGCTAATGGCTTGTTAAAGATGGCTGATAGATAGAACCTGGTGTTGGGCTGAAGGCCAGTGTCTATGTAGCTCATCTTTCCTCCGTCACCGGTGAAGACGACCACTCTGTCACGCAGCAGCCGATACTGAGAGAGCAGGCCATTGGGTTTGAGAGGTTGGCTCCAGTGAAGCTCCACTGCGTTTTTTGAGAGTCACCTGGATATGCGGGGCACTGTCCACACATTAGAGAGAGAGAGAGAGGAGGGGGGGGGGGGCGAGAGACGCGTACTTTCTGAGAGAGAGAGAGAGAGAGAGAGAGAGGGAGAGAGAGAGAGAGGGAGGCGAGGAGGGACAGAGGACAGGAAGAGGCAGTTGTTGATAGCAGGCAAGACTGATTTTCATCATTTGATACATCTATTTAATATAGATGTATATATATATCTAGATATCTATATATTATATATATATATATATATATATTATAAGACAGTATAATTAACAGTGATTAGCATGAGAATCAAAAGAACTCAACTTGTTTTTAAGGTCTGAAAGTTACTGTGAAGATGATATGAGATGAGTGAGGTGTGATGTGATGTGCATTAACTGCTGGTTTTTTTTTTTTTTGCATCTGCCATGAGTGCAGCCTAGTGGCTGAATTGCTCCGCACCACCAGCGGTAGTGCATGCAACAACAATGAAGCTGTAGTTGGTTGTGAAGGCTCCAGACCTGCAAAAACAGTCATGAAGGCAAGAAACAGTATTGCCCTTTAAACTCCACAAAGAACAATCCACTCCTCAATCAGTCCTATCCATAGGTGTAATGAATTTATTATCTAAAAAATATAATAACTAGTAATGTCAAAGTATTATTATTAGTATGTAATTATAATAATTCCTATTTAAACCAGGAAAATCCACTTGAGATATTGAAGCCGTCTTAACTAGAGAGAGATTGGTCAAGACAGTTAAATAATACTTAAATATGTTATAATGGAATATTTTAATAGTTAAGATCTATATTTTCACACCACACACACACACACACATCACCACACATATATATAGTATCTATATATAGATATAATATATATATAGATATGCAAACATATATATAACTATCAATACTATTGAGCTCATTTTATTTACAAACCCGATTCCAAAAAAGTTGTTGCCAATTGACCTAATAAGTTGCAAATTGGTCCTCCAGCTGTTCCTTATATGTACATTTCACTTTTCCGGCCTCGTATTGCTACCTGTCCCAACTTTTTTGCAATGTGTAGCTCTCATGAAATCCAAATGAGCCAATATTTGGCATGACATTTCAAAAGATCTCACTTTCAACATTTGATATGTTATATATATTCTATTGTGAATAAAATATAAGTTTATGAGATTTGTAAATTAATCCATTACTTTTTTACTCACAATTTGTACAGTGACCCAACTTTTTTTGGAATCGGGTTTGTAAACGATCTTATTACTGTAACTTCACATGACAAGAATATTCCTTCCAGAATATTCTTGGACTGTTTAATGTAATATTTTAGCCAATGGAGTAATGAACAGCTAAATGTATAAATAACAGAATCAACAAAAGCTTTTTGTTTCATTAAAAAGCAGTGTATACATGCTATGAATTAGAATTGACAAAAAAATTACAATTAATTATTATTATAAAATAAATTATAATATAATTAAGAAATATTGGGTTTATATAACTGAATGAATGAATGAATAATACAAAAAGTTTGAGTAATTTGGTGTCTAACACAGCACCTGTGAGAAAGATGCATCTTCAGCAGTAAGAACTCTAAATCTGGTTCTAATCCTGAAGCACTTTAAATCTCACTCTATTCCTGAACTCTGTGCACCCCGTAAAGCCGTGCCTGTGTCCATGGAGCACTGCCTCCACATCTGGAGAAACGCATGTACCCGTGCTCCTGCTTAGTATGCCTGATGGCCTCTCTCATTTAACCCAAACACAGATCAATGTTTTCAGAACGTTGAGCGGTGTTTGGGTTAAGTAAAGAATTCTGTTGAGCATACTAAACACAGGGGACAACCGCTGAATACTGCCTTTAAAGGAAAAAAAAAACAAAAAAAACAAGCTGCGCTTAACACATCGCCATGCAAAACATGTCCAGGTGTGTATTCTAGAAGAGCTAGGTTATTATAGTGTTAGGGGTAAGTTATTATAACATTAGGTGTTCAGGGGGGCTGAAGGCATTTGCATGGTGTAAATCCAACCTAATTTAGAGATCAATCTACTTGGGAAAATAATAGGAAGATTATTACTAAGATTATAACTAAAGTTATTCAGATAAATCTTTTGAATGATTAGTCAGAATTAATCTTAGGGTGGTTAGCTTTAGAAATAGTATTAGTAAATGCATTAATATTCCAATTTATTATTACTATTTTATTATAGGTAGGAAAGGTGACATTAAATAATTTGAAATATTTTATTTTAAATTCTTTACATGAATTTGCACTTAAAGGAAGCATATGCTGTCTAATCACAAGCAGGAATTCATAATTATTAATATGCATGCATATTATTCCAATAAAATAATAAACAACAATAATAATAATAAATACATATAGATACAAAAATCCATTAACAACATCACTCTCAGTAAGATTTTGAATTCTCATACAAACTGAAGGGGGCACTCTTAGCCTATTAAAGACGTATGCACCTTTAATCAAAATGGCAAATAAATAAATATATAAATAAACAGGAGCTAAAATCTTTTTCTTTTTATCTCTAACCCCCCTAAGCACACAGCGGCCCATTTGTAGCACATGGCTAACACAAAGTGAAACAATGCCGTAACTGTCATCCAAATTGCTCTGTACAGCACCGCGAGGAAGTGTGAGGTAATAAATGATATAAAAAGGTATTTTATCGACAAGCTGCCATTTACTGTTTGCATTAGAGAATATGAGAAGATGATAGGTGCAATCCCTGAACGTGGCGACCTGATGAGAAAAGGCCTGCAATGCTTACTCACTTTACCTGCCACATTGATAAAACCTCTAAATAATTAAGTGCCTACATCCTGTCTACAATTACTTAATGTTTTTTTCTGTCTGGAGGGGATTATGAAGCGATCTGTGGGCTCCACGTGTCGGCCAAGCTAGGAGACTACCCCTGATGCCTTTTATAGGATCGGTTTCCTCCCGCTCACGCATAATTTAGGAGGCAGAGGTTCTTCTCTTCTATCAGGACATGGGCAGACCTCTGTGAACCCTGAAAAAGCAGCTGCACACGGGAGACAGATAAGCCAGGTAAAGGGAACTCAGGATGATGGTGGTGCTTGTTAAAAACTAACCAGTGACTTCATACACTTACATAAGACTGTTGCTTATTGTGACATTATGTCTTTCGGTTTTTAATTGTGTAAATTATGTTATAATGCTTAGAATACTTTTCTAGTATTACACTTTATTAAGATTCACTAAAGATTTGCACTCTAGTGGGAAATATAAATATAAATGCTAGTACTACTGTATATTAATAAATTAATTATTTTGCAAATGTCCAATTAAACGCATGGCTGGCAACATAATTTATATAATTGAGAGCAATAATTCACATCAGTTAATGAAAAGCTATACATATTTTAGATTCTTTGGGGATTTGATAGTTAATTTAACATGAGCTAATTTGCAATGACTACACAATATTAAGAGTTTTATCTCACAGGCATGTATAATTCTCTCATATTTGGACAAATAATTTATATTATTTTTAATAAATGTTTTATGCAAATACTTAAAGCACATGTCACGCTGCAATTTCCATCATATTTATAAAAATAAATAAATCAGCTTTTTTCTGCCCTATTTAGGGCATTTGAGGTGTAATCTACAATCTTAATTATACCATCTAAGTAATCCAACTTATATTAAATCCATGAGTTTAGGACAACATTCCTAACACTTTTTATTTTTAGTCATTTTGTTTTCCTTATTAAAAACAACATTCAAAAGGTATTAAAAAAAAAAGCTTTAAACCGTTTTCTCGCTCACTGCATTTTCCCAATGTGTTGAAGCCACAGTTAAAACTAATAACGCTTTAATTATTGATGCCTTTCATTTATTTGGTCTCCATTCATTACAATAACAAAGGGGACAGGAGCTGTCTTTGTCACTAGGAGAGCTGTCATATGAAAAGACCGGCTCTCACAGTGCGTGTGAACGTGCGCACAGCTCTTGTAGCTACAAAGGGCAGCATAGAAATGTTTAAACATGATCACTTTCAATTCCATGCGTCACACATCTTCAGTCAATTTCAGTCTTTTATAGTATGGGCAGATGTAAACTTGCACATATAACAATCGCAATGCAACTTGCTTTGAAATCAAAGTTTTAGTATTAGTTATTTCATAGGTACCACATAGAAAAAAGCTAAATCTCTAATCCAGTGTGTCTAATGTGGTGTTTAAAGTGGCGGCTTTTGTTGCCACAGCGAAAGCAAGCAGGAAGATTGAGTACTCTGGTGTGTGTGTTTAATCATGTCAAGTGAGGGAGGGTAAGAAGTTTGGAGGTTTTAAGGAGCACAGAGGTGTTTCCCAGCAGCAGTCTGCACTGAAACACAGACGCTCAAGCGGTTCGGAGTGGCTGCACACCACCAAAACAATGTAGGGTATTTAACCAGCTCTGCACAGTGGGACATGAAAGTCTCAACGCGGCTTTAGAGTCTCTCCACAAAGGAAACTCCGAGCAAAGGCATTTGCAGCCCCTGCCAGCGATTGAACAGCATCACCGCCACCTCACATACCAGCCAACGGGTCTGCCTATGCCTGCCATCACCCCCAGCCAAGTCTTAAACACGCCACACTGCCAGCCAGCCAAATCTGCCACCAGATCCCCTCCCTCCCCAGGATCCAGGATTGGCTGATTGGTTTGGTGCGTTCCTTCGCTGCCAACTTCAGGGCCTTCAGAGGAACAGAGAGAACTCCGAAAGCCCCTTACCACCACTGCTTACTGAAATATCTTTGGTCGACAGCGAGTTGCAGAGGAGCTCCAGCCATTTGAAGGTCCCTGCTGATTTCAAGCTTATTTACAAAGATGTGGTGCTTCCCAGCGGGCCCTCTGGAGTGAACAGACAGGCAGCCAGTGGCTGAGCGCTGCTGAAGGCAGGGAGGTCTGAGCTTGTGTTCGGAGAGGAAAAGCAAGAACTACACGGCAGGAGATTCCTCACAAAGAACAGCAGCCGAGAGCAGCCGACATCGCTTGCTTTCAGTAAGACTCCACTTACGAGGTGTTTAAACTACACAGACTACATAGTCAGAATGCTCTCAAAAACAAAAAACATACAATATATTCACATAAATGAGCTTGATTTTCATGAGCTCAAACACAAGAAGCGAGGATGTCATTCTTTCTGGCGTTTTGTGATGTTAGCATTCCCAGAGGAGCGGCTCCCTGCATGCGATTCATTCAGATTAATCTTGACTGGAAAGAGATCAGATGCTCTTCAAAACGATGTGCCCGACTCAGGTTTGATAATCATGTCAGTGATAGTGTCGACAGGCTGGAGAGAGAAACATTCACTTTTTTCATTTGGTCCATAGAGGCAGACACTTACACCACAAATGTGCTATCTGAACAGAAGCCTGTTCAAAATGATGTTTCAAAGGAAACAAAATACATATTCCACTAAGACTAAAAATCAATAAATTAATGAATAAATATATAATAAGAATAAGAATAAAATAATAATTATTATATTACACGCTATTATTATTGATGCTGTGGCAAATATCAATATTTGCTGAGAAAAGCCTACAAACTTACATTACTATAGCAGACATAAAAAAATGCCTGCGTATTTGTGAATTATTCTTATCATCATCATTAGTATCATTAAGAAATACCTACAAATACTACTACTAACAATAATAATAATGCCTCCAAATGATTACCTGAATTTTACCTGAATTTACGAATTGAATTTCATTATATACTAATTCTCAGAATAAATTGCATTAATGCATGCATCATATGATGCGAAAATCTCTAAATCCTCGAAACATTACATTATTGTTGCAGACATTGAATTAGGGACTATATTACGACAGGTGTGTACAAAAATGTAAAAAAAAATTGATGAATTATTATATTATTGTATTAATATTATTGATCATAATAAAAATAATACAAACTTTTAGTACAAAAACAGATAAAACAGATACTGCTTAGAGAAAATGTAAATCTTGCTTGGAACGATGCTTGTGAGCACTTAATCTAAATCCCTCTCTCTGTGTGTGTTGGCTGTTGTGCAGCTGTCCATTGCCATGTGCTGGGCTGTGCCGAGTTGGGTGGCACTGAAAGTGGGAGTGTGCCGTGCGCGTACCCTTGCGGTGGTGACGGATGGCTCAGGGCCAGGAACACTGCTCCTCTCCCAGGCAGATAAAAGAAGCCCCACAAAAGCAGCGGAGGCCTCTGGAATGATGGGCAGGCCGGCTGCTCATTGCGGGAATCAGGTGTAAATTCAGTCATTAGATTGCTTCCAGAAACAGCATGCATAAATAAAGGCAGGGCACGTGGAGGAGACAAGGCGGATCCTCACTCTCTTACTCTCACTGCTGCTGCCGTCAGGGCCAGCATGGGGCAGCATGTAGGGGGCGGCTGCTCTCCGCTGCTAAACTGATTCATCACTCGCTTTCTGACTTTCCTCTTTATTTCTCTCTATTGCATTCAGTACTTTCGATACCTCATTATGTTAAAGTTCAACATAACACAGAGTGTTGCTGCTTAATAGTCTATAGGTAAAAGATACAAGCTTTTCTTCAATGTTAATCAGTTTTACAGTTCAAAATATACTCCGCCATTACTTAGTTACACAAATTTTAGGGATATTTATTATTTATAATTCACCACATGGAAAATGTTTAAAATTATTTATATTAAGGTCCTAAAACAAATTATAAAAAAAAAAAAAAAAAACAGACTACAAAAAAGTACAGATCATAAAAATAATCAATCAAATGTAACTACTGTTTATATATAAAACAAACAAAATAATATTATTTATTATTACACTACAATTCAAAAGTTTTAGGTCTGTAAGATTTTTAAATGTTTTTGAAGGATGCCTCTTATGCCCACCAAGGCTGCATTTACTTGATTAAGAAATACAGTAACACTGAAATATTATTACATTTTAAAATAACTTTTTTGTATTTTAATATATTTTAAAATTGTATTTATTCATGTGATGAAAAGCTGAATTTTCCAGCAGTCATTACTCCAGTCTTCAGTGTAACAAGATCCTTCAGAAATGTTCCGTTCTAATATGCTTATGTGGTGCTCAAGGGACATTTCTTATTATTATGAGTGTTAAAAAAAACAGTTGCTTAACATCTTTGTGGAAACAATACAATTTTTTCAGAATTATTTGATAGATAGAAAGTTCAAGAAAACAGCATTTATTTGAAAATTATTTTGTAACAATGTAAAAGTATGTCACCTTAGACCTTTTTTAATGCAAACTTGCTTAATATTTTTTCTTTAAAAAAAAAAACCATACTGACCCCAAACTTTTGAAAAGTAGTGTAGTTGTAATAATTGAGCGACATTATAAAGACATCTCCCCTCGTATGTGTGTGGATGACTCCAACGGTTTGTCTGATTGATGCGGTACTCTCGGATGATACCGTTCGGTTTGGCCGGAACTACCCAGCTGATCCTTAGGGCCCTGGGCCCCAGCACGCTCACCACCGGAGCAGCAATTCCCTCTGGCTCCCCCTGGACAGTCAATGCCACAACCTGCACACACACCAAAAAGAATTACAGAGCAATTTGCCCTAATGGAGGCTTGGATATCCTGCTCTAATAGAATGTCACTAGTGGTTTCAACTCTTGTCTTTAGGAGTGGCAGACTATTAGGAAAGGGCCACGAGAAGTGGTTAAGGTGTTTTTTTTTCCGGCTACGTGTAGGCCGGCCCGGCACTGGCCTGATGTGCTTGTGAGCCTGCAGAGTGTTCACAAAGATTAAACCAGGTTCCTCATTCCCACCGACAGAGCTGGCTGAGCAGGGTCCAGCTGAGTGGCAACAGGGTGCCCCGTGGTAATTGCTCCCCTTGTATTGAGTCTGAAAATTATTGCAACTGTTTGGGCAATGCTTGCAGGTGTACAAGTTAATCCTGCTCCACTTAAAAACAATCGTGCGATGGGGAAGAAGAAAGAAGTACTGGATCATTGGTGGCCAATTGGTGTGCCGGGCAAGACCTGTGTGTGGAAAGTGTGTGGAAAGAAAAATGGACCTAACACTGCTCTGGGAGGTTCTTTGTACTTTGCCTCTAGCAGATCTGTGTGGTTATTGATAATCGGATCCTAAATTAGACATAAAAAGAGAAGATAGACAGGTTAATTTGCTCTTTCATCAGCTGAGCCGCTGACAGCTATTACAAGGAGACAACAATTATGGCAGGAAGTCAGCTGTTGCTCTCCTTCCATTAGCCTGCCATTAGAAATATCCTGTTTACTTGGCACATAACATTGGAATGAAAGGGGGAGTACGACTCCTGCAATCCTTTACAAGTGTTTTGCAGCTCTTAGACAATGCTCGTAATACTTGCAGGTAGGACTATAACAAAGACCAAGGACAATAGGAAAATATGCAGTGATTGTAAATGTGCACCATTTTTCCACTTGAAAAGTACCTTTGACAAACATGTTTAAAATCATTTATACTCATAAGTTATAACAGATGTTAAATATTTTTTCCTGTCCCAGTTTAATGAGCAGAAACAAAGTCATTTGTAGAATTCTTTCCACATAAAGTGTAACACTGTGTCTTTTTGGTGGTATAGTATATGTTACACAAACGTTGAACCAATGTTATACCATTGGTTGAGACAATGTTGCTGTGTCAGACCAGAGCATCCCTACCAGTCCGACACAGCAATATTGTCTCAACCGATAGTGTACGTTTGGGGAGGGATTGTTTATTTGGTCAACAGATGGTAGTTTGTGTTTGGGAAACCTGTATGGAAACAGTCATTATTGTTGCAATACCATTTGGCACCAGTAGAAGAACAGAAATAATACACTTTACTGCTGTATTGTGCATGATTTTCTGCCTACAAGGATTAAGATGAGAGGCAGATGAGAAACAGACTCACTTTTGAGCTGTCTGTGCAGCTGGCAGCAGTACAGGCTCTGAGCTGGTACACGTACTCCTGAAAAGGTCGGATTCCTCCTGCATCAGTGAAGCTATGATCAGTGCCACGGTAGCGCTCTTGTCCATCACGCAGGATCACATAGTGACTTATCTCACCTATCATAGTACAAAAACACACAGGGTCAAAAAGTAGCTTCAACACATATTCCACTCAGTATAATAGTGAAACCGGTGGACTAACTTTCTTTCAAAATCACAACAGATTGGGTGGCAATGCCGTTTGATTAGCAGACAGAGTGAAGTCCTAATGAGCAATCAGCATCTTTCTTTACATATTAAGTGGCACAGAAGTTCCCTAAAATGAAGCTTGTTATTCTCACTTAGTGTTTATGCGCATGTGAATTTCATTCTTCATAAATTATTCTACCAAGCTATGCAGATTACGCTTAATAACAGGCAGGTCTTCAGAGGAGTGATGATAAAACAATCAGCTAGTTCCACTCTGTCATATCATTACAGCCTGAAGAAAAAGCCTGTTTCCAGTTTGTTGGGGGAAATGTGAGTAAATCTTCTGAGAGTCACGACTTCAGGCGTGGATTACCCAAACTGATTCACTCCGTGATTAATCATTTACATAACCAAACCTTCTACTGAATAAACGTATGACAATATTACCATGACAGCAAGAAACCACAAAAATGATGTGCTCTGATTTGAGGGGAAAAAAGAAGTCCAACTATGTAGGATTATTAGTTTGTAACTATAAAGACATTAAATTTCCAAGAGGTTCAGTGTCTGCCTATAGTTCCTGGCAAAGGTTCAAACAATCACAAACTACACTGCTGTACATTTCCAAGCTGGAAACAATAACGCTTTGTAAAAGCAAGAAATAATAAATCCCAATTCGTAGCAATCAATTGACATTTACAATATCTGTAAACTGGTGTCATCAGGACCTCAAATCAATCTAATAAATTAAATGTATATTTTACTTTATATATTAGAATATATTGTAACTAAAATATATATCTTTATGAAATTAGGACAGATTGGTTTCATCAGGACCTCAAATCATTCTCAAATTAATTTATATATAATATTACATTGTAAATAAATTCACATATTTAAAGGACAATGGATTGGTTTCACTCTGCTACAGAGGGATGTAATATAAGTCAAGCACCACCTTTTTGAGATAATTACCATTTGGCTTGTTAGGGGCTGACCATTCAAGCTGGATGATGTCATCACGCAGACCCACATGGCTCCAGTGAGGAGGAGACACAATCCAGGGCGCATCTTCTTTAGTAGTGACACGAGAGGAGGGACTGAACCCACGGCCAAAGCTGTTCCAGGCACCAATCCTATACTCATAACTGGTGTAAGGGTCCAGTTCAGTGTCTGAAATGACATACCAGAGAAAACACAGTCACACAAACACACATTCCTCAGAATTCCCATGAAACCTCTTGACGACACCACAGGAGAGTTTCTATAGAGTCTCAGTCTTCACACTAAAAAAAGACTAAAGTTTAAAGAGTACCCAAGGACCCTGCATTTACTGTAATGCTCTTTGTTATCAGAAGTACAGTGGTTTGTTGTAAACGTGTGTTTGGGGAGTCATGGGTGTAAATCTCAGAGATGGGTTTCATCAGACAGGTGGAGGCACTTATAGGAGTGACAGGATGACAAAATACCCATCTAAGAGGACAAGACACAGTCTTCAAGTTGACCAAACTAAATTATTATTATTACAACAACAAAAAAACTCAACATTTGTAATTCAACTTTTAAATTCTGTTGTATTTGCTCGTACATTAATCATGTCATTTTTGTAAATAGTTGTAAATAAAAACTAATAAAATAATATATATTTAAGCAAACTATCTTTATTTTCCTACATTCTCTTATGACATAAAACTAAAATTTATATACAACTACAGAATTAAATATATAGTAACATTTGTAAATTATGTGCATTTGCTTGACATTAAAACTACCAATTTGCTATTTTTCCTTTTGCTTTTGTCATACAAAACAACTACGTCTACTAACTATGACTACTTACAGGGTTCAATTAAATGTCAGTGAAATATAACTGGATTCAGCTGGAATAATCTTAATGGAGAAAGTTGTACAAATAAAATTTGCAATTCCTTCTGTAATTTTAAAGATTTTCACCAAGAAAAATGTATGGTTATTTTATCATTAACAGAGTATCACAAGGTTTAAGGTCAATTTAAGACTTTTTTAAGACCTGCACAAATAAAACTAATACCATACCAGCGGGGAAGGGCAATGTCTATGGTTCCATATTAAACTCTAAGAAGACTGTAAAAAGCATGATTTACAGTTCAGATACAAGTTTTATAAAATGATAAATTTCACATTTCAGCCTTTAAACCATTTTTAAGAAAAGGGATGAGTCAAAAGTATCAATTATTACATTAATTTAAACAATTATCAATCATTATATTAATTAAATAACACACACATTTATTTTACTGTCTTAATTGTTGAGATTTTTATTATGAATTATCTTCTTGTCAACCCAACAGTTCACATTTACAACTCTGCGTGTTTGCAGCATAAAAACATGGGTGGATTTTCACATTGGTCTGAACAAAAACAGAAGAATGGCTTATTGAAAATGCAAATTCATTCTCTGCCAGCTTTTGGAACGGCAGAAATAAAGCAGTAACAGCAGTCCACAAAACAGTGCAGCACCTGACTAAACCTGCAGCGCTCATGTTTATATAATGAAATCATAGCCTTTTGAAGTTTAATCGTCACATTCAGCCATATAGCAATTCTAGTCTTTCCGTCCACAAATTTAAGACCTCTTGAAATCATAATTAAGACTTTCTTGTACCAAGACTTTTTATGGCCTTAAATTTTATACAACTAAATTTAAGACTTTTAAGGACCCGCGGAAACCCTGTGTAAGGAACTGATTGGATTCTATAGTGGGTGTTTCATTCTAGAATGGAGTAAGGTGGATTTTGAAGGAGATTGTTGTCAAAAAAGACAACTCCATTTGGATGTAAAACAATTTTCTTTCTATTAAAATAACATATAATGGTCACAACACTATAGGCACACAAGGATAGATTTAATGGGGGTCATTTTTTATTTCATGTTGACTTTAAAACTGACAATATCCCAAAAAGGTCTCAAGGGTGTTTGCTACACAAAGTCAGGAGGAAGTGAAATCGTTCATATTTGTGTGGCTGGCAAATCAACGCTTGTGCAGCATTTGTCCGAGAGCACTCAGTGTCATCTTTCTCCGGGTTGCGGGGGTATGGGGGTGTGAGAAACATCTGGAGGAATGCAGGGCCACGACAGGTTTATACGCTTCTGCCCAGATGGTGGCACAGCGCTGACTAGAATCACTCTCCTCATGCTAGCCAGCCCCCTCAACTCCGGCATTAGTCTTGATTAAACAGATGTAACTAACCAAATAAATAACACCTCAGATGAGGTTGAGCCAGTAAGAGGGGCCAGCACTCCCCCTGAAAAGATAAATAAGTGTGCGAGTCAAGGGGGGCGCTCTAAACGCCCTTAAAGTTTTAATGATGGGTTTGAAATAGCAGGTGAGATTTATGACTCACGACAATTAATACACACTAAAGCATCTGGTCTTGTGACCACATAAAATGTGCAGATGTTTACAGTGTGAGGAACATCCCCGAAATGACTGACACTTTCTTTTTTTGTGTGTGTGCGTGAGCCATTCGGTTTGATGACTTTACATAAAAGAGCATGTTGGGCATATACCATTTCTTGTTTATTGGATACATTTAGTTCTCGTTTGCAGGGCTGTTGCTTAAATTCACAGGGCTCGGGAAAAAAGTGGGCTTTCTCTCCTTTGGGCCCAAAAAGGCTGTTTACATAATATGCCCCCTTCACCCCCTTCCACTTGATGATGACCCTGCTTTTATATTAAATATATATTATTATTATTATTCTAGTAATAATATAAGAATATTGTATACATAATATAGATTATATTTATATATAAATTATTATTATATACAATATATTTTTTGCATAATATAATATTTTTTTCTTACTATTAGTCCTTTTATTTTTTCACATACAAGGATGTGTCCCCTGATCTGTGATATTAAAATTGCCACATTTAAAAAAAAAGGTGATGTGTGATTGGGTAGAGCCGGGTTATTTTCACATTCATATCTATCTTAATCCAAGTAATGTTTGGTTATGTTTCTGTAATTTTATAGTTTTTTTGTTTTCTTAAATATGTCTTTTTGTTTTTTTCATTTTTTTTCATGTAATATTTATATTTTATTTCAATAAATATTTTTTAACGATTTTACGAAGTTTTTAGTGGCAGTTTTTAGTTATCACAACACTGTTAATAAAGTCCATACAACACTGTCCCCACACAACCACACAACCCATAATAATATGATATATATATATAGATATAGAGCATTAAAAAAATAATAAATAAAAAAAAAAATTGTTGTGTAATGTACACAAACATTGTTGACCTATTTACCTGTGAAACTGCATCGTTTTGCCATTCCACTGTATATCAGCTCCTCTGAGGATGGGCAGAGCTGGCTGTGGGCGGCAGCAGAAGGAGCGTCTGTTTGGGTGGCAGCAGTAGCAGAGGGAGATGGAACATGCGTAGGGACCGGCTCACCTGGTACCCATGTACAGATGGACTGTGCCGGGCTAAAATCACACAAGCCACAGTACGCTCCTGCGGCCACCGACACAGGACACACTGTACTGGGGCGGCATTTCTCCTAAAGGACACATGCACACACGCTCTCATTAGTGATAACAGTCATCAGACAACTGTTGTGTGTCAAAGTACCCCTGCCAGCGGGTGTGTATGGAGTCCTCTGTCTCAATAAATAGCACGGATGCCCCTTAATGACATAATTACAAGTTAATGACCACCATCCTAGTTTTCTTTTCTTGGTCTCTTTCTTTTCCTTGTGAGCTCAAGCTGGGTGCACGATGAGCTTGTGTTACAGCGAGCAAATCTGATTAATGAAGTGTGACTGTGAGTGCCTACTTCCTGAGGAGAGGAGCAGATACATCACTGCTCTGTGCCTTATATTTCCAACCTCCACTTTACATCATGGCAGCTTAAGTTTAAAATTCAACTACTTTACTAAAACACCTATCCAATAACAGTCTTTAACACTGATCATTTATCAACGCTAAATCTAACAGCTAATTATAAAAAATAAAATTAGTCTTTTCCAAGTCTCCTCTCACAGTCTGTTTGCTGATTGTCTGATGCGCACTGAATATAAAAGTCTGGATCAGGCAGTTCTAATCTGATTGGTTGGATTCACGCAATTTCCAGGATTGAGGTCAAACATTTTTATAATCAAATTTGTGTTTATAAGATACTGAATTTCTACAACGAACACTTTTGAAGATTGTATAGTTATTTGATTTGTCAAAAAGTTTGCAATGTTAGTGGGATCAGAGTTTGGTTTGAAATACTTTTGTAGTAAGTTAACTTAGATATCCATGACTAGAACTGCATTCTGGTCAATTTTATTTATACTTACTGTGTTCTGATTATGGAAAATCAGGTTTTCTTAAAATAACAACTTCTAAAGTTAACATTTTAAATGTATTAAATTGCAACAAATGTATAATTACAAATTTATTTAAATACCTGGCATACCTGTACATATTTCAATATAAATTATATTAAAGTATATTTTAGTTAACTATAAATGCTTAGCCCTATTTCAAAGACAATAGAAGTAACTATTAAATTACATACAAGGATGTACTTAATACCTACTAATCTTAAGTAACTAAATGTCATATAAATTTTAATTATAATAAATTTTTATTTATTGTAATTAACATGCAATTACATATAGTTCACACTTAAGTATATTTCCATAATAAGTACTCTTTTTAAAGGTATAAAGAGCACTTGTTTTTCACACAGGGCTGATTTGAATAAATCTAACATTTCCCTCTATTATAGTGGGATCAATGGTTTCTGATAAACCCGCACCTAAACATCACAAAAAACAAAACAAAACAAATTTTTTTTTTCTATCAGTGGCAGTTCTTAGCTAAAGTGTGGACCAGATATTTAGTCAAAAGTCTATCTACACAGTACTAGTCTCTCCATAATCTGTTTTGGAAACTTTTGGCAAAGCATTGCTATAATCCGAATTTGAGAAACTGGCGTGACACTACAGAACAGCTTGAGGGCAAAGTCTCCACTAAGTCTTCATCCTGAAGAACTATTGCTGAACGAGCATACAGTGAATATGTCACTCTGAGTGAAAGTGTTAATTACCAGGATGAGGATGCTGGCCGGGGCTCTGTCAGCACACACAGATGTGAGCGGATTGAAGCCCACTCCATTACAACACTCTTCCTCCTGATCAATCACCTCTGACCAGCAGCACTTCAGCGACGCCATCCTGTTCTCCACCACATGGACTTTAGACTCTCCGCCGGGACCCGTGCAGCACCAGGAAGTAGATGTGTTGATGTAGTGCTCTCCACAGCAGAAGAAGCCTATGTAAAACAAATTTATACACATGGAAAATGCTTTTTAATAAGCAAGAGAGTCTTAATCATCATAATCCATTGTAATAGTGCAGTAAAGTTATGAATTGCAGTTTAGAACATTGTCTGAATGGCACTTGGAATTTATTCAGACTTCATCCTGGTACTTCACTGCAGCACTGTTGCCATAGGTCAAACAGTCAAAACTAAACTGAAACACAACTAATAATGCATATGAAAACATCTTTGACATATAAACATGCACATTTTTTAAAATCCAACATGTGGCCATTACAGCTCATGGGACGTTTCATGTCAGATGTCAGAGAGCTGCATGTGCAGCTGACATGTAAAAGATGCAGACGGCCGTGCTGCATGAGGAATCAGCTTCACCTGGTGATTTGGCCACTGTCTCCTCCCAATAGCGCACAGCACCCATATCTGCATCCTCTCCTATTACCTCTAAAAGCATCATAGCGTTCTCTGAGGCCTGACTCAACAAACACGCACCAGCCTTGCAAACACAGCTATGTTTGAGGGGTATTAAACTACCTGCTTTGACACCACTGTTCAAAAATTTGGGGCCAGTAAGATTTCTATTTATTTATTTTTTAATACTTTTATTCAACAATGCATTAAATTGATCAAAAAGTGGGAGTAAAAACATTCAGAATATTACAAAAGATTTCTATTTCAAATAAATGCTGTTCTTTTGGACTTTGTTCATCCAAGAATCCCCCAAAAATGTATCAGAGTTTCCTCAAAAAAATATTAATCAGCACAACTGTTTTCAACATTGATAATAATAAGAAATGTTTCTTGAAAATTCTGCTTCGCCATTACAGGAATGAATTACATTTTAAAATATCTTAAAATACAAAACAGTTATTTTAAATTGTAATAACATTTCACAATATCACAATTTTTATTGCATTTTTGATTAAAAATAATGCAGCCTTTGTGAGCAGAAGAGACTTACTGACCCCATATTTTTGAATGCTAGCATACATCGACGGTCAGATTGCTTATACTACATATTACTCATTATACATTTTGAGAAAAGCTTGCATTAATATGCAAACTATAAAACTGTATTTTCAGGCATATGCAAGGAACTGTAATAAGGACCAAGAAGATGAAACTGTTCGAACATGCTATAGCATTAGAGATCGTGGCAGAGGGAAGAAAGAATATAATTTTCTGAAAAGCAGTTTAATATTCTTCTAACAGGAAGTGACTCCTGGTTTATTTCCTTGGGTAAACCATCACTACTATAATTACCATCAACCACCAGTATGATAAATTGCTAATTGTTTAATACCCTAATCAGCGTTCATTCTTTGCACAGATAAACTGTGACAGTGCCATTAATTTAAATAGTAATTTCACTTAACGGCCAAAACGGTGCAGCAGATTTTTATGCAACGTTTTCTAGAGGCCGCATCCATCACGGCTCTGCAGTGACATAAAGATGTCTGACGTGCTCTAACTCACTTAGGGACAGCAGATGTTGCAGCGCTGTGTTTGGTGGCAATTCCCAGGGTGTATTACTTCAGCTCCAATGACTTGCAAATAAACAGCTCAACAATTTTTCCAAAATAGCTCTGCCATCCCGTCCCATCCCTGCCCCGGTGCATTTTTCATGATATTTCATTCAAAGACCAGTGAACTTTGACACCCTGACCTCTTAGCTGGGGATGTCCTTCTATTTTGTTTCCCGCACTTGACCTTGGCCTGTCAGCTAAAACAATTCATTTTCCTTCATCTCCACCTTTGTCGCTTTATGAATATAACAGGAGGGAAAGCCACTGCCCCTATAAATCTGGTGTAGGCACGGCGCAAAAACACGAACAAACTTTTAGCTCACGCTTTGTTTTTTTAAGCACTGCAAAATGATTTAGCTAATCTTCAGATTTATGATGGATTTGCATACATTCATTAGAGTGCGAGTGAACAGGCGAGCATAAGGTGCTTAGGCTGTGTGAATTAAGGTTCATTCACTTAATGATAAGTAAATATTTAGCATGCAGTGAGCAACTGATAAAAATGTGTGCTGTGGCTTACACAAGCCTTTGGATCGTAAAACTAAAACTTCAAACAAACAAAAGCACTTTTAAAAAAACAGTGATGGCTGAGCACATTCAAAGTCATACTCACAGAGCAAAAGAACTTCATAGTGCTCTAGCTTTACATAGTGAACATTACAATTTTTTTAAAGAAAATGTGCTTTTTTGCTTTATTAATCCATTTTTTTTCTTTCAAATGATCATTTGCAAGCATTTTTAACTCATTTGTCAGGTGCATGTTACATGCTACAGTATGTATTTATCCTGGTTAAATAAAATATACTTTAGCCAATGGAGGAACAGAAAAAAAGGAATGTTTCAAAGCTATCAAACGGTCAGTTTAAAAAACATTGTTCCCTGGCTGTTTCATTCATTTATTTATTCCAAGCATTCCTGAGGGAGAGGTGAAAGGACAGCACATTAAACGGACTTTCTTCATTTCATCCATTGGCCGCGGTTGCATGTGACAAAAAGTGCTTGGGCAGCAGTAATATTTTCACTACTCTTTGGGGAATCTGAAAGGAGGAACAAAAGGAGGAGATTTAAGTTTGAACATAAAACTTGTAATGCACATGACAGAAATGCAACAAATGGCACTTTTGAATATCACTTGGTTGCTCTAGGTTTTTTTCTACTTCTACTTTTGGAATAAAATAAAGTTTTGAGATTAAACCGTAAGGTGCCATTCACAAAGAATGTGTATTTGCATTCCGCTGCACTGCCTTTCCATTGTTTTTCTATTTAAACGTGCTATATGGACGTGCTTGACCGTGCTCAAGTCTTTTTCATGACGCAGTGTTCTAAACACTAGATGCTCAGTTTAAAAGTTCAACTTTTAAAAAATAAGTCTCTAGACCTTGTGTTTTTCATTCCACTGCCCTGCGTCTGGAGTTATTTTTTTAAATGCAGAAAACACATCCATGACACAATTTACACATGGTTGTATATGTTAACTGTTCATGCATTAGTTAACAATTTACAATATTTTACAGCATAATCATAGTTAATATTAATTTCTATCTATCCATCCATCCATCCATCCATCCATCCATCCATCCATCTATCCAAATTAACATTTTAAAAACATTTAACATGAACAATTCACATAAAAAAAAACCTCAAGACAAGTTTTACCTAACACATTACCTAATTTTAATGTATAAAATCTTTAAAAACCTAAACTACTATACACAGTCTTGTTATTAAAACAACATTAAAACATCAGAACCGTCACCATCAGTGGTCTGACACCACTATTCCTAAACCAAACAAAAAAGCATTAGGAGTCTGTACTTTGTGATTAGTAGTTGAGCCATGCAAAATGCTTTAATTGCTCAAGGATATTAACTGAGATTATTAGGCATGATTAAAGTAAGAAAAGCTATCATCATAACTGTGTTGAAAGAAAATGGCCTTAATCTGTATGATCTCCAATCCATCTCAGCAAAAAAGATCCAGACATGTGTGCTCAGAATGATCCCCTTTCTGGCATTCATGTCTTGTCATTTGCAAGACAGTTTTGGCAGAACAATATGAGGACATATGAGCCATGATGAAGCACTCGTGCAGTAACAAATACAATGCAGACACTGATGCATTCAGCCACCGGGATCATTTCCACCCGCAAATGCTTATTGTGTCCTTGAGAATATATTTAATTATTGCACTTTTTTGACATCGTCACAGCCATTCCCACACCCACTCTTATGATCCTTGTTTCTCTCACACACACACACAGCTCTAAAGCTTTTAACACTTAAATGGAGTAAAATATTCAGATATAACCTTGACTGTGATACAGGCACTGTGCTTTTAAGCAAAGCTCTGTACATAAGCAGATATTAAAAGAGCTCTCCATATGACACCAAGCCTCCAGATGCAGAAAACCCTGTAATCCAAATCTAAACTTTAAACAGGACAGCGGGACATTTACAGTAATACCCTGTATTACTGAAGGCTATTGTCTAAACTGTTTCTCATGTCTCAAATGGAAACATTCAGAAGACTGGATTGGATTTCGACAGTTTAAAGGCTTTTGTAACTTGTCATGGTGGATGATGAAATGTTTCACAATTCAACTTCAAACAGATGTCTTTGTTTCTGTAACTGGTGTGAAATCTTGGTTATAATTTGGGTTATAATTAGGCAACATTGATAAAATTACGATAATTGTTATGTGTTCTATTTGGTTATGATGTTTTCTAAGCCTGTGTCATTTGCAAAACTGTGTTAGAGTTGGAACGTTTGATTCAATTTTATTGCTTCACTCAAAAATGTTCAAAGATTTTATAATTTTCTATATTAAAAGGTTTTAAAATAAATACTGCTTTTTTAAAGTAAAAAATAGACTGGAAAACAGAAAAAAAAAAAAATTGTGCTTTAGTTCCCTGAAGGAGGGAACGGAGACGTCACGTCGGAGGACCGACGAAATTGGGATCTCGCTTAGAGGGACCAATCTACTTCGAGTGTAAACTAAACGAGCCAATGCAAAATGGCATGCGATAATTGCATCCAGCTGCCGCTGATCACAGCAGGAGTATAAGTAGGCAGCAGATGCAGCATATCAGACTTTTCGTTACGTCTTTATTAAGACGATGTGGGTCTTGCTATAGACCACGTATCACCCGGGCGTTCTGGATGCGTTCGTTACCTGGCGCTGGGTGATGGTCACGATCGCTGCCTTCTCGTGCCTGGGCATGAAGCACGCTGGGGTGGCTTTCGTGGATGGCTCATGCTTCCATTGCAAAGGGTGTATGACCATCTCAGAGTTGCGGACCAGACTTTGTTACCTGCAAGGGGGCGGAGTGCCTGTGTCACTGCCTAGATCTGGGGTTCCCTCTTGTGGCAGCCGGGGGCGTCCTTTTTCTAGCGGTGGGCGGACTGGTCTTATGGTCATGGTGAGGAATTCCCCTCTGGGGATGCCCAAGCCTGCCGGCACTTTGAAACCAGTGGAGCTCTCAGGAAGAGCGGGCTGGACTCTTCCGGGGGGTACCACTTGTTTCTTCCGAGGCTCCCCCCGACGAGCGGATGTCGATTGCAGCATCAGAGGGTGAGCCAGAGCTTCCTGGAGAGGAAGATCCAAGGATCCAGAATACTGGCGATGCTCCCCGCCGCCGTAGGGGTATGGCTCGAGTGAAGACTTTCACCGTGTCCCGAGCCCTCAAGGTTGGATGATTGGTTTCTCTGGGTGGCTCGCGCTGGTTCTCAGCGCCCCCCTCGGTGCCTTTCTTCCCGGAGGTGCATGAGGAGCTCAACAGGTCGTGGACGGGAACCTTTTTACTGCCGGAAACTGATTTGTTGGATCCTCCTCCCTCACCACCCTCGGTGGTGGGGCAGTCAGGGGGTTACAAGTGTTCCCCCGGTGGAGCGGTCGGTTGCGATTCAGTTGTGTCCTAATACCGCCTCCAACCGGCAGTGAGAACCGTGCCTCCTCTCCCGGGTCTGTAGGTACTCGACTGGCCAGCGATCCCTATACGACCTGTGGAGAAGCTGCCTCCGCCTTACACGCTACGGCGTGATTGCAAGTGCACCAGGCCAAGGCACTGAGGGACTTGCACGAGGGTGGTCACGACCTGAAAGTTCAGAGAGAACTCCGCACCACGGCAGACCTCGCGCCACGAGCGACGAAGGTTACGGCGCGGTCTCTTGAGTCGTGCCATGTCCACTATGGTGGTCCAGGAGCGCCAATTCTCGCTGTGACTGGCTGACATGCGCGAGAAGGACAAGACACGATTCTTGAACGCCCACGTGTCCCAGACCGGCCTTTTCGGCAACACGGTGGAGAACTTGCCCAGCGGTTCTCCGGTGACCAAAGCAGACTGAGGCCATCAGCTACATCCTGCCGGTGTGCAGCTGCTGCCGTCGCCGAGGGCGGCCCCCCTGCCCACCGGCCAACAAGAGCAGACTCCTGCGCCTCCAGCAAAGCTGTGCCGTGGATCCGGTCGCAGGGCAGCGCCCCGCCCGTCCAGGCCCCCGCCAAACCTGGTGGCAAGCGGAAGAGCAAGAGGCCGGTACGCGACCCAGAAGTGGAGGGACGTGCTCTTCAGGAGATGGTAAGCACACCACACCCTCCCCCGGAGGAGGGCCGGGCGGAGAATCTTTTTCCACCAATGACCTCGGTTGGTGGTACCCAAATTCTCGACAAAGAATAAATTCCTCTATTTCTGGGTCCCCTGAGGGGATGGGGGGTTGTGGATGATCCAGTGTCGTATCATATTCACCCTCCTCTCTCGCCAGTGAGCATCAGTGGGCGGATCGGGAGGAACGAACCAACGGACTACCCACGCACCCTCTGCTCAAACGTAGGTCAGTGTTGCACACACCCAGACCTCGCCTCGGACCGGCAAAGAGACGCCCTGGCCGGGTCCCTGCGTTCTTTCACGCTCCCCCGCTGCGGGTACGCCTGTAGTTCCGTTGATGCCACTTGCGCGGTGTCTGGGAGCCTGGCTTGATCTACCCAGCCCGTCTCGATGGCTCATTTGAACCGTCAGGCTCGGCTATGCGCTTCAGTTCGCCCGGCGCCCTCCCAAGTGTCTTGCGTGCAGAGATCGCAGTCCTACTGGCGAAGGACACGATAGAGTCGGTCCCTCCAGCCGATCTGAGGTCGGGGTTTTACAGCCCTTACTTTATTGTGCCCAAGAAAGGCGGTGGGTTGAGACCTCTCTTGGACCTGCGCGTCGTGAACCGGTCCCTTCACCGGCTCCCGTTCAAGATGCCTATGCCAGAAATGATTGTCAGGTGTATCCCTCCCCAAGACTGGTTCGCAGCGATCGACCTGATGGACGCGTACTTTCATGTTTCGATCCTTCCGCGCCACAGGCCATTCCTGCGGTTTTCGTTCGAGGGGCGGGCATACCAGTACATGGTCCTGCCCTTCGGGCTTTCCCTGTCGCCCCGTGTCTTTACGAAATTTACGGAGGCAGCCCTTGTTCCCACGAGAGAACGGGGCATTCGCATCCTCAACTACCTCGACAATTGGCTCATACTCACCCAGTCTCAGGATCAGTTGTGCGAGAACAGGGACTTGGTGCTTTCACACCTCAACCTGTTGGGCCTTCAGGTCAACTGGGAAAAGATCAAACTCTCCCCCGTGCAGAGGATCTCTTTTCTCGGTATGGGGTTGGACTCGGTCGAACAGACAGCACGCCTCATGCAGGAACATGCCCAGTCGGTGTTGAACTGCCTGAGTTCCTTCAGAGGCAGGACAGTGTCACCATTGAAACATTTTCAGAGGCTCCTGGGGCATTTGGCGGCCACGGCGGCAATCACGCCACTGGGGCTACTCCATATGAGACCGCTGCAGCACTGGCTTCATGGCCGAGTCTCGAAGTGGGCGTGGCAATGCTGCACTCACTGGGTCCAAGTTACACTGGCCTGCCGCTAAACCTTCACTCCGTGGTCAGACCTTGCGTTCCTCTGGCAGGAGTGCCCCTGGAGCAGGTCTACATGCATTCTGTGGTTTGCACGGATGCCTCGACCACCGGCTGGGGGGCTACGTACAATGGGCTTGCAGTGTCAGGTGTTTGGACGGGGCCCCGACTGCACTGGCACATCAACTGCCTCGAGTTGCTGGCAGTGCACATTGCCCTGAGCCGTCTCAAAGGGCGCTTACGAGCAAGCATGTACTGGTCCGCACGGACAATACAGTGGCCGTTGTGTACATCAACCGACAAGGTGGTCTGCCCTCCCGTCGCTTATCGCAACTCGCCCGCCCCCTCCTCCTCTGGAGTCAGAAGCATCTGAGTCGCTTCATGCTGTTCACATTCCTGGGCTGCTCAACCGGGCAGCCTACGAGCTGTCCCGAGCTGTGCGCCCAGGAGAATGGCGACTCCATCCCCTGACGGTCCAGCTGATTTGGAGACGTTTTGGGGATGCTCAGGTAGACCTGTTTGCTTCTCTAGAAACCTCTCACTGCCAGTTGTGCTTCGCCCTGACCGACGGAACACTCGGCACGGACGCTCTGTCACACAGCTGGCCGCGGGGCCTTCGCTAGTATGCGTTTCCCCCAGTGAGCCTTTTGGCACAGTTGCTGTGCAAGGTCAGGGTGGATGAGGAGCAGGTCCTGCTGGTGGCGCCTATTGGCCTACCAGGACCTGGTTTCCGGAACTAGTGCTCCTCGCGACAGCCCCTTCTTGGCGAATTCCTCTGAGGAGGGATCTCATTTTTCAGAGAGGGGGCACCCTCTGGCACCCTCGTCCAGATTTGTGGAATCTCCACTTATGGTCCCTTGACGGGACGCGGAGGTTCTAGGTGGCTTACCCCAAGGGGTAGTTGACACCATCATTTCAGCGAGAGCACCGTCTACAAGACACCCCTATGCTTTGAAGTGGAACCTGTTCGTTGAGTGGTGTTCTTCTCGCCGAGAAGACCCCCGGAGATGCCCGATCGGTGTTGTGCTGTCCTTCTTGCAGCAGGGCTGGAGCGAAGGCTGTCTCCCTGCACCCTTAAAGTTCATGTCGCCGCGATTGCTGTTAACCACGACCCCGTAGAAGGAGGTCATTGGGGAAGCATGACTTGGTCGTCAGATTCCTTAGGGGGGCGAGGAGGTTAAATCCTCCACGGCCCCCCTCTATACCTTCTTGGGACCTGAGTCTGGTGCTCACGGCACTACAGCAGGCCCCGTTTGAGCTTTTACAGGCAGTGGAGCTGAAGTTCCTCTCAATTAAGACTTTGCTCCTGCTGGCATTGGCCTCTGTCAAGAGGGTAGGGGACCTGCATGCACTTTCGGTCAACGATTCTAGAGTTCGGGCCGGCTGATTCCCATGTAACCCTGAGGCCCCGGCCCGGCTATGTACCCAATGTTTCCCGCTACTCCCTTCAGGGATCAGGTGGTGAACCTCCAAGCGTTGCCCTCGGAGGAGGCAGACCCAGCCTTAGTTTTGCTCTGTCCCGTCCGAGGCTTAAGGTACTACGTAGACCGGACGCAAAGCTTCAGGACCTCAGACCAGCTCTTTGTCTGTCACGGAGGCCGGCAGAATGGGAATGCCGTCTCTAAGCAGAGGATGTCCCACTGGATTGTGGATGCCATCACCCTGGCTTATCAGGCACAGGGTGTGCCCTGCCCGCTCAGATTGCGAGCTCACTCAACTAGAAGTGTTGCATCCTCCTGGGCGCTGGCTCGTGGTGCCTCGCTGACAGATATTTGTAGGGCTGCGGGCTGGGCGACCCCTACACATTCGCTAGATTCTATAGCCTCGTGTGGAGCCGGTTCCTCCTGTGTTCTCACCTCAAACGGTAGAAGCACTGAGAGGCCCCGGCTTCGGGTCGGCTTGCAAAATCACTCCAGAGAGTCCATATAGTAAACCCTGTTGAGCTCCTCCGTCCCCTCAGCAGCCAGACTTGGCGGAGCGTCCGGCGCCAGGCCTTCACTCGCTGAATCCTCGAGAACCGGTAGAAGGCTGGGTTCCATATGTGGATCTCATATGTGTAAAGTCCACGGTATAGCCTTGAGCCCGTGTTTCCCCGGCAGACTTCTGCCATTCCAAGAGGGTTCCATCACCTCCATTCTTCCATATGCACCTATGGGATGTTCATATGTGTATTGCTTCCGAAACCTCCTTCGGGAAGGTTGGAGCTTCCGCAACATCCCTGTCCCAAGTGGAATGGGTACGTTTTCCTAGTGTTATCCAGTCTTACTCATTGGGTAGTGCCATTGCAGCAGTAGCTGGTCCTCTTGTGAAGAAGCCCTGGCCTACGCCAAAAAGTAGGGGCGCAGGTGGCTTCCACAGGACACTGGAAGGGGGCAATAGCTGTGGCCCTTTGGGAGGATCCCAATTTCGTCGGTCATCCGACGTGACGTCGAGAGTGACCGACTGAAAGGGAACGTCACTGTTACGTATTGTAACCCTCGTTCCCTGAAGGGGGACCGGAGACGTCACTCCCGTCGCCACATCCTGTACCACCGCTGAGCGGCCGGTCACTGGCTCGGCTCCTCAACGAAAACCTGAATATGCGCTGCATCTGCTGCCTACTTATACTCACTCTGTGATCAGCGGCAGCTGGATGCAATAATCGCATGCCAATGTGCATTGGCTCGTTTAGTTTAAAAAAGTAGATTGGTCTCTCTAAATGAGATCCCAATTTCGTCGGTGACGTCTCCGTTCCCTCCTTCAGGGAACTAAGGTTACCATACGTAACCGAGACGTCTTTCATTAAATATACAGAATCTCAATGATCAGAAAAATATTTATAAAAAAAAAATCCTGCACTATGTAATATACCAATAGCAAATTATTTATGATATCTAGTATTTTATTATAATATATTATTTCCCATATAAAATAATACAATATTTATTTTTAATGAAACAATGGCAATGATGCTATAAAATTTGGTTTAAAAAAAGTGTAATGACTCTGTAATCACCCATCAAAAAGCAAAATACTAGAGACTTTGTATGGCACATAATGCTGTTTTAATTATTTAATTATTGATCGATCGATTGTTTCTTTAGTGATGTACACACCGTGCCCAAAAGGTGACATTGTTAATTTTCTTTTGTAATTTGACTAATAGCAGTTCTTTTGAGACTGGTTAAGGGATTGGTTCACAGGCAGCTTTTCAAACAGCTGATGGCTGTCTCCAACAATTCCATCTCCGCTGTGCCGGAGCACTGCGAGTCCTGACAGGCTAGAGTGTAATGTGTGACAGATCGCACTTTGGGGACCCAGTAATCACATTTCCATCGCCCATCAGCTGGATCTCAGAGGGACATCCTCAAAAAACTGCCTGTGATTCTATTTCCACAATCTGGAGGAGCACGTGCAGCTTAAACACAATGTCATGGCATTTCTGAACAACAAAGTTCAGAAACACAAATAGAAAAACAGACAAATTTCTCTCTGACAACCCACTCTTGAAGACAGGCCTAAATATACAGTGAGTACGGAAAGTATTCAGACCCCCTTATATTTTTCACTCTTTGTTATATTGCAGCCATTTGCTAAAATCATTTAAGTTAATTTTTTTTCCTCATTAATGTACACACAGCACCCCATATTGACAGAAAAACACAGATTTTTTGACATTTTTGCAGATTTATTAAAAAAAAACTAAATCTCACATGGTCCTAAGTATTCAGACCCTTTGTTCAGTGTTTAGTAGAAGCACCCTTTTGATCTACTACAGCCATGAGTCTTTTTGGGAAAGAAACAACAAGTTTTTCACACCTGGATTTGGTGATCCTCTGCCATTCCTCCTTGCAGATCCTCTCCATTTCTGTCAGTTGTGGATGGTAAACTTTGGTGGACAGCCATTTTTAGGTCTCTCAGAGATGCTCAATTGGGTTTAAGTCAGGGCTCTGGCTGGCCATTCAAGAACAGTCACAGAGTTGTTGTGAAGCCACTCCTTCGTTATTTTAGCTGTGTGCTTAGGGTCATTGTCTTGTTGTAAGGTAAACCTTCGGCCCAGTCTGAGGTCCTGAGCACTCTGGAGAATTTTTTCGTCCAGGATATCCCTGTACTTTGGATTCATCTTTCCCTCGATTGCAACTAGTCGTTCTGTCCCTGCAGCTGAAAACACCCCCACAGCATGATGCTGCAACCACCATGCTTCACTGTTGGGACTATATTGTACAGGTGATGAGGCAGTGCTGGTTCTTCTTTACCTCTTTCACCAAGGCTCTTCTCCCCTGATAGCTCCGTTTGGCCGGACGGCCAGCTCTAGGAAAGGTTTCTGGTCGTCCCAAACGTCTTCCATTTAGGATTATGGAGGCCACTGTGCTCTTAGGCACCTTAAGTGCAGCAGAAATGTTTTTGTAACCTTGGCAAGATCTGTGCCTTGCCACAATTCTGGGGGGGGGGGGGGGTCTCTTGAGCTCTTCAGGCAGTTCCTTTGACCTTATGCTTCTCATTTGCTCTGACATGCACTGTGAGCTGTAAGGTCTATATAGACAGGTGTGTGGCTTTCCTAATCAAGTCCAATCAGTATAATCAAACACAGTTGGACTCAAATGAAGGTGTAAAACCATCTCAAGGTTGATCAGTAGAAATGGACAGCACCTGAGTTAAATCTATGAGTGTCACAGCAAAGGGTCTGAATACTTAGTACCATGTGATATTTCAGTTTTTTTTTAATAAATCTGCAAAAATGTCAACAATTCTGTGTTTTTCTGTCAAAATGGGGTGCTCTGTGTACATTAATGAGGAAAAAAATTAACTTAAATGATTTTAGCAAATGGCTGCAATATAACAAGCCGTGAAAAACTTTAAGGGGTCCGTACACCACTGTTTCATGGCCTCTACAAAAAAAAAAAAAAAAATCAAGAAAAAAAAAAAAACTTTAAATACGCACTGATCGATTTAAATGTCTAAATGCACTATAATTTGATTGGTTGAGTCACATTTGAATGCATCAAGTGTATTAGTCAATGCAAATGAACTACACTACATCAAAGTATGTGTTGGACCAATTAAGTATTAATTTCTTTCAGAAAACAAAAATCTCAAACGTCCTACAGAACATCAGAGCCTTTTGCTGTTGTTGGCATTTTATACAAACAATTAGACATGAGAGGTCAAGCGTTACAGTGATTTTACCATGGTTAAGGGGAGTTAGACACTTCACTTCATTGAAAAACAATGGTTACTAGTTTAACTAGTAACATAGCTTAACTATGGTAAAAATCCTATAACACAAAAATTTAAGAAATAAGCAGTCATATGCCTAATAAACCTAATTAAGCCCCCATTAGGCTTTCACCAAAGCCTATAGTTTTGCCACAGTCTGCAGCACATTTCAGCTTTTACTCACATTACATCCTCCGTAGCCAATAGAAGAGGATAGCAGCTCATGGCATATGCCGCATTATCTGTCCATTAGCTTATATTTGCAGAGACCCTCACCGCCGCTAAAGGAGACGGAACCTTGAGGGAGTTGGGGTGTCTTTATCAAGGTTAAGTAGCTCATTCAATAATAGAGCAGACTGACAGAGTGAGGAGCCAGCGTGGAGCTCGCGGCGTGAGCCCCCAGCTCCGCGCACCAGCGGTGTGGCTACCAGGCAAATGGCCTTTAGTTATCCTAACAGTACTATCCATCATAACATATGCTCTCCCCAGGATCCTCTCTTTAATGAGCGATGACTTCTTCATCTGCCTTATTTCAGTAAGATGAACCAAAGGAAGAGAAAATCAAGCGAGGTAATGTGAGCGAGCACTGTGGCATGGTGTGTTTTAATCTTGAGGAAAATGTTCTGCTAGCTTCTGAAATAACTCCAGGTATGTAGTGAAACGAATGAAGTGATTAAGTTCCCTAAAAAAGGGGGACAGCTTTGAAAAACTGTATATCAAGGGCAGGGTGATTAACCAAAGATTGAAAATGTTTACTGGACCCAATCCCAGGATGCTACCGAAGCCACCGAACGACTTGGAGAGTGTGTTTGTATGATAAATACACTGATGCCACTGACCTCATGGTGGCCATTAGTTCTGTTGCATCCTGGGAGCCTGCTGTGGGCTTGGCACAGCTCTGGTTGGTGCTCAGATAGACTCAGCTCCATCATCCAGCCTGACAAAGATGGCTGACACCAGGGCCAGTGCCCATCCAGCCCATCTGTGCCCAGGTGCCCACTTTAGCAGGGCACTGCAGGGGAGCCTGGGTGACCCCAAGAGGGTTCAGCTCCTCTGACACCCACCACAGTGTCATTAGAAAGTCACTAAGGAGTGAGGGCTAAACTTAGCCACAATGAAGTGGTCATACGGGCTTTGTCCCATTTAAAGTTTACTAGCGCCACATTTTCTGTTTTGCAGAAGGAGAGGATTTTAAGGCGGTCCTGACAGTACAATTCTGCTCTCTGACAAGCGGCTGTGTTAAACGGATTGTACTATAAGTGTGATGTGGTAAATGCAAATTATACTTATTATGTTATCAATAGTGGTTCACTTCTGTGCTGGACTGCGACTGCAGATCAGATATGACTAGGACCAATCAAATATGAGGACCGGAACCAACTTTTCTCTAAAATATTGTTCAAAGTTTTGGATCAGTAATATTTTTGAAAGAGAGAAAGAAACACTTTTATTCAGCAGGGATGCATTGATCAAAAAACTGATCAAAAGTGACAGTAAAACATACGTCATAACATTCGAAAGAATGCAATTATATTAAAAAATACTTTTTAATTAAATTAATAAATGACCAAAGATTCTGTTTGCAACAAACCAGCTGCGTCGTCTGAAACTTTCTATAATCCCATTGAACCCTGAAAAACTAAATGTATCATGGTTTTCACAAAAAGCTACCCACCCACGTTTTTTAACAAACATTTTATAATAACAATAAATGTTTCTTGAGAAGCAAATGAGCCTTTTAGAAAGTGACACTGAAGATTGGAGTAATGGCTGCTGAAAATTCAGCTTTGCATCACAGGATTTAAAAATATATTCAAATAGAAAACAGTTGTTTCATACTGTAACAATATTTCACAATATTATGGTTTTTACGTGTTTTTTTGGTGGGATTACCTAAATGCATCCTTGGTGAGCATAAGAGACTTTACTGACCCCAAACTTTTGACCGGTAGTGTATACACCCATTGCAGTTGTGACATGTTCGACAAGCATGTTTCTCCAAGCTAACCTGATACATGTTTATGGGGCGTCCCCTGGTGAGCATCCCCACAGCACACCATCTCTCTTGGGACTAGCTGTCCTCCACAGCACTGGGAGCCCTGTTGAGTCGAGGTAGAAGGGGGGCGGGGGGAACAGAAGGAGCTTGTGAGCTGGAATTGTGGGGGGAAAACGGGGGACAAGGAAGGGGGAGCGGAGGGAGCGGAGGACAAGGCAGAGGGAGGTCTGCTGCTGCCGGCAGCAGGGGGAGGGGAAGAGGAGGGGGCCGGGGTGAGGAGACGGGGAAGGCGAAGGGGGGGGAGGGAGGGAGAAAGGAGCCACTACAGATCCCCCCCGCAGATCTGTCTGGCTCCAGACATGAAAGGACTCCCACCACAACACGAGTCCCCGAGACCAACAGATACACGCCGTTCCACAGAGTCCGGACAACAGACCTCTCCTTTGAACACATATAGAACAATCAACTACAGTATGTGATGTAAAACAAAAGAATTTTCAAAAAATAAGGAAGAAATACTGAGATTGATATTTTTATGCAGCATAAGTTGAATTCACATTTGGCTGTGTTAATGCTGAATGCAGTGCATACCTGGTGGAACTAGTATGTAATATCCTCCACAGCACTGGTGTTGAGGCATAGGCTGGAAAAACTGACCTCCACAACACACACTCCCAGAATCCTCTAAAGCTGGAACATAACGCTCTTCACAACACTGATGAGACTGATTTACGCTGTGAACAGTCCCTGCACAGCATACCTGCAACAATAAAACGCATATAAAAATATATGCAATTCAAATACATTGTCCATACAAGTTTCTCACTCCTCAAGACAATTAGGAATTTAAGAGGTGGCAATGCCTCAGCCCTGAGGGCCCGCAGAGGCACATGTGAGCGCAGGTAGAACTCCAGCCCATCTCTTCGCTCCACAGCGGCAGGCTATATTTAGCCAGACTCCGCTGCCTACTTTGGCGAGAAATCAGGGCAGGATAGATTCTCATAGCGCTGAGATGATACTCTTGTGGTGTCTGAAAAAGCTGTATTGCCCTGAGCCACTGACATTGTCCTTACCTTCTGGCCCAGCTTCCAGTAGAAAAATGTCATCCAGTAAATACCTCCTCTGCTGTGCCTTTGAGAGAGGTCTGAACTTTTAAACCTACTTGAACCCAGTTTATCAAACTCCTGAGAATTACAACCAGTACATGTAAAGGCAGTACAAAAAGAAAGCTTGTGCATACAGTATGAAATTGCCCTCAAAAGACAATTTCAGCCAGAGTTATAGGCTTCTGACAAGGTATCTAAGTAAAAACGATTATCAAAAAATAAAATCCATCGGTTGTTTATTGGATAGAGGCAGATATGAAGGCAAGCTTACAGTCCACTGTAAGAAGGGGGCAGGGATTAAATGATTGGAAAAGTCTGGAACACATCACCAGAGATAAATGATGCATTGATGAATCTTTCACAAGTCCAATTAGGACAAAGAGCGTGTGAATTTTCAATTCATGCTGACTGAAATTTTTATTTAATTTATCTCACAGGTTGATTAAACATTTTGATTAGTGTCTTGGGATATAGTGTTGGACAATGAGGGGCCTTCAAGTCAAAACTGTTCAGAACCACTGGACCAGCTTAAATTGCCCAGACAATAGGGAAATCCCCTATTGTAGAATATACAGCATGTTTAAATGTGTTCATTTTTCTACCTTTTTTATAATTAAAATAACACATTAAATTGACATCTCTAATTATAGCTGATATTTCCTATTAGTACTAATAAAGAATCAAACAAAAACACCTTTCAATAGGTGTTAAACTATGGATAATGCTGAATTCAAGACGAGCTCCATTAACACATCACAATAGTGTGTCATGTTGCCTCTGTGAAACTCATTTTTCTATTATACTGCTTTACAGCTTTGAGAGCTCTTGTCCTTTTTCAAGTTGTGTTCTCTTTGTGTGCTTGTCTCTAGTGTATTACTGTCTGATTTAAGCTGGTGGAGACGTATGGCCTGTTTGCGCTTGCCAAGTTGGCTGTATTTCAATAACACCAGGATGGCAGCAATTGCAGAAGAAAAGACCAAGTTATTGTTTTTTAAGTTTGTACTCTGTTTGCTGAAATCCAATCACAGGACTCGTGCTTATAGATAAATACCAGCCACTCCAACTGATTCATCACTGTTTCTTCATGGTATACTCTACCATCAAAACTAATGATCTAAGTATAACAGTTTAATAGAGGTTAGTGAGTAGTTACCTGTGTCTCAGGCTTATTAACAGTCTTGGTCACGAGGACGTCCAGGTGTCTGCCAGGCCCGTCCAGGTACGAGCAGTGAGCCTGAGGAGCAAACACCTGCTGGGTCTGCAGCAATCCGTCGCACGCGCTGCGGGTTGCTGAGCCTCCACACATCATATCCTCACCGAATCCGGTTGGGCTTACCAGTGATGTCCATTCGTAGGTTTGAAACTGATCTAACGCTACAGTATCAGACAACGCACATATATTGAGCACATTGCACGATACTCTACCATCACGTGGTGTTTTAGTCAGCTGGTTTATTAGTTCATACTATATGTTGTTTGGTGTTGTCAACTGTCAGGAGAAACATGTATATAATAGAAAATGGTGATAATTCAGCCGGTCTAGATAGGCGCTATTCTACAATTTAGATAAAAAACAGAAGCCAATAGAATGAATGCTGTGCAGTATTGCAGATGTTTATTGATACTGTGTGGCATGCTTTTCTTTTTCTGATGTAACTTCTTGTAGGAATTTTCCTCTTCCACTCATCAGGAAGCTGGCTTTCCCACAGAAAGGACACAAATGTTTTGTATCACATCCTAAAGCTTACTTTTAGATACTGGATGAAATATTGAGACCTGTTATGTCCTAAACTATTTCGTATACAGATGTGTTTACTGTATCCCATTTTGTAATATTTAGTAATAGCAACAAATGTATTTTACAATCACAGGTAATTGTTGCATAATCAAACGTCCTTAAGATACAGGATAGTTGTAATGGCACATACGAAAACCGGCATGGGGGTGGAATACCGGTAAGCACACACTTTTTATTAGCATTAGTTACTCACTGAAATAATAAGAACAACAGCAAGCCAGTACATAGCAAACAAAAATTCACACATTTGAGTGGTGCAGGCTTTGTGCTAGTGCTAAGTAACAGGTAGCAGGAAGGGACACCAAACATAAACAAACAAACCCAAAAACATTGCTCGCGGTGCAGTTTGCTGCCTGACGGAACACTGCAGAGAGCAAACAGGAAGGAAAAACCAAAAAGCCATTAAACAAGCCTTATTTCTTTCTTAACTGTTGCCATAACCTTATGGAAATGTGCTTTTGTTTTCATCATCTTTTTCATCTCCTCGCCATACATGATAATATCCATACCGCTCTGTGATTTGGCTTCCTTTGCTTTTTGCCCATATCTTTTGTGTTGTGCAAATCTCTTGTCACATACGCAAGACGTAGAGAATGACATGATTACGGTTTGCGTGGGTCTCTCTCCTCTCCTCTGTCCCCTCCCTGATGTGGAAGCTAATTGATAGTGAAGGCCTCTGACGACTTAAAGCTGACAGACCTTAGTATCTGATTAGGAATTCATGAAATGCGACAAGGCTTCCTCTTTTAAAGTACAGACAGAGAATCGTTTGGAGATTACTGTGGGCTTTAAAAAAAAAACTAAATATTATTCATGCTTACTTTTTTTCTTGAGGGGTCAGGGATGGGGAAGCAGCTTTCCTATAACAAATGCGTTAGTATTATATTACAAGGTTCCCCCCCCCCCACCCCCCCCCCCCCCCCCCCCCGTCCATTTGCTGTCCACCGTGTATCCCTCAATATGAGAGAAATAACTGGAATTCATATTGGGCGGCAGCAGTGTGTAAGCCATCGGTTGCAGCACTTGTCATATTACAATCAAAGCTTAAGCCAGCCGCCAATTCCTGTTCCCAGCCCCCACATAGCACCAGAGACAGAATTAATGAATTAGCTATTGATTAAATTCCACTCGAGCAAATCTAGCGTGGCAAATAAATGAACTGTTTGGGGCATGTGTAGGCCACGGCCAGCCATGTCGGGCCAATCGATCAGTAGTTAGTATTCTATTTGGAGTGAGTACAGCACACTGGTGATATGACATGAGGGTGGGAGACAACACGGCAGGAAATATGTGAATTATGGCTTATTATGGCACACAGAGCCCTAGGGCCTTAAAAAAAACACAATTTTTACAATTTCTTACATTGTGTTACACTGTAGTATGTGTAAGGTTCTCTTATATTGTGTACACTGTACTGAGTCAACACGGGCTGCAACCGTTTTCAAGTCATCTCAAAATGTTCACTAACCACCAGTTAGGCAAAGGTTCAATGTAAGACAACAGTAAAACATGTGAAAACTATACATCCCACTTTATTTTCCAGTGCAAAACCATAGACATACAGGGAAAATAAAATGGCTCAAGTAGCTGTGCTGTGCACATTTGGACACTTCACATGTATCATAAAGAGACAAATTTGGTGAATTACCCTTGTTTTGTAATTATTCATAATTATTTTATAAAATAATTGAAGGAACAATGTAGATCAGAGATGCCAAATTCTGTTCCTGGCGATCTTCCTACTGTACCTGCAGAGTTCAGTTTCAAACCTGATCAAGCACACCTGTCTGCAATTATCAAGTGCTCCTTCAGATCCTAAATAGATGGTTCAGGTGTGTTTGATCAGGGACTTTACTTAATAATCTCCAGGGAACAGGCTTGGGCAACCGCAATGTTAGATGGGTAATGATTGGTTTGGCGGCTCAGCCACGGGGTCACATTTTCGCAATGGGAATGTGAAGTATTTAACCACAGATATCCACACTGCACAGCAAAACTCAAGCGTGGCGATACTCAGCGTATAGGCTACTTGCCTCACAGACATGAGAAATATATCTAAAGAAAGCTTGAAATGTCAACATTAAAATGAACCAATTCAAATAGAAAACAAATACTCTATGTAATCTGTATGAAAGGCTAATTTCTCTCTAAAGGTGCGTCCACCGTACTGGATGGAGATGGCGAGATCCACGCTTCACTTTGCAGCCGTAACACAAACTAGAAAGCGGCTAGTTTAAATATTAAAAAATAATTAAAATATCTTCTTGCTATTATTCCCAAAACAGTCATTACTTTTGCCGGTGCTTTGCGGCAAGCTTTATGCATTCGTAAATAGGCTATATATTATATATTAATGGTTTAGTTCCCCACCCCCCTGTATATATTTAATTAATCCTGGTAAACTCACATTCACACCACTATCTGTGTCTGCTTGACTGACTCACCTTGAGCTAAGCACCTGAATCTGAGGTTTGGCGATTTCAGTCGGTGTGTCCTCCACCGTGGTCACCTGAGTGCTGTTACTCTCCACACACGCATACACGGTACACACCTCCACCTAAACACAGAGAACAGCCCCACTGCACAGGTTAAATCCAAAACAAAGAGAGGTCCAAAATCTGAGACCATTTTACACTAAAATTACATACAATACTAAAAATTTAAAATCAGCACAAAAAATAAGTGAAATTATATGTGCAATATTACAGAAACATAATTATTAGTTTAGGATTTAAAATCCTTATTTATTTATTTATTTACTTGCCCATTTTAAATCCTAAAACCTTTAGATCCTAGATTTTCAATGTGGTCTCAGACTTTTGAACTTTTAATATACGCTAAATAAAACTATGTATGCGTGTGTTTAGATAGAAGGCCAGACCTGAATACTGTGGACAGTGAACGGCAAAAGTCCTCCCACTTCCAGTGATCCAGTTCCATTGCTAGTAGACTCATAGATATGGCCATCAAGATAGATGGAGTACTTTGTGACTACACCATTTGGAACAAGAGGAGCTGTCCATAGCACCCTCACTGCTGTGCTATTTAGGACCACCACCTCTGGAGGAAAGACTCCTTCAGGTTCTGCAATAGAGAGAGAAAGCCACACTAAACTACCCAGAAGAGCTCAGCGGACTGGAGCCCACATGAAAACATACGGTCATATTGACATAACCCCAGCGCTTTTGAAGAGCTCAATCCTCAAGATTTGTCTCTTTAACCTCTGCCCAAGACGAAGCTCAGGGAAGGCTCGAGGTCCTTAAGTCTGCAGTAGTCTCTACAAAGAGTAAAACAATGACCAACAACATCTACAGAAAAAGACCTGGAGGAAAAGCAGTTTTTCATTCTTTTCTCTTTTTTCCCCAGACCAAGATCGTGCCAGCGGTAGCATAAACACACAGCATATTCTACTCTTAATAGTCTCTGAAAAGGCTTTGGGCAGCACTTTTATTTCTGCCTTAGAAAAAGAGCATAAAAAAGAGAGACAGAAAGAAAGGGATAAACAAAAAAAGGACAGGCATTTTCTTAAAGCTGATCTGTGTATTTTTTTAATGTTAAAATACGTTCTCCTGTCCTAGCTTAAAGTGTTGAGAACTAACAGAAAAAAAAAAAAAAGAGAAAAAAAAATAAAGGAAACTATTCATAGAATTCATAGAAATTCTGAGTTCTGCATAGGATGAATAAATACACTGATGTAAAACTACGGTCCCCCAGGTAAAATAATATATAATATATATAATATATACATATATACAGCACATACATACACATACACAACACACACACACACACATAATCTATAGATTTCCCTCAGTTGTCTCGTTCAACCCAATAACACAATTAATGCAGCGCAGTACACGCCTGTCCGTGTTGAGTGGTGTTCGAGTGAGTGTATAATAGATGTACTTTTATATGTACACATGGAATGCGACAAGCAAGGTGACATCAGGAGGGGCTGGCCGAAGAGACAGGCTGAGTGTGACTCTTCACTTCCCTCTTGCTTTTGTTGGTTGCCAGCAGGATGGTTGTGTGGGCAAATGAGATCAGCCTGGAGGAATCGCGCAAAGTATTGGAGTGCTGCACCATGCAAGTGGGTAACTGGGCCCCGATCTGGAATCTTCATAACAGACTCACAGTTTCGCCTTCTGTCCCCCCCCCCCTCCCACCCCCCTCTGTTTTTTTTGCAAGCTCTTCCTTTCCCATGACAAATCACACTGACTTACAAAAGAAGACCAGAGAGCATATTTTTCAGCTTGATGTGACTCTAGTAAACAGCTATTGTGACAACTTTGTAAGGCTCTTCTGAAAGAATGTAAAAAGGGAATGATTGATAAAGCTTTTTTTTTCTGAGGCTAGTGAAGTTAGTTTGTGAAAGAGAGCTGAAAGACATGAGTGTAGTGCTAATGACAGCTGAGAGATCAAATATCTCAGCAGTGGCTTTGAACAAGCCATTGGCTGACATGACGAGCTGGGGAATGAATTCGATACAGAGCAGGGGTCCTGACACTTACACTCTCTCTAAAGAATATAACTGCTGTTCTTCCTACTCAAAGCCTCAAAAAGTCTCCCTTCAGGAGATATCCTGCTAACACAAAGGTCAACAAGTGAAGAGACCCCATCTAAGATATTTTCTAGTAACGTGCTTGTACCTTTACAGCAGATCTTACTGAAGGTTTGTGAGGGACAGATAAATGTTTTGGTATCGGCAACAACTAACAGTTACCTAAACACCTTTGGTCATGCATTAATGGGTGGCATGTCACTTAAAAGGATGGTTAAATAATGGTTCATACAGGCCACATTTTTCTATATAAAAATGTGAGGCACAGGGAGATGGAATGAAATAAAAGCAGAACCTAAAAAAGTTAAACTTTTTCTAACAATTAAGACGCTGCAAAAGACATAAGATGTGAGTGCAATAGTCAAATGTCCATCTAGCTTATGTATTTAAAAGTGAATAAAATATAAAATAAAAAATAATGAATGAATGAACATAAATGGTTTCATGGAATGGACCCCTAATATTGTTCTTAATGAACTAAAGTACTCATTTTCATTGTTAAGAAGCAAGGATTGTTACTAATTAATGAAATATTTTTTATCATACAATCATAAAAAGAAGTGCTGAGAGCGTCTTTTAAGCTCTCAACTACAGGTACTCATTGATAAGAACAAATATGCACACACCGGTTTAATTAAAGTATTTGAGTGTCGGCTTCATCAAGCGCCTGAACTATATCATCACTCTCATACAATTTTTAAGAGCAGAGCAGTAATTATCTACAACTAAAAATACCTTAAAGAGAAAGTCTGACAGATAAATTTACACTAAATTAAATCAAATAAAACTAAAAGCACCCTAATATACAGTATATAAAAGTATCAAAAATATTGCATTGAACACCACATTTAGTATTAAATATTTCTTAAAAAGAACAAAAACTGTAAAATCAAGTGCAGGAACTCAAATGAATCAGTGAATCATTTGTCAAATGGGTTCATTTTCAGGAACTGCCTGAGTTAACCAACTTCCCAACATGGCATATGAGACAGAAGACACATAGGAGAGCTGAGAGCACATTTGGATATTGACTCAGCTACTTTGAAAAAGTTGGAAAAAGTAGCTTAGTACTTGAAAAGGCTAGACTGCTTAGAATGCAGCTGAACTACTCAAGTTATTATAAAATGCTTAGTGCCCGCTTGTTACTCCCCATCATTGACCAAAAGAGCAATGATGAGACATACTTGTATGTGACCGATATCAGTGCTCTCCTGAAGCGTCTTTTTCCATGTCATTTCTGCTGCCCTATTATTAATGCAAGACTTCGCATGGACAACCTCGTCTCCATTCCAGTTTTTAATTAGCGGGCTCTTAACATATACACTATCATGCAGCATAGTATGATCTTTTAAGTTCAACTGCTTTTAATAAGCTGCCCTTTAGGCTGTAAAATAATGAAGCTTCCACTACTAGCTCTTTGGTAAATGAACTGTAACCTTTATTTAAGAGCAAATTATATTCTAATGTTTTTATTTATACTGATAGGTGACATGAGAAAGAAGCTGAGGTATGTTATGGAAAACCATAATTAGCCAATATCTTCAATCCAAATTTCATCCAGTTAAACATACAGAAATGGCTGTGGTCTAGTAAACTCCATATTTCAGTTAAACCACTAAGATTCGAAATATCATCTAAGACGCTTTGCAAACTTTTACATTATATTTGTAAAACTGTATCATGGTTTCCACAAAAATATTAAGCAGCAAAACCATTTTCAAAACTGAGAAACTATTACTAAGCATCAAATCAGCACATCAAAATGGTTTCTAAAGGATCATGTGACACTGAAAACTGGAGTAATGACTGTTATAAATTCAACTTGTCATCACAGGAATAAATTATATTTTAAAATATTTTAAAATAGGAAACAGTTCTTTTAAACTGCAATAATATTTTATAATATTAGTTTAGTTTCTGGTAAGAACCAACAGTATCCCCTTGGTGTAGTAAAGATACTTTATGTTTAGTGGCAAATTATAGTTAAGATCCCTTTTGTAAGCCTGACGTGCAAAAATTAAGCTTGGTCAAAGCAGGTTAGTGGGATCTTTGGGATTCCTGTCACAACCGAAGCAAGTTTGTAGGTTGAGGTCAACTGAATCACGTCTGAGGCAAATACGACGTGATGACTGCCTACCGACTTAAGGGACAAAGTCATGAATAAAACGGGGTACAACTACAGTCCACTGGGTTCCACTGAACGAAGAGGGTAACATTGAAGTACTTTTGGTGGTGATGTCAAGAAGACTTCATCAAAGTCGTGGTGGGTTAACCCCCTCGTTTGCCGCTGTGCTTTCTTGCAAAATAGGATACAACCACCTCTGGCAGGCCAAGTCACCGTGCCATGGCCAATTTAGAGTTCCGGGACCTCACAAACACATGGAAGGTGAGGTATGCGACCATGGAGAGGGACGGGGTCTCGTTATATCCCTTGTAGGTGATCTGCTGTGGGTCTGGGTGGGTGGGGCGTTGACCAATGAGAGAATACAAAAAAAGCTGTACGAGTAGGCCACCGTTAATTTCGGCCGATCCACTAGTCAAGTGCAAAGACGCCTGTGCTGGTGACAACTGAAGGGAGGTTGGTGGGTTCGTCCCCAAAACACTTCCGTTCAAATCTTCAAGCTGGAGAAACAAGAAAAGAGAACAGAAACACACGAGATCAAAGGCAAAGGGTCATGCATCACGTGCGCGAGACCATTAAGCAGGTCTGCCGAAATGGTGGTTAGCGGGAAATCACGCGGCTTGGGCCGATGGGATTGTGTTATGGCGCGATAATGCTGTGAACTTCGTGGTACGGGGGGGGGTGGTGGACAGGTGAGGCCAGATCGCGGGATGAGAAACGGACAGAGGCTGGAGGGGGCCCACCAGGTGACCCCTGTGCAAACCGCCCCGAAGCTACCACTCGGGGAACCAAAGTAGGGAGTCGTACCAGTGGACAACTAAGGAACGACAAGAAAAGTGGCAAACAGGTTGCACAAGGAACGTTTCTGAACGACCAATCAGTAAAGCATAGCAGGAGAGAGAAAAGGAGAAGGGGAGAGAATGACATGGCCAGATGACACAGGGAGACGGTATGCCCAAATGGAAACAAAAGACGTGTATTTGAGCATAAATTAAAAAAAAGCTAACAGAGAATCAAGAAGACCAGAATTCTGAAAGACATGGGGAAGGAGGATATAGGCGTAAAGAAGACACGGAAAAGGGTGGGTAAAAAGGAGCGGGGAGAACTAACAAGCTGTGAGAAGATGGCAGGAAGGTCAAGAGGTAAAAGATGCTGTCTGAAAGGCAAGCTCAACGGTAGCTTGGCAAGGGACGGCAAACACGTCAAAGGAGCAGCAGGACACTAAAGGCCAAACTGGATACACGAAATTAGGGGGTGTGTATGGGGGAGTTGTCCCAGCGTACAGGCACAAGGCAGGTGCCAAAACGATGAGCCGAAACAGGGAATGCGATGGGAATGTGCGCAAGGATCTTTGGAAACAGCAGTAAAAAGAGAGCCCGGGCACAAAAACATGTGTGGGAACCGGCAGCAAGTTTGGGGCAGTAAAAGCGTATGTGCAGAAGCGCACCGCGAAGTGCCTTTAGGCTTCAGGGAAACCTGGTGGGTGCCGACGGAAACATTGTACCACAGAGGTCAAGATCGTCGGGGAGACGGGGAGCCGAGAGGGCGGCTCGTGGGGGTGGGCCGGTCTCAACGCGCAATTCTGGAGGCGCGGAAAGCCCAAGGTAAGCAGGAGCCTGCGCGGAGACGCCGGCGGCGCACAGTGTAGCCCGCGCGGGGCGCAGTGGTCACCCCAACGCGGTGCGGTTGGGGTTTGGGCTGTGGTCTTATTCGCGGCTGCTTTCGGGCTGCGCCCTCACAGCAATCGAATTGTAGCGGAAGCAAGATCACGGAAGGCTGGAGAACCTAGGTAAACAAGACACCACGGGAAAAGAGGCGGACGGGTTAATCCTCCTCCGTGAACAGACCCGGGATGTACCACCTAAGCAGCGCAAAACAAAGAAAGATACATGAGAAGACAAGAACGGTGACGGGCATCACTCGCACAACCTGGAACACAACTGTGCTGTCTCAGACAAATGCAAGATGATTATGCCCAAGGGATTTCCAAATTCCTGTCCCAGATTCCACAGACCATGTGTGGTGGGGTTCCAGTGGATGGTGACGTGGTAAGGAAGTGGGAACATCAAGGTTATCAGCCATGGTGACAACCATCTAGAACATCAAAGATAAATAATCATAGGGCTAGCGTAATGGAGTGATTGCCGGGGGCTGGGAGGAAGGAAGCCCGGCAAGGGAACACGAGATTTGGTACAACCAGAATCGGGAATGGCAAGATAGGAGTGTCTACGACGACGCTAGAGGACACATAAAGACATACAAGAAGAAGGCAAGAAGGAACACTACGGAAGGGCAAGGAAACGAAATGTAGACAGCGATGGAACATTCATTGGGGCCTGAGGGTTGGGCCCAGGCGGGCCTGAGGAGGGGCATGACGCCAACATGCACTGATGGGGCGACGACGACAGGAGGCAACCGTCGGAGGGTGGTAATGTAGGAACCACAGGTGTCGGAGCCTGCAGGCGCCTCCGACATGCCGCCCCCGTGGCCTATCACATAACGGAAGGCCTGGTCGTGGGTATGTTGCACAGGTAGTAAAATTACGGTGTGTGGGAGGGGATGACTAAACAGCAGAAGTAAAGATGCGTGGAGTCGGCCGGCTAGATGCTCATCCGTCTCACCTCGCCACGGGGGTCTGGGTGATGAGCTCTGTAAAACTTCAGTGAACCCCAGAACAAATTATAACCTGTTGACAACTCAAACAAAGGGGGAGTGCACGTCCCACAACAAGAGACGAAACAGGGCGAGGCAGGATTTTAAAGGTCAATAACATGTCACACAAGTAGTCAACACGGGCTAAGGTCTGCCAAAAAAAGGGCCAGTCAGGTGACACCACGCAACACGCAAGGCTCGCAGGCGGTGTAGCGTAGGATTGGGGACCGACGGCAGTGTTGATGAACACGTCGAGCCGCGCTTGCCCCGAGACGCGAAGAGACGCACAAGAAGTGTCGTCGGACAGATACGCCCCCGTGGTCGAGGCAGTGGAGTCTCATCAATACAGACCTGCTCTTGTGCGGCTGACGAGGCCGGACACAAACTCCCGACCAGGTCGCCACGAAACAATGTGCGGGCGGAGTAAAGGTAATAGTGAAGAAAACGGTTTACCAGGAGGAGGTGTGAGGGCTGGCAACAACGACTAGCGCCCACACAGCACCACGCGCCCAGCCCGCCGCCGTGTGGAAGGCCTCCACGAAAGGAATTGCAGTCACCTGCGACAAGAGTCCGCACACGAGACCGACGACAGTCGCACTAAAGGAAACAGAAGTACCAGTCTAGATGGGGGGGGGCGGATACCACCAAAGCGGCGCTCAGCATTACGCAGGCAGCACAAGAAAGGAAATAGAAGGACCCACCACCACACAGTAGAGTCGAGAAAGAAAGGTATACGGACATGCAGAGACAGGCCGTAACCCCGGATAAAAGTAGAACGGTCGACAAGACACGGTGACACAAATTGTGGACCGGCGCAAATACAAAGCAACGACCCAGGCCACAACAAAGAAAGCAGGCACAGGGAGGGAGGGGAGAGAACACCGGGGGGGCAATCTCGAAACGCACGCTCGATGGTGGAGGGATAAAACAGCCAGGGGCACACAATTAACCACCCCTCGCCAACCTACCCACCAAAACGGAGAAAAAAATACCCGGAACCGAACGAAGGAGCCCGTACAGAAAGACAAACGGACAACAGAGCATTCCCGCGAACGACGCAGGGGGCGAGAAGGGAAAGGACCCCCCGAACCTCAACACTCCGGCGCTCCCGACCACCCCCTCCCCCCGCTGCACACCCCGGCCCACCCCTCCTTTGCGTCCTTCAGAGGTAATGTCTGGATAAAGAGTTTACAGTCGGATTCGGATCGCGAGCTGTGGCCTTACTAGAATCCCCTCAAATCAGACTTTTGTCCCCAAGTGTCAATTAAGGTCTGCCTTCTTTGGGTACTCTCTCAGCGGGCAGTATAAGCAAACAAACACCAACAAAAACCGCAAAAGAAAGGGAACTACAATCTTTCAAAAAAAAAAGTTTTATGCTAGATGACCAGGGGCACATGTCTGAGGGGGGGTGCGGGCTGCTGGAGAAAAGCGGGACCACAATACTCTGACAGTCTTAATTGGCTGTTCCTTAATGATCAACTCTGAAAGGACCTGGAAACCATGCGTATCAATGTTTTCATAGCATGAGGGTGTCACTGGAAAAATGATGGATGCCCTGGGTGTGGCATTAATGGGAAGAAATACAGTAGCTTCTTACTAACAATCACAACAAAGACCTCATTTGCACCTCATTGGTGAAAAGGCGGCATAAGGCACTACAGCTCATCATAGAAGCTCGCGACAGAGGGGGGTACAGATTAGGCGACCCCCAAACACATTATTGAAACCGAAAAGCCTTATTTACGTTACGCGACACAGACATCAAAGTAGAATCAACAGGTGAAAAATGAACAATCTATTTTTATTACCTACTACATGGTGAAAAAAATACAAACGGTTTTAAAAAAAACAAAAAAAAAAAACAAACTGGGGGGTTCACAGTGGACTACTGTCCAAATCGGCTTAGGATTATCAAATACGGAAAAACCGGGAGAAGTTTGGGGAATAGGATACAATTTGTACTACTGTTGTCCTATTTTGGATTAATATATTTGAAAATATGACTTATTCCTGCAAATTGCAAAGCTGAAGTTCAGCCCATTACTCCGTCTGCAGCAGCACAGAAGACTTCAGAAGCAGGCAGAGGCTGATTTGGGCTCAGAAACAGAGCTGAGTATGAAGCAATGTTGAAAACAGTAAAACCGGAGATCAGTTTCCTTTTAAGAGTATGTGAATCAAAAAGAAAGTTCAAATAATCAGCCAGTTAGTTTGAAAGAAGTGGTGGGAACATTAAATGGCTGGTACGGTCACGGTGGAGGACTTGGAAGGTGTCGGTTCACCGTGCTTTGGAACCTCAGGTCAACCATAAGCATAGAGGGGGGAAAATAGGGGGGGTTTGGGTACATGTGGCAAACGAGCCAAGTACTGGAAGGACACTAATGGTCCGAGGCACGCGGGGGGAATGGGGCATAATGAAAAAAAAAATGGCTACAGAGTCAGGGGGGTCAGTGGGCGCGGACCAAGGCTTGACAGGATTAAAACTACGATAACGAACGAAGTTGGGAGCAGGTAAGAGGTGGGAGGGGCCAAAGAAAAGACCATGGCAAAAGAGGTTAGGGGAAAAGGTCACACAGGGTGTGGTGCGGGGCAAACAGGGGACTCTGGTACACCCCGGAAAGGCAGACCGGGGTCGGTAGAACCCAGGATTGGGCGGCCGAACCGCGCCCGCCTGCGGTTGAAAGGAAGCACGCGGCGGAGGATGCCGCAAGCGATGAGTAATAACAAGATAACAAAAAATAAGAAGTAGAAAAGAATGGCTGGTTTTCTGAGGAAGGTTGGGGGGGAAAAAGGGGGAGGGGCGACATGAGGTAGGGAAGAGTGTATGTAAAAGAAGAGGTGCCGGGCAACAATAGGAAATATCTGATACTCAAGAAGTGCAAGGCCAACCGGGATTCCGCAAGGGGCACCACGGGTTGAGAGACAAGAGACGGGATGTTAGGGGCACGCAGAAGGACTGCAGACATAAAACAGAAGAATATCATCAAGAATTGGCTTTGATGGCTCTACTACCAATTACTGTAGGCAATGAAATATAAGTGTCACTGTCATTTGATGGTGGATGTGATGAATAAGCTGCCAGTGATCAAAGTATTGATTTTGAAGTAATTGAAAACAAAAGTATTGAGAATATGGTTGAGATCGCGAATATGAACCAGATGCTGAATGTACTGGGGATGCGATCTGACGATGACAGTGATGCTAAAATCATCTGATCAAATTGAACCCTTCTAAGTTTCAAAAAGTGCCGAGATGTTTCATTTTTCTTCTTTTGTAATTGTTATTAAAATATCATGAGAGTTTTATGCTATTGCAGCAGTTAGAGATCCATCCGTGTTGGATATATAGGAATATGTAATAATGATTGGCGAAACATCCATGCATTTAAGGGTTAAGTAACACACAAACCAACTTTCCATGTACCTGTACTGACTCTGGTCCCAAAACCAGCACTTGAGGCGACTGCAGTCCTGCAGGTCTTGATGGTCTAGTGGTCACTTTCTCCCACTCACTGCTATTGGATCCACCCAGCCTTGTGTGAGCCACAATGCGGTACTCATAATTGGTCCAGGGGCTGAGTGTAGCAGAGCTGTCTAGGTAAGTGAATGTCTGGTTGGGCTGCAGTGTGGCCACAGTAGAAATCTGTTGTGTGGCAGTGACTCTCCTCTCAATGGTGTAGCCGTCCAGTTCACCGTTGGCATGACGTGGTGGGGCCCAGGACAAGAGCACTGATGTGGGGGTGTCCGAGTAAAGCTGCGGGGCTGGGACGTCCTCTGGGGGGGCTGGAGGGGTGCGTATGGTGTGGGACTGAGAGGAAAGAGTGCAGCCGGCTGCTGTGCAGGCCTCCACCTCAATGGTATACTGCTGATAGGGTGCAAGTTGAGAAAGAGTGTGGCTGGTGCTGTTTCCTGGCACAAAGACACTTAACTGGTGGTTTTGGTAGATGTTATAATGGGTGATGATGCCGTTGGGCTGGGACGGAGGAGACCAGGAGACAGAAGCACTTCTGGGTTGGATGTCAGAGAGTACAGGAGGGTCAACAGATCCAGGCCCTGAAGAAAGATAATTCATATTAAATAATTAACAATTAATGTACAATAATTAAAATGATTAAATTAGTTGTGAAACAATCATTATTTTTGCAGTTGTTGCTACTATATGTGCATAAAACAAACACACACACACTCGAAGGATGTAGTTTAGTAAATAAGATAAAAAGTCTTAAAATAAATGTTCTTATTATATATTGAATAAATAGAAATCTTTATTTATTGGCTAAAACGGCTTAAAACAAAAACATTATGGTATAAATAATATTATTAATAATTATGATGGAATATTAATCACCTAAATTATGCTTATGGATTTATTAATTGTTAACTTATTATTATTTTCAACAATAATCAATACATCTATAAAATCCATAAATATAACAACTATTTTAAAATGTAAAATATTGTTAATAATATATTATTATTGAATGCAATTAATATAATAATACTATAATATAATATTGAATGCATTACATTTACCAATAAACTTTTAAGATATATCATATATATCTCCATTTACCCATCTATCCATTCATTTTTCCATCAATGCGTATATCTATATCTTAAAATTGCAATTGATTTTGGCTTTAAATGATTTGAACCCAAGGACTGATGAGCCTGGTCAATCTCCATGATCTAGAGAGACGCAGCTCCTCTCTGTCAGCACAGCATTGAGACTGACAGCACAAGGACACCGTCTGATTGGAGCAGCCTGATTGTCTGAATTAAAATGTAGAGCAGGCAGTGTGCAAATAAGCTCATTTGCCAAAGAGGACGGAGTCAGCCGCTGCATATCGCAAACAAATATGAAATTATATTTATGGATTTATTCGTTGGGGTGATGTGGCTAAGGGATATCAGCGATGTGCGAGGTGAATCTCTGAAGGGTCTGTAGTGAATTGGAGGAAATCACTTAAGTTTCCAGCCCAGTCATTTTCTCCGAGTGGTTACAACAATAGCCGCCATGGCAACACTAACATCAAGATATCCTACATGGATCTTCAGGACCGGACAGCTCGGGTCATTTTCATAATTACACATCCACATATGCATATACCAAAACACATGCCAGCATCCCCATGCACTGCTTCCCTCTCTCACGTCTGATGGCTTGTGCCAGTTTCTCCTTGGATATGACTGGTATAAAACAGTAAGAAGTTTTGAACTTAATTTCAATTAAACAGAATATTAAGTGATGTTGTCATCATTTACTCACCTACATGTTCTAAATCGTTGTAACAAACTAAGGAACACAGAATATATTTTCAAGAATGTTTGAGTCTAAACAACATTGGATACCACTGACTTTCATTGTATACAAAAAATCAAAATCAAAATCAAAACATCATCTTTTGTGCTGATGCATACTTAGCGTCATGACAATGGCAAATGCAGCATTTCGTTTAAACACAGCCGAGGCCTAAAACCTAAGATTACCTGAACACCTTCTTTTGCTGCTTTGCAAGCACTGGCATTTCCTTCAGGAAATGCAAATTGAGAAAATACTGTTTTGATGATTTGTCTTTATTTGCTATGTGGAGCACTGCTATTGGGTTTCAGAATAATGCTGATCCAAAATGTCACATTGGTTTATTGCACTTTTTGTGCTCATTCTGTGAGGCCCGATATATGGATGCAGATTTACATTACAGTAATTTCCCATACCATTTTTCTGACAGAACTGTTAGGAAACTCCAGAAAAAAACTGAAGAATGATAAGTAAAAGAGCTTGAACATTTGGTAAAATGAAAGCAGTTAGAGGAATATATGAGATGTGGTAATTGAAGTGAAGTTGTTTTGTTGCGTTTTAAGCGTCTCCGGTCTGCTCTGTAGCCTGGGCTGTCTGATTGATATTTGGGCCCTATGAAAGCTCATTTGAAGGTAATGTTTTCCTCCTCCATTTACATCCCACGGTAGCACGGTAATGGCGTACCGGCAAGGGCGTGTGGATCAAGGTGACTGGCTCTCTCTCTGCCGTGCTGGGCTGCTGATGTCTCCCCACAGATGGCCCACTTTCCACCTCCCATCACCGTCCCAACTGACTCACTATGTATAGAGCAGACATAACTGGCTACATGTATGCTTTCTCTCCCCAAAGCTCAGCGGCCACCACAACAAGCATCAAGATAATGACTTTAAAAAAAAAATGAACAAAAGGGACATGACAGTGAAGAAGCAAACAAATGCAGCAAATTCACTACACAGTTGCGCCACTTTTTAATGTTATTTATGCATAAAACCCTGCATCTTATTCACTAAGCACCCACAATCCACTAAACCAGATGCTAAACACACTAAAACAGCTCTGCAATGTAAATTAGACTCATTTGTGTACACTTTAATTTAAAAGTTTGGGGTCAGAAAGATGTTTTTGAAAGAAGTCTCTTATTCCCACAATATTAACAGCACAACCTGTTCTCAAACATTAATAATAATAATAATAATAATAATATTGTTTTTTAGCACCAAATCAAAATATTAGAATGATTTCTGAAGTATCATGTGAAGACTAGAGTAAATGACTACTGAATATTCAGTTATTCAGAAATATACATAAAAAAAGATTCAAATTGAACAAAATGTCAATTCTAATAATATTTCACAATATTACTGTTTTACTGTATTTTTAAACAAATAAATGCAGTCCTGGTAAGTGTAAGAATCTTCTTTAAATTTTTTTTACAAAATTCTAAAATTGATCCCAAATTTTGAATGGTAGTGAATATTTTCTATTCATCATGCCAAGCAGATATTTATCAAATGAATGAAATGGTGGAGAACAGTATAATATACTGTACATCCAGATGTTCAAGCTTTCAGCATTTTTAAGAGCAGATTCAGGTGTCTGGAATGAAGTGGAGTGATGAAGGAGTGATAAAGTATGCCAGATTGTGAAGTCTGCTGCATCTTCCATAGCAAAACATTCAGAACTGACCTGCTTGCACCATGAAAATTGTGTTCCAAACAGATTCTGTTCCATTAACTGATCTGCATAATTTGCACACTAAAACAACACATTCAGTAGGTGCAAATTAACAGCCCTATGAGCCGGAGCTTGGTTATAAACCCAAGTGTGTTCAATATGTAGTACAAGTAAATGCACTACATTATCTAAATAAACGGACCTTTTTTAAATAGATCAGCTTTATCATAATAACTCTGATTATGGAATGACGTCAAAAATAAAGAGGTTTAATTCTCATTAGTCATCCCTAACCCTAACTCAAGCTTCATCCATTTTCACTTCACACAGTCGGCCGCTGTTTATGATTCCAGCCCAGTTTTCTCCATTCATCTAGTAGCTGTTATTTTTGGGGGGAATTTTTTTACTGTGTCTGCGAGTGGGCCCTGCCGATTTCGCTCCCTCTCCCTCCTGATAAATAAACAATGCACAGATTTGACCTTTGGGTTAACAGGTTTTTATGCTTGCTCCACTCAGCACTCTAACTGATTCAATTACCACAAAGGTTCAGGAGCGTCCATGAATACTGAAAAAGCTCACGGCTGCCGCCACTGCAAAACGCCTGCATAGGTGCTCGCCGGCAAATCCAATGTGGCTCTCAGGAGAAATTCTTTAATTGTAAATAATTTTACCACATGAGACAATCAAGTCACCTTGAACACGAACCACCCCTCCTTACTTCATCCCCGGCCAGCCTCCCATCCTCGGCTCAGCCACCCGCTCTTTCGGTCTGCAGAGGCAAAGTGTTATTTAAGCTTTACTGGTCTGCGTTAAATTCTGCAATTTGAAGGGCTGTTAAGTTTTTCAATTGAAACTTCATTTAAGATGCAGGTGCTTTTGATTTTATTGATGCTTTACTGCTCTCAGGGTACAAGCAAGAACACAGTGCAATAACAGCAGTCGGCCTCAATCAGGCATCGGCAACAGCTGTAATCTCAGGACATTTGGAATACTTAGAGAGACCTTTCCTGGGCCACTATAAATCGCTACAGCAGAAGGGAAAACAAAAGCGCGGGCCACCAAGCCTTAAATCACATTTATAAGGATTTGGTTAGCATAATAATAACACAATCAAGTGACAAGGCTAGGAGGGAGGGACCGGGGAACGTGAAGGAAAGAGAGGATTATTTTTAGCATTGTAGAGGTCCTTGTGACAATATGATAGCTTTGAAGGTTAGCGTGGCTGATGTCAACTAGGACGGATGTCGGTATGCTACTTTCAAGAAGCCGTTTAGTGTAAAGAAGATTGAAAGGAAAAGGGAAAAAAAAAAACTCTATGAAAGATTTCTTTTGGTTTTGAACTAATATTTGATGAAGTCTACACTATCGTACAGTAACTTATTTCAAGGTGAACTGCACAGCAGTGGTTTTTCTACCCACAACATTTTTATAACTACAAATGGGGTGATAAATAAAGGAATAGTTCAACCAAATTTGCTTAAAAATACTCACCCTCAGGCCATCAAAGATGTAGATAAGTTTGTTTCCTTATCGGAAACAAATTTGGAGAAATTTACCATTACATCACTTGTTTACCAATGGATCTTCAGTGAATGGGTTCGTCAGGAATGTCCAAAGAGGTGACAAAAGCACTGTAATATTTCAAACCACTCTAGTCTATTAATTAATGTCTTGTGGAGCGCAGAGCTGTGTGTTTTTAATAAACAAATACATGAAGGAGTTTTAACTTTAAACCATTGCTTCTGGCCAAAATATAGTCCATAATCCATAAAAACACTTCCTCCAGTGAAAAAGTCTGTCCCCTGTTGTCCTCTCCCACCAAAACGTACAACATATACGTTTAGATATATATGTTTAGAACCGTGTTGGACTCTTTTAGTTTGTAAATCTGTGCATATTTCTTTCCTGATTCAGACAAGAGACTTTTTTTCACTGCAGAAAACAATATTATGGCCAAAAGCGACTATGAAGTTAAAAACATCTTGATGAATTTTGTTCTTTCAAACTGCCAGCTTTTCACGGCAACAAGACATCATTTTTTTTTTCACCTATGGACTAGATTGTGTGGATTACTTTTGGATTATTGTGATGTTTTTATCAACTCTCATTCGTGCGGCACCCATTCACCACAGAGAATCCACTGGCGAGCAAGTGATGCAATGCTACATTTCCCCAACTCCGTTCCGATGAAGAGACAAACACATCTATAAGATGGCCTGAGGGTGAGTAAATTTCAAGCAAATGCTAATTTTGGGTCAACTATTCCTTTAATCACAAGATAAAATAATAAAGGTTGGGGCTGATCCTATTTAAATGAACTCAATTCAAGAAATGAGAATATATATATTTTTTGCATGGTGTCTGTGCACACGTAAACAGTAACATTTACAAAATGAACTCAACAGTGTGTCACTGTTAGCTTGAAAGTTAAACTGTACAGGTCATTTATACAACAGATTCACTAGGAAAAAAAGGGGGCGGGGCACAAAAATGCCCCTCTAAATTATTTTATTTATGTGTCACTCCACACACAGACTCATGTGCTTTAGCATAGGCAGAGAAGACAGAGGAAAGAGCTCTTCTACTTGGCAAAGTTTATGTTCACAGAACCGTCTGTCAAGTCTAACGGGTAAAAATTCATGGATGGAATTACATTAAAAAGATGGTTATAAATAATTAATGGAATGATATAAAGGAGAGGAATGAGGGCCTTTTGAATACTTAAAATGCTCATACATCTTCACTAAGGAGATTTCTAGTAGTATTCTGACATACTGCAGCACAAAAGGAGCCAAACAGACAAATCAGACAAGCGTTTCCGCCATAGCTCCATCAGTCTCATGCACTCCCCAAAACTGAAATGTCAAACTTTCCAAACACCTCTAGTTTGAAATTGCTGTCACAAAATATGTCTCATCATGTCTGAATTTAAAGAAATAGAACAATAACCATGTATATGCACATGTATTTATGAGACACTATTTGTGATTGCTTACATAGCTATGAGCATGTGTGCTCATGCACACAGCCTATAGTGTGTGCTGCTGTGAACATTTCACACAGAGGTGGAGAACTCTCTCTAGAGGGGATTTCTAAATTAGAGATGAAGATGTGCGGACAGACTGGGGCCCTATCAAAGAAGAAAAAGAGCTAAAAAAAAAAAAGACACGTTTCTCTCCTCCTGTTTCACCTTGCCCATCCTTTCCTCTTCCTTTATCATGCAGCTGGCCACATTATTTTGAAGAATCTCCTCAATTCTTTCCTACTGTTAATTTAGTGTGGCTTTGCCGGGTACTATTTCACGTTGATGGGGCGGCTCATGATATGTGTGAGAGTGTTTATTAGCAGTGTCAGGAGCCACTAAAACTCATGCTTTCCCCATAACCCTGCCGCAGAGAGCCGAATATGCCGCACCGAGGCTCTTCACAGCCCATTTCGGAAAAGAAATAAAGGGCTTTTCTCTTTAACAATAACAATCATTTCTCTCCTTCTTGGTAATGCCCACCTGTTCTCAAAGTCATCACCCCTGCCGCAAAGAAAGAGATGTGTAAATAGAGCTGGAGTGAAGGGCTCATTTCTGCTGCCAGATACACGCTTGTTTGGGATTAAAGTGACTTTTAGAAGAGCTGCTAATATGGTGCATGCTGGGTCATCGCAGTTTTGGCATATCGCAAAGTACATACATGAAAGTACCAGTTTCCTTTTTGTAATGCTCAACAAATACATTACCAAATACTCATCCAGTCACATTTAAAAAAGCACTTATGAATAGAGATTCACCGATTGCAATTTTCTTGGCTGATTCCGATTTCCGCATTTTTGGAAGTGTGACCTGCCAATACCGATTTTTGCCGATTCCGATATTCTTTCTAAGAACTATAATTGACAGCATATACAAACAAAAATCTAAGCAAATTTTCAATGCAAAAATTATTTACATAAAAGAAAATATTAAACATTACAATTACCCCAATCTGGACTAAGTTACAGATTTTCTCTCACTTAAACAACTCTCAAAATAAAGTGCTCTGTGACTGGAAAGAGGAAGAAATAGTTAACTTAAAATGAGTTCCTGTATGTAACAAAACAGTTGTCATTTCCCACTATGTATATAAATTGAATTTTTTTCCCCCTTAACCTTATTAAATTTGTCATCTTTCACATCAAATTCTTAATTTGTTTAAATTAATTCAGTTAGAATAATAAGAAACTGTAGAGTTGTTACCATTCAAATGAAATTAGTGTTAACAAACTCTATCTTTCCACTGCTGAGGAAACAGAAGCTGCATCTGAAGTGGCATTAGATGCATTTACACAGACAGTTTGATGAAGCTGAGGTGCCATAAATGCATTTACACTGCAAAATTTCAAATGCATAAATAATTTTATAAGATTATTGTTTTACATTTTTTTTTAAACACAAATAAATGTTGAAAAAATGCAATGATACTTTTAAATATGACTAAACCACCAGTAGGTGGTGGCAAATGTCTGTTTTAATGAGTGAGTGAGTTATTTATTCATTCATTCAACCGATTAATTCAAACGGCTGATTCATTCAGAAAGGAGGCAAGTGACTGTCCTTATGAATGGGCCACTGAATCATTGACTCACTCGATTCGTTCAAAACCGTGGGTTCATTCAGTAACGAAACGCTGCTGTGTGTTGCTCGGAGACACAAAACAGTTCTGCTGTGGCTTTGATTGGAACGACCTTTTGTTTGCGAATTTGAGCAAAAACAGTCAATATTTTGTCTTAAATCTAAGTCACTTAATTTTAACTTCTATTTTATTGAAATACTATTGTATAAAATCAGACAACATATCAAAAGTATTGATACTGATATTCGGGGAAACATCATGGCCGTATAAAGTTGTTTAGTGACCTGTTTACACACTAATGTGAGTGTGCGCGTGCTGTGACGTCTCGGAATCGGCGAAGGACATTGAGCTGTGACCCGCCGTTCACGTTGATCCGGGCTGGTCCATTGGCGAAAAATCGCCATTCCGATCACTGCGGCCGTGAATCCGTGCATCTCTACTTATGAATTAACTATATGTTCAAACATTTCCAGTTTCTCCGTATCAACAAACAGGCCCCCAAAGTATTCGCACATATATATTTTTTTTTTTGCACTTGAAACATATGTATAAAAATCTGTATTCAAATTTGACTTCAAAATATTAATAAATACTATAAATAATATTGAAGAAAATTAATAAAAGTATTAATAAATATTTGCATACTTTAGAGCATTGGCGACAGAATTATTTACAGATTTTTATTATTAAAATATTCAATATGAAAATTTAATAAAATATCAAATTTTCAGTTGTAATTGAAAACAAATAGCAAGAAATAGTAAAAAAGTAATTTTCTCACTGATATTACTATCACAATGAAATTTTTAACAAGGTTTAATGAGTTAAGCGAGCACTTTATAAAGTGATATTGTCCTATATCACATAATATCTTTATCAAAAACCTTTTTATTTCAAAACCATGTGTTTAATCTAAGCATAAAAATATATAATTAAAAACATCAGAGTTGCTAAAACGAACATAACTAAGCAAAAGCTGTTTTCATTCAATCCTATTTAAACTACATATTATCAGTGTTTCAACAATGCAGCTAATGCAGAGATTCTTAAAGGCATGACAATTTATGACATCCTCTTAAGTGAAGAATACAACCTATGAACGGATATGCTAAACATCCATAAAGAATACTAATTACAAGTTGCAAGATAAAATATACCGACACATGGTGCAAAAAAAGTAGACCAAAGCAGCAAGACAAGAAACTGAACAAAAAGTCTCAATGAGGCTGTGAATGTTACTCAGCTCACGTAGTTCTGCTCTCAGACAGAGGGAAAACTCTTCCCAAAAGCAGAAGTTGTGAAGTGCTGCAGGGCATTGTGGGGAGGGGGATGTCTCTAAGCATGATAATGAAGAGGTGATGGTCCATAATACAGTGCAATCTGAGTGTATGCAAATACTGGGTCAGTAATTATAATGTATGTGCTAATAGGCTGAAGTATAATTAATTTATAACTTAGCAGAGAGTGTCTGTTATGATCCTTAATATGATTCTATTACAGTAATCAGTCCAAAATGACACCAGCAAGGTCATGTGGAAGAGGCATACCTTTAACTAGCAATCTCTGTCCACTGGCTCTCTCTCTCTCTCTCTCTCCCTCAACACCTGCTCTTCTCTGTGGGACAAGCCTCACAGAGGAACTGCCTGACTTGTGGTTAAACACAACACACTCTTTGTGTGCTTAATGATTTTCTGTTGTGTTTGTGGGCATTGTGTGTGTCAGCTTTGGAACTCACTGTCTTGTGCAGTAAAAAAAGAGACCCATGGGCTGCTGGTTTCTCCATGGTTGTTGGACACCAGCAGTCTGAAGTGATACTCGGTAAAGGGTTCAAGGTCCTTAACTATGCGACTAAATACAGTCGTCTCATCGTCCATTAACCTAAAGATAGAAATAAATGTACATGTGAATTACACAGAACACATTACAGTACACATTACATAGTACAGTAGATGTGTTTACATTTTTAATAACAGCCAATACACTTTATTATGAAGCAAAAAACCAAAGTCCTAATTATGACCAAACCAAGTCCTAATAATGAGAAATAAAGTTGCAATTGTGCAATTAACACTACGGCCCAAAATGTTTTTTTTTAAAAAGAAGTATCTTATGCCAAGGCTGCATTAATTTGATCAAAAATACAGTAAAAACAGTAATAGTGTGAAATATTATTATAATTTAAAATAACTAAATCAATTCTAAATCATTCCAATATGCTGATTTGTGCTCAAGAAACATTTCTTATTATTATCAGTGTTGAAAACAGTTGTGCTGCTTTAACATTTCTTTCGGAAGCGTGATACACTGTTACAGGATTCTTTGATGAATAGAAACACAATAATTCAAAAGAACAGTATTGATTTCAAATACAAATGTTGTAACATTTTAATTTAAAGGGCCCTCTAAAAAAATTTATAAAAATAAAACGTTAACACTTTAGTTTATGTACCAATTTTCACTATTAACTAGTTGCTTATTAACATGTACATTACTAGCATATTGGCTGTTTATTAGTACTTAAAAATAACATTCTGCATGACCATATTCCACATCCCTTAATCCTACCCAATACCTAAACTTAACAACTTACCTTACAAACAATTAATAAGCGGTGATTAGGAGTTTATTGAGGCAAAAGTTGAAGTTAATAGTTAGTTAATAGTGAGAATTGGTCCCTAAACTAAAGTGTGTCCAAAAAACATTTTAGCCTGTATTGTTGATAAAGACTGCATTTTAAATGTTTATATTAGCTAAAGCTAATTTTGTCAACTCTTAGTAGAACACAAGCTTATAGATTCTGACCTAATAGGGGCTTTAAAATGATTAACACATCTTTTCCGTTAAGTGCTTTGCAAATCAAATCAAAAGTGAGCTTAGGATTGAATGCTCTCATCAACTTCTATGGTTAGAATATGATATTATTCTGGTGAAAATGCAAGTGGATATTTGTATTGAATCGAAATGAAAAATAGATATAATCACGCTGCATTAAATGGCTTACAAGTCCTGCTGATTGGAACAAATCTTTGCTGGTTTTTAAACAGCATCAACTTCCACAGAGCCCCACGATCAAATTTACCATGGAGTATAATAAATAAATCACATGAACAATGAAATACATTTCAAAAGAATCCCAGGAAATGAGGGTGATATATAATACATGCGCCTAGTCATTTATTTATTACAACAGAATGAGAATTCCCCTATTTCTGATTAAATTGCAATTTGTTGTCAGGGAGCATGTAATGCATACATATTAGATAAAACATTTTTTTCTTTTTACAGAAGCAGATTTTTTTATAAGGACAGCCCTGGTCTAGGCCTACTATTTGATATTCCTGTACATCTGCTCTACAACAGTCTAACCACTACTTTCTTCTCTTTAGATCAAATACTCAGATGTATCCTGTTCTCCAGATTCACTGCCTTTTGTATTTTCAGTACAAAAGAACTATTGTTCACTGATGATTGCATGTTTGCAGTAGTAGTGGTGACCTACATGTGTTTGTAGTGTGGAAAAGTGCATGTGTACACTGTAAAAGGTCTTAATGGCTTTGTTGCTCTAAGCTTACTGGTGAACTTGTGGGGAAGCTGAAGTCCTCATCTGGAGCCGGTAGCGCAGAGGTCCTGGAGCGTTGTGACGGGCTGGAGCAGCCCAGGCCACCTGCAGCGAGGTGGGGGTTACAGCTGCCAGCCTGGGGGGCATGAGGCCATCTGGAGCTGTATGTGGAGAGGATGCAGAGGTGAAGTGGAGCAGAGAAAAGACCTGCACTGTGCAGCATATGCTAAGGAACATGGGTAGAAACACTGTTGGGGATGGGAGCGTTTTAGGGCTGAGAGACTTTGAAAAAGCCCAGCTTACTGTATATAGTACATCACATAATGGACAATAAGCACTCACAATGGCACAACCTACTGTATGTCCTGACAGGTTCTCCAGAAGGCTTTTAAAGGATTTTCTTTTTCAAATATTCCTCTTTTGTTTTAAAGATTTAACATTCTGCTGGTGAGGAATGATGTAGCCATCTTTAATATGTGCATATCACAGATTAGAGAGAAAGAGAGAGAGAGGATAGAGAATTCCTCCGTTTTTAAAGAGAGAGTAACGAGACGGGTGAAGAATGTGAATGGCACTTGTATAATGGTGCGGTCAGCTCTCCGTGCCTCTGATTTAGAAGGACTTCCTGGCCTCTTCTAAGCCTCCTCGCCTCGCTTCTAGTCCAATGCACCATCAACCCCGCAGACAATGCCGCGGCTTCTATTTACTGCGACAGTCATCCGCTCTCAACACAATCTCACTGGTCAGGGCTTACTTACACACATACCCTTATGCACACATGAGGGTATAAAATATAAAAAAATATCTGTGAGTTTCACAATATAAGTACTTTACATCAAGTATTAATATTCAATTGTTCTATATGAAAAAATGGTTAGATGAAAAGATGATGGTCAAATATAATAAAATAATACAATACAAAAATTATAAAAGTAATAGTAAATAATAATAAGTAATACGTAAGTGCAATGTGGATCTCATGATTTGCTCATTTCTATCAACAATACATTGAGACTATATTACAAAATTGCCTGGAAGCACATGAAAACATCTCACCCATCAAGAAAGAAAACATCTTGATTCTGCGTCTTGTCTCAGTGCTTAGTGACAATTCCAGGCAAAAATCATCTATTCTGAGGAGCAATCTAGTCAGCATCAGCTTCAATAATACAGCACTCCAATGCTCCAAGTGAAGTCCTTTCCCTAAGTGAAGTCTCATTCTCAATCAACCCTCCTCTTGTCCAGCCACAAGAACTCAATAACTGTTGATTACTTAAGTCATTTTGGCTGCGCTGAAATAGAATCACCTCGATAGAATACAAATTAGAATTGAATACGCCTGTGATGGTCGAAGCACTAATAAAAAACAAACAAACAAAACAAAAGGTTCTGAGAGCGAGACTGAATTCCTGGTTCCGTGGTCTCTGGTGTACAGAGAACAGACTAAATGAGATCAACTCATTGACATTATGGCAAGAAAAAAAGATGTTAATACGTTGATTGATGAGTGATGGAACTGCCAATTATGTCAATAAAGAGTATGGATATGCCAAGCTGTTGTGGGACTTTCAAAGCTTGACGTACCCATGCGTCATTTAGGAGGACAGGGTGACAGTCTGATTGAATGGTGAAGGAAGAGACGATCCGGACGTCGGAACCCAACGCTACATAGGCTGGCATACAAGAACAGGGATGTGGCACGTGCTCAGCAGGGGTCAGTCTCATCACTCAAGTCAGCGCTCCAAAATTAGTTTTACTGCCAAGCTGCAATTTTTATAATGTCCATGTGGCTTTTATTAGGCAAGAAAAAGCTCGGCAGAGGGACGCTGCTGCTTTGAGAAGAGTGGATAGGGCTTTGCTGGACGGACTCGGGGATAAAAGACATTTCACTCTTTTCCTCCATGTGCCTTTGCTGCTATGGCTTTTGGGCAGGAATAAACAGCGCAAAGCCCAGCCAACCAGTCATAAACATAATGATGATGATGAGCATATGGTCTGGACCATGTCCCTACAGACTGCCGCAGCTCAGAGATGCCAATCCTACTTCATACATTTTGGACCTGAACACCAACACACACAGCACCGATGGTGTAACACTGACTGAAGAGGTGGGCATATTGTGAATTTATCAAGAGACCACCAACTGCACACAAATATTCGGTAAACGGTGACAAAAATTCATATTTGTTCAGTTCTATCTCATGTAAAGCATACTTCTGTATAAAAAGCTTTCTGTAGATACAGTACCATATCATAGGCCTACAGGATATGTTATAACACAAAGGCCATTTCTGCACTGTCAGGGTTAGAAAGTTTCTTGCTGGCATGGCACAGAAATACTTTACTAAAAAAAAAAGATCAGGTTCTAATGTTAAAATATAAACAATTAAGTTGATTACTTATTATCATTCAAAAATATTACTTTACAAAATAATACTGAAGACTGGAGTAATGGCTGCTGAAAATCCAGCTTTGCATCACAGGAATAAACTGCATTTTAAAGGGGACCTATTATACCCCTTTTTACAATATGTAATATAAGTCTCTTGTGTCCCCAGAATGTGTCTGTGAAGTTTCAGCACAAAAATACCCGATCTAAGATCTTTTATTACACCATATCAAATTTTGCCCTCCTTGGGTGTGAGCAAAAACACGCTGTTTTCTTGTGCCTTTAAAGGGGTCATGTGATGTTGCTAATAAGAAAATTATTTTGTGTATTTGGTGTAATGAAATGTGTTTATGCGGTTTAAGGTTCAAAAAACACATTATTTTCCACATACTGTACATTATTGTTTCTACTCTATGCCCCGCCTTTCTGAAACACATCGATTTTTACAAAGCTCATCGGTCTGAAAAGCGAGGTGTGCTCTGATTGGCCAGCTATCCAGTGCATTTGTGATCGGATGAATACCAAGCGTGTTGACGAAAGTTATGCCCCTTTCCATACTGTGCCTCACTGTCCGGCCGGAGCGACGAGACAAAAACATTAAATCCCATTATAAACGAGGCATTTGTTGCATCCAGTGGGGACATAATTACAGATTATAAATTACTTATACTGTCTTTTTACGCACTGCATCGCGCCGCATAAACATAAAACAAATGTCTGCATCTGTGATTGGAGAAATGACAAACAACAAGTGCTACTCTACACTGCTCAAAACTCGCATTTGAATCGTCAGTGGCAAATCCTTTAAATATAAACAACGTACTTACAGTCGGTGAGTCAGAACAGCCAGCATTGTAGTCTATTCTACTAGGATCAGGAAACAGTCCTCATTAAAATGCGCTGGACACATCTGAATTTTGGTTAAGCTGTTCTGGAACAGTGTTGTAAATACAACTTAACCACTGATTTCTAGTCGTGTCATCTTTTGGAAGGCCAAACAAAATAGTTTCGCTTTCACAACGAAACACACAACACGGTGGCTGCTTAGAGGTGAGCGGCGGGGTGAGGAAAAGTGCGGCCGGCGTTCGACGAAAGGAGGCGCGTCGGGCGGGCGTGCGCAGGCAACCAAACTTTGAACGACCCGGGATGGATCTCCGCTCATCACAGTGAAAGCGATCCGCGATCCACAGCACAGGGAAGTGATGTATTGCCGCAGCGACCAGCAAGGATTTTTTTTCCAAAAGGCTCCAGGCGATGAAGCGGATATCAGTCCCTCTCTGGGAGGCCAAACAAAGTAGTTTCTCTTTCCCAACGAAACACACAGTGCCTTCACGACATGGGTGGCGGCGGCAACAACAATACTACAAAGAGAATAAAAGTTACGCCCTCTTTTCTGCATGAACAGTGGGCGAGAGGCATTATGCAAATCTTCACACATCGTGACGTAGACATGTGGGGGCGTGTTAGAACGAGCCGTTTAGGTAGGCGTGGTTGACTCTTACTTTTATAAAGAATATCTCTTTGGATTTGAGACTTTAGTCTTTGCAACTTTACAGATCTTCTTTATGCACCAAGATCTTGTAACACTCCAAAGAGAAAAGAAAAATTTAAATCATATCATATGACCCAAATGCAAATGAGCTGCTGCTTTCTTCTGGAAAGAGGGCGGAGCCTTTACAGATAGTCCATCAACAACAAAACCGGAGAACCTCACACAGCCAAAATGTCAAAAATGATTTATGAAATATGCAGACAGTGATTGTTCTCCGTGGCTCAGATGCCGAGAGTCTTTGGAGCCTCACAGTTGTACATCCAAAAACAACATTTGTAATGTTTATGTGGCACAGACAATATTTACCATAAATAGGTCCTATAGCGACGATATAAACATGGCGGACTATGTGTTCAATCAGGGTGGGGTCAATACGAATAGGGCAGATCGTCACCAGTCATTGGCGGGGCTTATCAGGAATCAGGGGAAATCAGAAACAGCGTATTTTCAGATACTGCTTCTGATTTATGGGGATTATTTAAAAAAAAGGAGTGGGTGGATTTTTACCATTATAGGCTGTTTATTTACACACGCTGCCAACACACATTTATTTTCAAACACCATGCAAAAGTGAATTTTGTACAATAGGTCCCCTTTAAAATATATTAAAACAGTCATATTATATTGAAATAACATTTTACAATTTTACAGTTGCAGACTTCGGTAACACTATTTTAAGGTCCAATTCTCACTATTAACAAGCTGCTTATTAGCCTGCATATTACTAACATATTGGCTGTTTATTAGTACTTATAAAGCACATATTAATGCCTTATTCTGCATGACCATATTTTAGATCCCTTGATCCTAAGCCATACCTAAACTTCAATAATTCTACTATGTATTATACAGAATTATTATGATTAGTAGGACAGAGTATGTGCCCTCTAGAGTGCGTTCTGCAAGTGAACGGCACATTATAGTGCCATCCCAAAGAAGCACAAAATCACTTTCACAGACTTTTACATTAACTGGTCCCTCCTGGTGGAATGACCTGCCCAAATCAATCCGAGCAGCGGTTGTTCTACCATATCAAGAAAAGAATCGGCTAAAAACACATCTCTTCAATCTTTATTTGACCCTCTAAATCTAGCACTCTCTACTCTATTTCTATTCTTACAACTTGTCTTCTTTTAAAAAAAAAAAAGTTTGGACACTAGCATTCTATATTCTTTGGACTTGTTTTTTTTTTTTAAATAAAAAAAGACCCTCTAACACTAGCGTTCCCGTATTCTTTTTCTATTCTATCTACTTGTTTTTCTTTTTATTATTATTCTAATACAAGGATACACCTTGAAGTGTACTGCGGCAAACCGAGACTTGTCACAGCACTTACGTATTATTGCCCTTTTTTTGGTTTTGATTGGTTCTTTTGTCCTCATTTGAAACTCACTTTGGAATATATAAAAGTATATTTTTATTATATTTAAAAGCGTCTGCTAGATGACTAAATGTAAATGTTACTATCAATAAGCAGCAAATTACGAGTTTATTAAGGGAAAACTCTTAATTAATAGGGAATACGTGTTCCCTATTCACAAGTGTTACCCATACTTATTTAAAAAAATTATAATCTTAAAGTCTACAAACTTTTGAATGGCAAATATATATTATAAAGTTATCCACATTAACCTAATTATTATAAAATGAGTATCATAAATATATGACATTTAATTAACAATGACTAATTTAACAGGCCAGCAACTGTTTAAAAAAATTAACACTGGTACTGTAAATAAGTGTATAAATGAACAAAGCACAAGAGTTGCAGAACAAATTCTGAAATGTTTTTCCAGCTGCCATGGTTACGTACTATTACTTATTTTTTGGGTGAGCATAGAAAAAAATCCTGTAAAAAAATTAATAAATACTGTACCAAAAACACAGGTGTTAACCTGCATGTTCTGCACACTGCGGAATGAACAATATGTTCAAAGCATTTGATTTCTTCCCTAAAGTTTGTAGAGAGAGAGAAAAATAGAGAGAGACAGTGAAAAGGAGAGGCTAACGAGAGTAAGACACCCCATTGACAAAAGAGTTAATTCCTCACAGCCTTATTTCATCAAACAGTCAGTATGAAGCTTCCTTTGTTTCACCTCCCTCCTTCCTCAGGTATATCAAAAGTGTCACTAATCATTTTAAACTATGCACTTTTATGTTTCGTCTGTATCCTAAGCCTTCTACTCCGTCTGTTCTTTGATATAACAAGGACAGTTTGAGACAAGTCTTCAGTTCAGCTAAGACAAACCAAAAGATCTACTGAAAGAAGTAGAGGGAAACGTGTGGCATTTAAAATTTATACTTCTTGTGTCTTTGTGTTGAACTTGAACAATTTCGCAGAACTTTAACTTGGGTGTGCAGCTGTTTTTTAACAGGGCCATAGGAGAGCGATTGGTCTGTATTTAAAGGCTGGGCATTAACATGGAGTGGCGTTTACAGGTCAGCTTCATCATCTAAGAACATGCAAGGCCATGTCCCATTCCCCCCGAATCAATCCTCAATCCATACACACTCCTCTGGGAATGAGCGTTCCGTTCACCTCCGTGAGAGATGAGACAACGGTGGAGCTCTGGGGTTTCAAATGCTGATGTTTGTTCACGAAACGTGTCCCAGCAACTTCATTTTCTTTTCCCTATAGGAAAATGATCTTCCTTTCAGGTACAGACAGAATGATAATAGTCACAGAACGTTTAAACAAATCAAAGGTAGTTATCAGGTCAAAAGACATGTCTCGCCGTTCTCTTTGATCAAAAAAGATGTGTGTGTGTGTGTGTGTGGATGCATAGGTCCTGGGGAATTTATAGTCATCTGGCCAAAAAACAAAACAAAAAAAAGGGGGTTCGGGTCATTACTTGACCTTGAGGGCAAAATGAGATATAAGTGATTGTCTAACGATTCCTCAGCTAAAACAAGTATGTCTTGGTGAGAGGGTATAAAGAGTGGATAGAAATAGTGAAAATCTAAAAATAGCAATAAGAAAGCTTTGAAATAATAAATAAATAAATAAATAAACAGTTCAGACATTTAGCCATTGTGTTTGCTTAAAAAACATTTAAAATTAAAGTTAGACTTTATCCTTTTCCTTTTTTTTAATCCAAGATTTTTTTATCCTTACCTTTTGAAGTGTATTTTTATTCATTTTTATGACATTGAATAAAATATATTTAATGTAAATGGTTGTCTCTCATTGGCTTATGTTCAGAAAGTGTACAGAGCCACACCCCCCCCCCCCCCCCCCCCCCCCCCCCCGCCCCCCGAACACATTATCAGTACACACATTAATTCTTCAAAATTTAATTGCAATCATATTAAGAAAATACTTCATAAGAAAATACTGCATACTAAATTATAGTATTTTTAATAAGTGTTATTCAAGAAATTTTTCAAAGACTAAATAAAATTGACATTTATATATTTGTAAATAAGACATTGTTGTTATGTTGCGTCTGGTTATGACATGCAGTAAGAGAGTAAGAAGGAGAGAAACAAGAAAGGGACATATCAAAAATGAATTATAAAGATGTACAGTTTGCACTGAATATCCACCCTCATCTGAAGAAACACTGGTCCACTGACCTCTCTTTTCCAACCATTCCTTCCCACTGAACACAATGGGGGGTTTGGAAGGCAGAAATCAGTAAATTGTCTTTTTTTTAAATCTCCTCCATGGTAATTTACCCTTCCCTTAAACACATATAACCCAGAGCGTGTCACATGCTTCCCAACAGCCATTCTCTGTATAAATCAGCTTAATAAGTTCCCACACCATTAAGTAAAAGGAAGGATGGACCAAGGCCTATTTAACCAATGAGTTGTTACCTTTCATTTGCCTGAGAAGGTCATAAAAAAAGAACATTCTGGAGCCATAAGAGTCATAATTAAAATCAACAACAATTTAACAGTGGGAAAGTGTGGCTTCTTAGTGTGGCAATAAACTTATAGTGGCTACTCTTGTGTGCATACGCTCTTATCTGCCATTGCCATAGACAGGAAATGGCATGTCTTTAGATCACCAGCAGCGAGCATTGTTCTCTGTCAGCCAGCAGATGTCCAATGTCTCCCCGCTGGCCCCGTACAAGGCAGTGTTACGGGGCCCAGAAGATTCAGCCTGATCAAACAGCTCACTCTCCACCCATGTGGAGGCATGTGATTAAACATTAGTGCAGAGAGCCAGTAGCTCTGCGTCAGATATGATGAGCCAGGGCTGAAGTTTACAGGCTGTCTGTTAATGAAGAACATGGCAATATTATGGAAATAGAGCGCTTCGAAATTGTATATGTGTAAAAAATACACATTTTACTTATGAAGATTAGTTTTGGAAGGAAAAAAAATCTATATCAGGTGATTGCCATTCATGATAATTTTGGTTTGTGTACAAAATATCAGTGAGCTACTGCATATTGATTTACAACTAACTGCGCTAATCATATTCTTGTCAGCTTTCTGGCAGATGTTGATGTTTCAGCCAGTTGACCTTATGAGATTTCTGAGGATCACTTAGATTTCATAACTTCCAACCTATTCCTATTTCATAATCTAATAATTGTATTTGTTTCACCTAAAAAAAGTCCACATTTCTAAAGACATGGTGCACTATTTGTCACATACTGTAGATACATTAAGCCGTGCTTATTCAAATGACACAGGTTCAAGTCTGGCTTGCAACATGGCCTGATTTAATTTCTGCTTTCTCTTCCTAAGGATTTCTAGCCATGTCCATCTTTACAATCTATATTCAATAAAGCAAGCACCCCTTCTACCCCAAATAAATGAAATAATTAATAAAAAAACAATAAAAACAGATTATTAATTTTTCATAATAATTAATTAATTAGAAAATTACCAGGGAATGCATGAACTGATGGAATGTGTATATTGAATTAAATGGCAAAATGTAAAAGTGACTTTGGATAAAAGTCTCTGGTAAAAAAAATAAAAAAAAATAAAAAACAAACAAATAAATATTTGTGTTTGTAACAAATGGTTATTGCAATAATTCTCTGCGGGTAAGCTAAGATCAAATCTATATAGCAAGATAACAATCTTCATGTGCGGCACATGTCAATTTACCTAGTCTGTGTACAACAAACGTAAATGGTGTTCTGTTACAGAAAGCTGTGCTTGGTACTGACCTCCTGGTGGGAGAGAGACGCTGGTGGGAGAGCTCTCCACACAGCCCTGACTGTTACAGGCCTTCACCAGCACAGTGTAATTAGAATATGGCAGCAGTTCTCCTACAGACACCCACTGGCCCTCTTTACCAGTGCTGAGCAGCTCTCTCGTCTCTGTGTCCGGCGTTTCGAAACTGCTGAAGTTCTGACCTGAAACACACAGAGATGCAATTTAACATCCATATAAAGCCCTATCAAAGGATCAGAGCCACGCTGACCTGCAGACATCTTCAGGAACTTGGATGATGATCACTTTGCCGATAAGCTCCTAAATACAGATCCAATTTTCTTGGATCATCAACAATGAGGTGTCAGCATGATACATGCCCATTTGGTTCACAGATCAAACTTATCCTATAAATTGGAGGAACCTTATTATCTTAAAAAATACCTTTTAAGCACATTGACCCTTTTTAGACTGAGAAGATGCTGGACACTCTGTTGCACTCTGTGTGTGTGTGTGAACTGCAGTGCCCTGCTGACACAGGGAAGCCCATGCTTTGGCTGTCTGGGTCTTAATCCAGAAATGGGGATTGATTGCTCTGCCAGCCCAGACATTGATTCAACACACAGGAAGCTGGATCCACAGAAAAAAAAAAACACAGTGGCTAAAATAGAAATACAATTTTATAAATAATGGCACAAAACAATTGTTATATAGCCTTATAAAGAGCTGTATTAAAAACAGGAAACAAAGAAAATCCATAAAAATAACCGAGATGCTCACATACTTACTTAGCTGTAATAAGCATTATCGAAATAAAACACAAAGAAAGGATTCGGAAATTTCCCCAAGTGAAATGTGTTTGCATTACAAATTCACAACCTGAAAAAGACTTACGGACACAGAGACATCCGTAAGTGTGTAACTTTTTTTTTTATCTTTTGCCTATCCTACTTAATCTGCACACACAACTATAAGTCAGTATTATGTGTTTATATTAAGTTATAATATCTTATTACCAATATTAGTTTATTCACCCAAAAACACTGCTCTAAAGATAAGGCACCATAATTTCAGTTTACAGTTCATTACCATTACAGAAATTCAAACACATCTCTCAACACTCCCACTCATTGGCTGTAATGCTTTCAGTCAGACCCATGCATGTGTGCACATTAACCAAGAGGTCAAGAGCCAAGCCTCCAAGTCCCCAGCCACCACCACTTACTGTAATGCAATCGACCGCAGGATATACGGCCCTGCTTGCAAATTAAAAGGGAATTAATTCCCCCAAGTTCTCACCTCTCACCATATAGACTTCTACCATCTTGGGAAGAGACAGAAGGGAGACGTGTGTGCAGGCCAAGTCCATAACCTCCACCCTTTCCCCATCTAAAGGGCTTGAAATGCAACGTCATAAAGAAATCAATAGGCACGAAGTGCCCCAACGACTGGAAGCCTACAAATGCATCTCTCCTCCATTGCTTAAGTGTTTAGCTGACGTTTTACATTACTGTGCAGTGCAAGTGGAAAAACACACCCAGAACTTGTAAAAATTACCTGTTTAAGCAAAAATAAACACTCTTAATGAATTTATCTGAGCTCTATGCCCTTAAATAATCATTCTCTGTCATCTACAGTACGACTAGCTCAGCCTTTTTTTTTTAGTTAAATTTTATAATTGCTTCCAATTGACCTATTCCGCTTTAGGCGGTTTATAAAATGAACTGCCGCAACAGCATCCATCTCACTTTTTAAGGGCAAGAGTTTTTCCCCCCTTTTTCAGCTGGGAGTAAGAAATATGCAGCCAACATACACTTTATTTCCACGAAGAGATAAATGGAAGGGTTTGGAGACTAAAGAATATATAACAGTTAAAAAGTCACTTTTTCCCTGAAGCTCTACATAAATCACAGGAGTAGTCAATATTTAATAATGCTAGCCTCGGTCCACAGTCCCTTGATCACCCCTGTCATGTGTAATAGCCCCCGCTCCGATTTTCTTTGACATAAAAGCTTGGCTTTACTGCAATACTAACATGTAGAGGGGTCATTACTGATCGACATTTCCCTTAATCTGTGATAGCCAGCCACCCGCCGATAAATTCTCCAGCAATCCACTGGGAGAAATCGCTTAAACTTCTCTTCTGGCACAAAAGACAGAGAGCTAGAGAGAGTGAGATGCCTGTGGATCTGACCCTGCTAGCCTGGTGCGAACAAACCCTCCCTCACGAATAACACACTCCACAATAATACAAAAATAAACTGTGCCGAACCCTCTGGAGCCAATGATATAATCAAAGAAGCCAAGAAAAAGCATAAAAGTACTACTTCACACTCAACGTAAACTATCATCTCCATCAGCGGTAGTGACCACAAATGCGCACGAATCACACATGGCATGGCAAAGGGAAACAAGAGTTTGGTTGGAAGAGTCCACTGACGGTGATCTCGCTCTCTCAAATCAATCTCCCTGCACATCATAATCTTGCTCTTTCTGCTCAGAAGAATACTTCAAAGCTCTTGCTCTATGAGAGGGGGGACGTGGCTGCCTTTGTGAGAGGTCACTTCCATCTGCTTGTACTAGGAGATTACAATCTTGAGTCCGTAAGCTGCTCGTCCTGCTTGTCAGATAGCTACTTTTAAGTCTGGCTGGGCTGCACACTACCTCAGATTGGCCTGCAAGCTGAGAAGATCCATAGCAAACCACTGGTATATTAAGTTACAGATTCAGCAGTATACTCAATGACACAATGAAAGAAAACAACGGGGAAGGCAATGGTTACTTATTCATGAGCAGCAGAAGCAGACAAAGCAAGGCCTGTGTCCATCAAAGTTGTCACCTATTTAAGCATAATACACAGTTTCCTCAAAAAGTAGCATGTTTGAAAATGTCTTCATACTTTATGTGCCATTAACCAATCAAGTTATTATATCTATATCAGTATTTTGTTCTCAGAGTTTAATTAATTTTGCCTGATCATTAAACACTGCATTAATAATTTACTGCTTGTCATTCATTTATTAATGATAATTACTACTAATGATTATTAAGAAAAAAAAATTTAGAGCTGCATCTGCATTTAATCAGAGACTATATAAGGAGGAGAGAAATAAATGGGATAAACTGTACATACAGTAATTTTGGAAAAAAAACTGTGGTGGTAAATATAAGACCAGGCTTTCCGTTAAAAGAGCCAATCATTTTTTTGACTGAGTTCGTTTGCTCTAAAATGCAAATTAGCTGGATAAATTCTGAAAAATGCAAGGTTTAAGCATGACTAGACTTTAAGAATAAAATTTTGTTACCACAGATGTCTTGATGATTTGAAATACGTTATCAAAACGGATAGGGCAATTTCAAATTTTCCTTATTCAAGCAGATAGGAACTATACATGTATGCCTATTGAGTACCTAAAAAAAATAATTTGGTGCCTAGTGATGTTACCACGATGGCCACCATATGAAGTATAATTTCCCTTAATGTTGAAACTATTAATTTCATAACACAAGAACTAAAAAAAGATATATGAAAAAAAAAACAGAAAAAAAAAAACTGAAAATCATATCGAAAAGCAGCCAATTGTTATTAATGTCAGTTCAAGTCCACCAGATGAAATGAAGGAGTTTAAAGAAAAATGTATTTTAAAAAAAAGAAATTTAATTTAGTGAGAATTTAATCATAATAATAACTAATGACATTAACCCTTCAACCAGGAGTCGCCACAGGCAATAACACATGGTGTAGAAAGTTACATATTCAGCAGTATGTAAGTCAATGACACAAAGAAAAGAAAAAACCGACAGCTTCATGGTACGGTCATATAGTCTCTGCCAATTTGATTCTTATTTATCCATACGAGCAGCAGAAGTGTATACACAGTAAGGCCTGCGTCCTATCAACGCGGCGAGATGAGTGCTTGCAAGCGACTGCTCCCGCCAAATATAACGAGCAGTGCGCTCAGCTTAATTAGATGCTGACGGAGTAATATGGCAGCCTGTGAATCAACCTCTGTTTCTGTATTTTCTTTTTTTTTTTTTTTTTTTTTTACAATACAGCCATTATGGTGTTATATTTGTGATAGGTGGATGATTATGCAGGTATAATAAATGTCAAGTGATATTCATGTAGTAGGTATAGTGAAACACACACTGTAACATGCACACACAGGTCTGTTGGCAGGATTAAATGTGTAGAATCTGTAAGCTGTACAGATGAACTCTTGATTAATGGAGAGAGACAATCTATTCTATTGGACTGGCAGACAAAAAGAAGTGCTGACACATAGAGGTGCAGGTCAGTCATTTCATCTGAGACTGGCTGGACTTTGACCAGGAATACATAGAGTTTTGGATGCCTACCAGCAGGATATGTGAAAGAAAGAATGGGGGACACAGGGTTCAGCATTACACTCAATTCACTCACATACTGACAGTATATGAATGCAAATTGAATCTTAAAAATAGATAAAAACCAGCCCTATGGGGCTATAAAGGAAAAAGGTTGAGTTGGATGTATGTATATGCACACACACACACAAACAATATATAGTATATATATAGCATACACGCAGGATTATTGATAAAGACAGTAATAATTGTGCAAATTATTACTACAGCAATTCAAAAAACTAATTAGCCCAGCACGGTTATGTTAAATGGCTTTATCTCCGGTGATAGGAAAACGGCTACCAGGTTACGTATGTAATCCATGCGTTCCATGAAGATGATATGAGACGCTGCATCGAAAGCTCCGGGAACGCCTCAGCTTGACCACGTCTGATATAAAAGTGTGTAATCAGTCCATATGGATGTGGCTGATGACATCATGGGGGGGACGTAGACGCCAGGAAGCATAAAAGATGGTCGGTTTGAATCCGGTCGTTACGCCTTATAGGAGTGAAGCAAGCGCTGGAAGCGGATGCTGGACGTATGGCCTGAGTAGCAGTCAGTGTGGTTTAACGCGGGGAATCCTATGGTACATAAGTAACCGTGGATGACGTTTCCCCTTCAGGAACTCGAGTCTGCGTCGAACGCTACGGTGAACGAGAATGCCCACGTCGCCCATGAATGTTGCAAAATCCGGCCTTATTCGCTGTGGTCCAAGATGCTAACAACAGGAGTAGGCGTGAAGAGAGGGAAAAGGGAAGGTCGCAGGAATGGCTAAAGTAGGCCAGTGGCCCGCCTGTCCTCATAGGCACACCAAACGGTCTGGAGGAGGAGCCTTGACCCCGAATGGACGAAGGGGAGACTCAGAGTGTTCAAGGGTATGGGAATAGCATCCTGACCCCTACTTAGCATACGTTTCTTTATGGCCCGGCCGGATGGCCCGACCTCAGGCGCACCGCCTGGCAGTGGGAACAGTGTGTAAGAAGGAGGGGTTCTTCCCACTACAGTGGACCAAGGAGAGGGGGGTGTTTATGCAGCATATGGCCGCACAAGATGAATCTAGGGTGGAGTGGTCCTAACCCCTGGGAGTAAAACAGGCATTGCTCGCCCCCCGCACCCTAGCTCCAGGAACTGTACCCCCCCAAAAGGGCAGTAGATTGGGGACGCAGGCTGCGCGGCGTTGCCGCACATCCCAAGACGTACAGTTTCGCTCAATAGAGGGCATCGGATGGAGGAATGGTCTCAGACAACCGAGTTGATGAGACCAGAAGCTATTGAGTTGTGCGCTCCTCAGATGGCCACACCCCAGATTCACAGCCTCATGCGGGGGCGCACCCCTCCGTCTCTGGTGAGAGGAGATCTCTGCCTGATGGGTAATCCTCACATGGAGACGCGTCGAGGTAGAAGAATCTATGGTCGAGAAAGCTCTACTCGCACGGCCGGCAGAACGGGGAACTCGCAGTCGCGACACCTCGTTCCAGCGCCGCCACTCTCTCCAGATACTCACGGGGACACTACAATTCTAGAGGTTGGAAAGGCTGTCAAGCTCGAAAGCCGCCGGACAGATCTGCCATGGCATCCAGCACCTAGGTGGAGCTGGATGAGTCAGAGAGAGAGCCAGAGGGGACCATGCGATATCATCTGAGTCGCAAACAAATCCACCTGACCCTGGACAAAGACTCTCCAAGTCTGCTTCACCCATCGGGGTGAGGCATCTATTCCCCGGGCCTCAGCCCCTGCATTGACAGGAGGTTTTGCCCCCCATCATGGTATACAATAGTATTCCATACTGTAGTTGAAGGTGCGCATCCGATAGTACACTCAGGAATCCGATGGCGACGACGATGAGGGTTGCCTCGTGGTCGTTGTCTCTGTCACGTTGTTTTTATTTTTGTTAGTTTGGTCTGTCTGTTAGTTTTTATACCTGACAATCAGTTTTTCACCCGAGACGAACGTGCTGGGAAAGGTGGAGTTACGACACGTCACCTGATATGTTCCGGTTTTGCGACTATTCGTTATGTGTTTGGCTGGTGTACACGTGGTTGGTCGGGGAGCGGCTGCGCTGATCAATCGCTTCAGGATCGCGCACGAACGGGGGAACGCGTAGCGAAGCGCTCGTCAAGCTCAGATCAGCAGCGATCAGAACGCGTTGCCTAGTTCTATCGCATTCTGGTCGAACCTCAGTCACTCTATATCCATATCAAAAACAGACGAACTTCATTCTACTCTCCCGGACAAATTCGAATATAAAAAAATAAAAAAGAGGATTTGTTGTCTACTCTGTGCTCTGTGTTTCAAGGGAAACCTGGCTGAAAGAGTCCATTCCGGACAGCGCGTGAGTCTGCCGGGGCTTCAGCTGTTCAGAGAGTATCGCGCATGCAGAATCAACGGGGAGGAAATCGTTCGCGGCGGCTGGGAACATGCTTGTTAGCCTCCAGGAGGAGGTTGGTGTTTACAGATTTAAGTCTGTGCTTCTCAAGAGAGATTGTGCGGTTCAGATCTAGACATCGGTGCTCGTCCCATTAAATTGCAAGCGTCATCTAACGCTCGCCATGCGTGGTAGTTCTGTCTCAGGTCATTATCCATTCAGGTTGTGACATCCCTCCGCAAGCTATCACGTGGGCTCAGCGTTTATACAGATCGTCATGATTTGTGATCAACAGACACATGAACAACAACACCCGGAACTCTGGTTGCATTTCTCGGTGTCGACTTTAATAAAGCAAATCGCCCCGGGGAGCACTGCCAAAATAGCAGTACAGGGAACAGATTCAAGTATATGCTCCGCTTAGGACAGAGACATGTGAATTATAGGGATGATCACTGTACGACACATATAAAGAATGCAGTATAATCTCTGTACCACCGTGCAGCGTTTGTTGGGCTTTCTCTTGACACTTGTTTACTTGTTTCTATTTTCTTTATACGACCTTACAGCAGAATACTGATAATCAGCTTAAACCTCTGTATTAGGACGGTTTAAAAAGATTGGATCATAAGATGATAGCAGAGCGGGATTTACACAGCATGCTCGACCTCACTGATTGGAGAGTTTTTGAAGCTGCTGCCACCGATCTTGACGAGCTCACAGAGACTGTAACATCATAAATCAGTTTCTGTGAAGATATGTGCATGCCTACCAGGACTCATTTAACCTACAAAAACGACAAACCATGGCTCACTGCAAAACTCAGACAGCTCCGTAAGGCCAAAGAAGATGCCTACAGGGCACGGGTGGATATTAATGTTCTTTGATATCCGTAAACAGGCGATACATATCACACTGGAAAACCTGAGATAAGAAGTGGGCGCAAAGAGGAATTATTCTTGAAAAAATAAAGATTTAATTGTCTTCTTCCAGTGATATCTTCAGCATCAGTGTGTGAAATTCTAAAAGAAATACCAACTACAAGACACCAGTCTCCCGCGCACTTGTGGAGATTTTATCAACACCTGGCGGTATGACGATGTTCTTGATACGGTTTTTACGTCAGGTGTTGAAAAGATAACCCCATCACCCACCCTGACCACCTCTCCTTATACCACAAAACCAGTTCCACACTCTCTCAACTTAAGTCCAACATCTCCCCACACCGCAATTTCGAGATCAGCAGTTAAGACGTAGAGGTGCGCAAGGTTCTTACGGATTAGCAGAATAGGAAAAAATTAGCCCAGGGCCCATGATTGGATGACAACAAGACTGTGTCCTGCAACTCTCTCGTGCTGACCAGCTCGTGCCCCTCATCTTCAAACAAGCATGCTTCAACCAGATCACTATGAGCTGTGCGCAGTCACCTTCATTGCTTCTATACTGATACAAGCATCATCCCCTTCCCACAAGATAAACCAAAATTTACGGTCGGACTTACATGTCACTACAAACTGTGGCATCTAACGTCTGTGCATGAAGTCGTTTTGAAAAATAATGGTGCTGGTCCAGACTTGAAGGACATTACTGGACCCTTGCTTGATCCTCTTCAGTTTGGCTACAGAGCAAACAGGTCTGTGGACAGTGCAGTCAACATGGGACTGCATTATGTATTGCAACATTTAGACAGACCAGGGACTTATGTGAGGCTCCTGTTCGTGGACTTCAGCGCGGCCTTTAACACTATCATCCCAAACCTCCTCCGGCCCCCACTTCCTACCCCTCAAAACTTTCTCAGCTCTCCGTGCCCACCTCCGTCGGTCAGTGGATCAACAGCTTCCTGACAAACAGACAGCAGCTAGTGAGGCTAGGAAAATAGCACGCACTACAGACCTCGTACGAGTACCGCACTGGATGCTTCACTCAGGTTGATGTTCTGCTCTCCACTGCTCGTTCTACCTGTACACAACGACTGCCCACTCTATAAGACCCCCTATGTCAAGCTCTGAAGGTTTGCAGATCGAAACCCACACTCTTCACGGCCATCATCAGGACAGTGGACGAGTGCTGCTTACATGACAAGAAGGTCGAGCAGAGTCGTCTTGTCGTGCAGTCATAACAACATGGAGCTCACACGCCTGACAGAAAACTTGGGGATGCGACCGTGGACTAAGGAGACAAAACCACTCTGCCCAATCCCGCCATCTCACCATCATTGGACAGCACTGGACTTGCATGTGGGATGTCATTGCAGGTTCGGTGGCTACCAGGAAGATGCTCGCAGGACCTGAAGTGGATAAACTCACACATTGCACTCCAGTTGTGAAAAAGGTCCCAGCAGAGGTTGTTTCCAGGTTCGAGACAGCCTGACGTCGATGAGGCTTCACGGGCACTGGAGCTGCTGAAACAGTTCTATTCCGCCATCATTGAATCCGTCCTCTGTATTTCTATAACTGTCTGGTTCAGCTCAGTTACCAAATCTGACCTCAGAAGACTACCGAGGGTAGTCCAGACTGCTGAGCGAATAATTGGTACAACCCTCCCTTCTCTCCAAAAACTGGATCTTATGCATGATCTCCCGGTGAGCCAACCAGGGCTGGCAAAGGATCACTATGGACCCTAGTCATTCACAGCACCACTCCACGTCGTTTGAACTGTTGCTCATTCTTGTCGACAACTACAGGAGCGCTGAGACACCACAGAACCGGACAGATGAACTAGGATTACAGTTCTCCTCTAGGCATCCATCCATGAACACTGACAATAACCGTGGAACCACACTATTAGTTCATCATACACTTTGATTTATCTAACACTCTTATCTACAGTCCTTACACCCAAATTTTGCACTAATAATATTAACAGTACTTGGTACATGTAAAAATCAATTGTCTATGTAATTCATACCGCACACACAATTGTTCATATTTTATAACCTTCGTCCTATTTACTTGTTCTATTTTTACTTATTTATTATTCTGGTTTTTTGTTCTGTTCAAATGTCATTGCTGTTTACCCTGTGGAAGCTTTCTGTCATCGAAAACACAATCTCTCGCTATGTGGTCTAAACATATAACATGGTCAATATAAGATCTCATTCCATTCTGATTCTGATTCTGATTCTGATAGCGATCTCTTAGGCCTGGGAGGAAGAGTTTCAAAGCTAGAAACACGGCCAGCATCGCCAGTCAACTTATGCGCCACCTGAGATTGGCGGTTTTTTTTCTCTTCTTTTGTTTTTTTTTTTTTTTTTTGCACTTCCCGTTTTCCGATAGACCGGTGAAAGAGCATCCGTAAATAGCCACAGGCGGAGACAACCAGGAGCTTCCCGAGCACGAGGTCTGATCATAAGGAACCAAAGTTTCCTTACATGTTCTAAGGCACGTCAGGCAAACGCCGACGGGGACCTTGAGTCAGGCGAAGCGGGTTTCCCTCAGCGGGTAGAACCCCTTGGTCTTAATAAACACTGTCATCGGCGTCATCATGTCTAAAGCAGGCCAAAAGTAAAACCCACATTGGAGTGGCGGCTGCCATCAGACCAAGCGTAGGTCTGGCAGACTCTTGACATAGGAGTGACCGGTCTTCTCTCACTTTCGAGATCAGCGATTCTGATCTCGATCTCGCGCAGGAGAATGTACTACGTGGCTACTATTGTGTCGAATTTCACCACACCACACCGAGTATAAGGCGCTTCGTCTGTACTGGGAGAGAAGCAACTTTCTTGGATGTTATCGTCTGAAACCCAGCTCTCTTGGGGGGAGCTGAGAATGACTCTCGAATGTCGAACTGCCATTTGTCGTGATTTGAGCTAAGATCAACCACATCGGCCGATGTGTTGAGTGTGAAGTGTGGCGGTGAGATGCAAAGCTCAAAGGAGAGAAACAGGTATGGTAGGCTTTTGCCACCAAACGCAAACCTAGTGAAAGTTCCTATGTGATAAGGAAGGATCCCTTCTACTTCCCTCGGAAGTGGGAGAAGTACGGCTATAGGACGGTACTCTGCATGAGCGAGGAGGTAACCACCTCGATGGCCTCCTTTCTTCAGAGCGTTGTCTCCTTTCTGGTTCCCATTACCGGAGCCAGCTCGGGACCCACAGGGGTGGGAAAGGACCCATGAAGGTGATGGCGAGGCGGACACGAACTGGATGCTTGGTCCTCTAGTCTACGGGTCGGTGCAGGACCTACTGACACGTTTGGCAGTAGTTTTCATGCTGCCAAATAGTCTACTAAAGGAATCAGGAGATCTATGACTAATGGACTAGTGCCCTGCGCGAATGACGGTCCGCAGTAACTGCTTCACGCTAGAAGCCGTCGGCCTGGGAGCACCTAGTATCTGACTCTAGACTAGGCGGTAGTACGAGAAGTGAGGCCTCTCAGAAGATGGGGCGTGGAACACGGTAGGTTCTCATCGAGAAAAATGTATAGAGTTATTTTTCCAAGCGGCCCCCGTAATCTAACTTCTCACGCTAGATTATTAAACTTTATTATTTTTAGCATCGGAAGATTAAATAGTCAGTCAGACAACCAGCAGGAGTAAATACGGTCTGTGACCGTAAGGATTTCATATCCGCCAAAAGACCGTCTAAAGGATGTAATAGTAAATAGCGTTTGCCTCGGCAGCGTTGCGAGCAATCAAGGTGTCAGCACCAAACACATGCAATCGATCGGATCAAAAAAACCGATCTAGTGAACGACGGGTCGGTGATAGTGACGAGCCGTCTCCAATACTCTCAGTCGACGCCGCTGCCTCAGCAGCAGCGGGGGACAGCATCCAAGTCACAGGTAATTCGGACACACTCAGCTCGGAGCGTGCCCACGGCTGATGATGCGGAGCGCGCTACACCGTGGGCAGGGTTTGGGTATTTACGCGGATGTTCACAATCCGTCCCCACCGAGAGTCTCCGCTCTTACCCTATTTAATATTTCAGGCATAAATAGCTTGTGTAACTGTATGCTCGGGGGTCAACGCTGGCCGTATTGTCTCTTTACAAGCTCCTAGCATTAAATCATTGTATTCTTCTCGGTTGAAAGATCATGGTGGATGCATCGCGCTCTCTCTTCCACCTAGGGGGGTTGGAGCGAGGGCTCCGACCAGATGGCCGGTGCGTTCCCGTTCAGGGTAAGGCACCCGAGAGCGGGCCGCCGTGTATCTGGTGGTTTAGGATAATAGATTGGGGGACGCGCCGTTACACCATTCCCTCACCGAAATTTTTAAATTTTTTTTATGCGATAAGCCAGCAAAGCACTATGTCATCGCAGTCCCCCGCCGCGAAGCGGGGTAAGGCTACCACGAGGAATGATAGTGAGGAGGAGCATGGCTCTCTCATTAATGAATCTTGAGGCCTCTTATTGTAGATGTTTCTTCTGCGAAGCAATGTTTTTGTTTTGGCAGTACAAACGCTACCCAAATTCGTATCGGTCAGCTCTTTTTTTCCGAGAGCTGACAGTGTCTGGCTTGTTGTCTCTGTGCTTGCTCCCACGAGTGTAACAAACATAAATGGTGGATCCCCACCTGCTAAAAATAACCGCGGGCAGGGATGGAACACTTTCGCCATCATCCGTCCACCCCAAGATCTCCGTATGTGGCGTGCTCTTGCCTTTAGGGGTCTGTTTTGTCTTGAGATTTGGACAGACAACAATAAATAAGACGCACAGAACATAAACCGTGACCGACACACACAGAGAGCTTCACTGAATGACAGAAAGCTAGCGCCGGCTGCACCTCACGTGCTTTTATAGCTTCCTGGTCGCTACGTCACCCCGCCCGTGACGTCTCGGCCATCCATTGGACTGATTACACATGTGATTCAGAGCGTGATCACGCTGGAGGCGTTCCCGTAGCGTTTCGACGCAGCTCGAGTTCCTGAAGGGGAACTGAATTTTCAAACATTACTCCAGTCTTCAGTGTCACATGATCCTTTCTGATATCCTGAGATTTCGTGCTCACGAAATATTCCTTATTAATATCAGTAGAAAACAGTTGTTCTGCTTAATATTTTGTATAAACCATGATTCATTGTTCAGGATTATTTAAAGAATAAAAAGTTCAAAAGAACAGAATTTACTTGAAAAAGAAATTATATGTAAATGTCTTTACTGACACTTTTGATCAATTTAATGCAAACAGTATTACAGTAAACAGAAAAACAGTATTAAATTATTTTAAACACACACACACACATCTTGCTGACCCCAAACTTTTGAACATTAATGCATATTTATGGCCTTTTGCCACTTTAACTTGATTTGGAAATGTTGCTGGATTCAAACTCACGATACTTGCATGTGCACCACAGCTCAATATGCACTAACCATTAGATAACAGCCCCAGTAAAGCTATATATCCAATGGCATAGACATTATGAATGCATGTTCAGTATGTACTGTACAATGTGACTGCACACTTGTAATGTGCTTGACAAGCATTTGCATCTGCATTTCAGTACCTTTATAGAACCTAAATGATTCATGAGCTTGACAGATTCACATAGAGAATGTGTGTTTGCACCCCTCACCCTCTCATTACGGCAAACATTTATCCTCTAAACAGTGTAAGGGAAGCTCCAGCAAAGATCAGGGCTGTAAGCAGAGGGAGATTCCTTTTGTGGGTGCCATTACGCTTTTAAACAAACCTGTCCGCTCTCAACCTGTGAAGAATGAGATGAGAAGAGCGTGTGATGAGCACTGGTGTCCTCCTGTAGCCCTTTTGGCCCACGATAGCACCCGGCAGCCAGCTTGAGCAAAATGGAGGCCGACAACAATTAATTTAAGCCCATTACCACGCAAGCAAGGTGTGCTAAGGTTCGCTGACCTTTCAGCATTTTTGTTTGTAAACAAACAAAGGGAAAACAGTAGAAGTCAATACAAGGAGCAGAGGCAGCATGCAGGGAAGCAATGTTGCGTTTACTTGAAGGAACTGAGGGAGGATGTGGAGGTGTGAAGGGAGCAGTTAAGTTTGATTTACCTGGCCCGGTGAAGAGGACTGTGTAGGTCAGATTTCCGTTGGGTTTAGCTGGGGCCTCCCACTTGGCTCGCACTGAATGTGGAGTCTCACTGAGGACATCCAGGGTCATGTGACCAGCGGGAGGCATCTCTAAAGTCCTGCCTTCCACCTGACAACAGAAAGAAAGATAATGTCTGCTTAAAACTAGAAGTAAGCATTTAGTTCTACTTAAAGTCAACATGTAAAGTCTAAAGTATTCAAGGATTTTTCAAGTATTTCGATAATTTGTATTGTCATTCCAAAACATGGCACATGAGATGGAACGAAATTAAGCACTGAGGTCTGGTTAAACCCACTCATACATAAATACACATGCGATAACCAGTCATACACACACATATAAACACTAGAAACTGAAATGTAGCAGCATAGCAATATAAATTACGAACATGGCAAATTTAGTACAAGTATTATATCAATGAAATGTATTATTATAAAGTGACCCTATTTACTTTCTATTTATAAGTGCATGTTAGTCCAAAAATAGTTTGTCTTTGTTCAATCAAATTTTAATAATTTGATCTCTGTATGAAATAATTTTGCTTTTCTACTTACGTTACAGTAGGCCATGCAAAACAAAACAAAACAAAAAAGAACAGAACAAAAAACTGTAGCAAAATTGGTTTTGTTAAATATTGCAATTTATGTTAAAAATTACATTACTGTAGTAGAATAAACCGTTCAAAGGTTTGGGGTCAGTAACATTTTTTGCTGTTGTTGTTTTAAATTAAATTAATTTTATTCAGCAAAGATACATTAAATTTATTAAAAATGACAGCAAAGACTTTCACATTGTTATAAAAATCGTAAATAATTTTTTTATTAAACTTTCTATTTATCAAAGAATCCTGAAAAAATAGAAAAAGGTTATTTTAAATTGTAATATTTTACGATTGTGACCATATAATACTGTTTTACTATAAATTTTATCTAAATGCAGCCTTAACGCGCAAAAGAGACATTTCAAAAACATTTGTAAAAATCTTGACTCAACTTTTAAATGGTATTGTAGGTTGTAAGTCGCAATTCACATTGTCTGAACAGAAATTTCTTAAACTCACTTAAAATCCATAATTTGAGACTGCACGAAGAGGCATTATTTAATTTTTTTTTAAAAACTCACAGGAGTTAAAAATAAATAAATAAAAATTCTCGGCCTGCACTATTTTCCCCACCATCTGTCCACTAAATGATCAGATACTTCGTCGCCCGACACCACAGCCACTCAACCTCTCGCTGCTTGCTCCAACTTTTGCTGTGTCTGCAGAACTGGCCATTTGACTAAATATTGCACACATATTGGAAAAATGCCCAAATATGGCCCATCAAAGCAGTAACCAGCCCAGAGTGGCATTTATACCAAATGTCAAGCGTGAGCAGAAGGTGCTTTATTGAACAGAGTGAATCGATCACCTTTATGATGTTGAGCTGCCATCTGACACGCAGAGGAGGCATTAACATAATGTAAATGTGGTGGACTCTCACCAGGGGCCCCAGAGCGCAGCCCTGAGCCGTGCAGGCCTGCACACGGAAGCTGTGGAGGCTCCATGGGGACAGATCACCGACCTCGAAACCCATAAGAGACGAATTCTGCACCAGCGTGCCATCCATCCAAAGACCATAGCTGCTAATCACACCTGTGTGGAGGAAATTAATACACATTTAGCAAATGGGCAAGAGCTATGTGATAGCGTACGTGGAAATACAGGTTGTGCTTGACGTGTAAACCTCTCGTATATTCAAGAATGCAATAGATGTCTCTACAGTACCAAAATAATTGTTGACTACAGTCAACATTTCAAACATACATCGTCTTTAAGGACATGACCTAAACATCAACCAAAATAAGATAAAAAGAAATGCATTAATGCCTGAAAATCAACAAGAACATGCAGCATTCACTGTAGTTCTGCTATGAAGGCTAAAATTGCCCCTCCATCACAAACCCTTTTTCCAATACACATTTTTATACCCAAACACTGTTTGCTCCACTGATTTCCTCACATGCCCTGATGTAAACTGGCCATTTTGTTTAAAGCCCTCTGTTAAAGCCGACCATTAGGGAAAGAGTGCTGTAAAACATGTAAACACACCCGTATACTGCTCCTGCTCTCTTTATAGCTGCTCACGGGACACACCCCTCAAGATGGACTGGTCAGCTAAAAGGTTCAAGAAGGACAACTGAGCTTGGCCCAGTGCACAAAGAAATAATATGAACAATAATACTGAGCTTTAACAAACTCGTATACGTATATAAAAAAAATACTTAATGTTTGTGCATTTTTATTGTGCACTTATTTAAAATTTAATTTGTAACAGTTCTATAATAATACACTGAGTAGGTCTTGAGACGCAAAATACATTAAATAATAAAAGCTATGTATTTTCTATAATCAATGCAAAGGGAGATTTCATACATATTTTTCAGATTGTGTGTTTATCACACATTAACTCTGTTTTTAAAAATAAGATGGCATCAAAATGTTTATTTTAACATTTAGCATTTAACATTTACACAAGATCAAGTTTTTATTTTAAAGATTAATTTTTTAATTCAGTATTTGAAAATGTGGAAAAATTTAACCATTCCTCAAAATATCCATATTTTAATAAATAATTTAACTTAATAAATAATCTGTAGTTTAATCAATTGTGGTATTTAAGCATGTTTCCTATTATAGATTATATATATATATATATAATAATATATATATATTATCATCTAGATTATTCTTAATCAATGTAAAATATAAATAATCATATAGCTTTGTAATATCATATATTAAAATAAACTGTTTATTACAATTATTTATCATTTATTGTACAATTTATTTGGAATCAATTTGATTTAAAATATCGGAGATCCACACAAAATTATAGTTTATATCTGCACAAGATAAAAAGGAATGAATCATAATTGTCACCACACAATTCCTGAAAAAGTTTATATTATCACATAGAATATCTCACACCATATTAGCGTCCTTTAACAGTCGTAACCACCCTTCACCTCAAATCTGCACAATAGTGTAATGAATTATTTAATAGATTAACTGATAAAAAAATGTGATGTCTTCTACTATCAAAAAAATTAAAATATATATATATATAATATATATATATATATATGTATGTATGTAGTAGAAATAAAATATTTAGTCACTAAACGACCTTGTTGATAAAACAAAAAACAGCAAATAATTATTTATATTTTCGGTACCAGTATTTTTTCTTGATATAAAACAATATAATTTATATAAATACTTATAAATACATACATACTTAATAGATATAAATACAATAGATGTTAATTTAATGGGAAAAAAGTGTAGGATTGAATTCCAGAAGCACTTCTCCTAATCTGCATCTGCTCTCAAATGTGTCCCCCAGCCGGTGCTCAGGCTGAGTGAATGAACCTGCTGCTGCGCTAAAGCTGCAGTTCACAGCATCAGTCAAAAGGGAGCACTTTTCATCCACTTAAAACGCAGCACCCTCTTTTCCTCTGTCTCGCTCTCTCGCGCGCTCCCAGTCGCACTGCCACACAAAGTGCTCCTCTTTTCCTGTCCCCTTCTCTGTGCTAACCCATCATTAAACATGAAGCACCCTTAACTAAACGGCCATTTGGAATATGAATTCACCTTTGCCGGGCACTAGTTTTAACCCCACTCACCGTTGGGCTTGCGAGGGGGGGTCCAGGACACATTGAGGGAATATGGGGAGAGTGACAGGATGTTGGGGGCAGGCAATCAGCTGGTGAAACTCGCTTCATGTGTTTTTTGGGGGTTTTTTTTTTTTTTTTTTTTTTTTTTTTTTTTTTTTTTTTGGGGGGGGGTTTTTTTTTTTTTTTTTTTTTTTTTCTTTTTTTTTTTTTTTTTTTTTGGGGGGGGGGGGTGGGTTTTTTTTTTTGGGGGTGTGTGTTATTTGTTCTTTTTTTTTTAGTTTTTTTTTTTCCTTTGTTTCGGTGAGTGGGGTTACTGAGGGTGCATCCACCTCCCGTGCAAGCCTGCAGGTCAAAAGACAAACTTTAAGTGGCATCATCAGCTATACATAAAACAAACATGCTTTAAAAAGATTTCAAATGAAAACAGCTCCACAACTGTTCAACATATTCCTTCTTTGTACGTGTATTTAAACATTTGGTTAATTAGATGAATTAGAATATTGTAGTACTCTCAGCACATTTTATCAAGGGAATTCAGAGATATCCCCTTAACCTATAAGCCCTAAAGATGTGAAAAAAGTCAGCAGATCCAGTCAAAAATATTACATAAATACAATCAAAATGTATTTTTATGTTCTCTAATAATTTAAATGAATATTACATTTACAAAGTTCACCTGTTGATATGCTGTCTGCTCCAAATCAGTGTAAATAATATAAGCAACAGGCAGTAAGAACCTTTAAAGTCTGTATGCTGATGTTAACACATTTTACCATGTTCAAATCAAGTTAAAATGGGCAGCATAACAAATTTAAAAAAGCAATTTTTCCAAAAATGAGTACAGAAAATATGAAAAACGTTAGCAGATTACATCTGGGCTGGTGTATAAATAATACACAAATAATTATATAGAAAAATATAGCAGAACCACACTGAACTACAGTATAAAATGATAATAATCATTAAAAGAAAAGAAAAGAAAATTATAATAAAAAAGTTGGTGCTCTGTAATATTTAATTGATTAGAAGTTTCTTAAATTGGCATACAAATAATACAAACTTTTTCTAAATGATTTTTATATTCTGTTAAAATTTATATAATACAAGTTTCTAAACACAATTAATAAATTAATAAAAAAGCAATACCAAATTAAAATGAAACTCTGACAGGCAAGCTGTTGTAAGATCTGAATCAGAGTCATGAAAGTTTGTGTGCTGATGTGACACACAAGTTCATTTTGCACTATATTCAATATGACTATTTTAAAAAGCCACATTTTAATAAATTTACTAAGGACAAAATGAACTGAAAGTCACAGTGATATGATATTCTGCATACTGAGCCCTCCTTTACTCATTTAGGTGTGTGTAAGGTGAAACAGTGAGCAAGAACGCACTGCTATCTGAAACAGGTAGCTTGATCCAGGGATGAGGTTCCGCACTGTATAATCCTCAAAAAGCTCAGAGCTGTTATAGACGACGACCGGCTCTTCTCCTAAGGCAGACTGGTACAGCGTATAGAACTCCAGCAGGCCGTTCACCTCCATTGGAGCAGCCCACCTGAAGAACACCAGAGACAAAACACTGAGTCTGATATCCTGTCACATGACCCCTGTACTTCCCCTGTGAGAGCTGCATGCACGCCCAGCAGCAGCACTAGGAAAAACCAGTAGACCACCCAGAACCTGGACAGAGTCTAATAAGCCTGATCATGATAACTCTGTCCGAGGATGTGCGGACAGAAATAGGAAAGCCTGGTGGGTGAGCGTCTCACTCTCTAGCTTGACTTTCTAAGGCTAAATTTAGAACAGAGGACACTGCTATCTACTGAGGGATCTATCTGAAAGACAGGATCACACAGGACAACTGAGAGGAGAAAAGAAAAACTTAAAGAGAAAGAGTTCTTCATCTTTGTGTACGTTTTGTTGTTCATTAAACATATTTTGGCTGTTTGATTGTTTTTGACTTTCATGCAGTGTTTCAGATGCATTTTCTGATTTGGTGATTATTAAAGTACAATTTTGTAAATATTCTTCTATTAGGTAACAGGGCTGACAAATTTCTTAGCCCTGTGAAAGGTCATGAAACTGTTCAGTAGCCTCTATAGATATTTCTACAAAAATCTATTTTTCAATGAGCACTGGTTTACTTTATAAAATCAAGGTAACAATGTTGACATTGTAAGACTGTCCTCTATTGACACTCTTAAAGCATACAGTGATAAACGAGACTTTTTTCCACTTCTGGAAAAATTTAATGCGTCTTTTTTCATTTTGGTTTTATATCATTTCTTTTACTTTATATTACTTTAAAGTGGGAAAATTATGTAAAAGTTAGTAGGTTGGCAACAACCTATGGACAGCTTCAAGTTTTTAAATAACACACTGTCAACTAAAATCGAAACAAACAGAGAAAAATAAAGACAATGTACTAGCATTTTATTCCTATATATTTCACATTAATTCATATATAAATAGAAATTAGAAACACAAGACAAGGACAGACCCAACAAAAAGAAAAAAAGGACAAAATACATTTACGTTACTTGATTTGTATCGGTGTTTTTAGTAAAATGCCTATATTAGCATAGTAAAAGTGTGCATAAACTGTACAAGTATTTATTGTTAAGATAAGATTTTTTCACATATATATGGGGAGCACAAATTGCACCCATTTTGTAAAATGACCCTTATATCTCTGTCAGAATTGTCCCTGTTGAAGGTAATGGTGTCAAGCCTGAGACAGAGCTTAAATCATCTTTGTTCTTTTAAGAGGGAAATAGGACAGTAACCTCCTGTGTGATGAGAGGAATCGTCAAGCGTCTAAGTACAATGAGTTTGGCCTAATGTTTCTCTGACCCTCTTTGTTTCCTTAATTTAGTACAAAGCTCACAAGGGCCTCCTGGTCCACACGGAACAAACACACCCGCAGGTGACCTTATTCATTATTGTGATTAATTTAGTTTAGGCATAAATTAAATTGCATTTTCAATGGCAAACGACAACGGCCATTAAGACGTTTCATTGCATAATTGATAAGCAGTTGGTTATAGTATTAATAATATGACATTTTAATCAATTATAATACTTGAACAAAGAAAACATTATTTTTGCAAGACGTGGGTATATTGCAAATTGTGGGTATATTGTGAAAATTACACGGTGTCTGTATATTATCAAAAATTGTAATAATAGTAATTATAATAATAATTTTTACCTGACACTTCGGTATATTATTGCTCATTATTTATTTACATTGTTTTAACATTGCATACAAGCACTATATACAATATATAAATATCCACATTCTGACAAATGTTCTTTTTATATAAATCTGAAATAATTTTGCCATTCAGTTATTAAAGCAACACGAAGACACTGCACTATAAGCGGCATAATTTTGGTTTGAAAACAAACTCTCAGAACCACATAAACATTTGCAAATGTTGAAACTCTTGTTTTGAATATCACTGTAAAGTTGGTGAGAAGTAAACGTCGTACTGAGAGCATTTTTCTCATTTATTCAAGGTGCCGTATACCTTCAGCGTGTTTCTGCTGATATTCTGTTTGTGCATATCCTGCAGTCCGGGGTCTCGCAACCTTTCTCACAGGCAACTCGCAACACAACAAAAGAGTATTGAACACATATGATCCTTCACCCTCTCCTATTACGATTCTGCTAACAAGGCAATACCTTTCAAAGGCACTGTATCTACAATTAGACCCTGAGAGAAAAAAAGAGAGAGGGAGAGAGATATCATCTATAATGTCAAATTACAATGCTGCCTTTCTCCCCCCCCCAACCTCTCTTCTTCTCTCTCTCGCTTGCTAGATTCTCCCTCTATCATCATTGCAGCTTCTCGTCCTATTCAAATTGAAATATCCAATGGAAATAAAGCAATAACCATTTCCCCCTCTTGGCGGATGAAGACAATAAATAAGGTGAGTTTCCCTCTGAGGCGCTGCCGTCAGGATAGAGCAGATACATAATGAAGTTATGAAAATCGGTGATGAGACAAATTGGGTCATATACATCTTCATAATAAATGGCTTACAGATATCACAAGCAACCACTGCCATTAATACAGAGGTAGCAGGAGAATAAAAAGAAAAGGCTTGTATTTGTTTCCTTCTTCAATGCCTGAAATGAGCATAATTGAATGAAAGCTGTTGAGGTAGGCTGCTACACTGCCGAAGACAAGAGAGAGAGAGTGAATGTTGTGGATCCAAGCGGTCAAGGCTTTGCTGGTTAGCTCAGCCCCCATCTACAGCTGGTAGATTCTGTAACTACACCATGACAAAAATAAATAAATAACCCATCCTTCTCCATTGAAAACCATTTAAAAATATTCTGATATATATAACGTATAGGGGTTGTAAATACAGTAAAAAGAGTAATATTGTGAAATATTACCATTTAAAATAATTATTTGCTATTTTAATATAATTTATTCCTGTGATGGCTAAACAGAGTGTCACATGATCCTTCAGAAATTATTCTAATTAATTAACCAATTAACCTCAGTAATCAAACTAATTAATCAAACATTATTTTATTATAATCCATGTAACAGTTGTGCTGCGTAATATTATGGTGGAACACATGATACCTTTTTTGGGGATTCTCTGATAAATAGAAATAAGAAAAGCATTTGTTTGTTACTATTTTGATACTTTTGTAACATTAGAAATGTGTTTACTGTCACTTTTGATCAGTTTATTGTGTCCTTGCTGAATAAAAGTATTTTTTTAATCTGACCCCTAAACTTTTGAACAGCAGTGTATATAAATAATATTTTATATATTTATTTAAAGATATGTATTTTTAATATACAGTGGGGCAAAAAAGTATTTAGTCAAGCACCATTTGTGCAAGTTCTCCCACTTAAAAAGATGAGATAGGCCTTTAATTTTCATCATAGGTATACCTAAAATATGAGAGACAAAATGAGAAAAACAATCCAGAAAATCACATTGTAGGATTTTTAAAGAATTAATTGGTAAATTCCTCGGTAAAATAAGTATTTGGTCACCTACAAACAAGCAAGATTTCTGGCTCTAACTTCTTCTTTAAGAGGCTCCTCTGTCCTCCACTCGTTACCTGTATTAATGGCATCTGTTTGAACTCGTTATCAGTATAAAAGACACCTGTCCACAACCTCAAACAGTCACACTCCAAACTCCACCATGGGCAAGACCAAAAAGCTGTCAAAGGACACCAGAAACAAAATTGTATACCTGCACCAGGCTGGGAAGACTGAATCTGCAATAGGTAAGCAACTTGGTGTGAAGAAATCAACTGTGGGAGCAATTATTAGAAAATGGAAGACATACAAGACCACTGATAATCTCCCTCGATCTGGGGCTCCACGCAAGATCTCACCCCGTGGGGTCAAAATGATCACAAGAACTGTGAGCAAAAATCCCAGAACCACACTGGGGGACCTAGTGAATGACCTGCAGAGAGCTGGGACCAAAGTAACAAAGGCTACCATCAGTAACACACTGCGCCGCCAGGGACTCAAATCCTTCAGTGCCAGACGTGCCCCCTGCTTAAGCCAGTACATGTCCAGCCCCGTCTGAAGTTTGCTAGAGAGCATTTGGATGATCCAGAAGAGGATTTTGAGAATGTCATATGGTCAGATGAAACCAAAATAGTACTTTTTGGTAAAAACTCAACTTGTCTTGTTTGGAGGAGAATGGATGCAACTCAGCATTCTAAGAACACCATACCTACTGTGAAGCATGGGGGTGGAAACATCATGCTTTGGGGCTGTTTTTCTGCAAAGGGACCAGGACGACTGATCCGTGTAAACGAAAGAATGAATGGGGCCATGTATCGTGAGATTTTGAGTGAAAACCTCCTTCCATCAGCAAGGGCTTTGAAGATGAAATGTGGCTGGGTCTTTTAGCATGACAATGATCCCAAACACACCATCCGGGCAACGAAGGAGTGGCTTCGTAGAAGCATTTCAAGGTCCTGGAGTGGCCTAGCCAGTCTCCATATCTCAACCCCATAGAAAATCTTTGGAGGGAGTTGAAAATCCGTGTTGCCCAGCGACAGCCCCAAAACATTACTGCTCTAGAGGAATGGGCCAAAATACCAGCAACAGTGTGTGAAAACCTCGTGAAGACTTACAGAAAACGTTTGACCTCTGTCATTGCCAACAAAATGTATAAACAAGTATTGTAGAATGAAATTTGTTATTGACCAAATACTATTCCCCATAATTTGCAAACTAAATTCTTTAAAAATCCTCATGTGATTGTTCTGGATTTTCTGATAGTTGAGGTATACCTATGAGGAAAATTACAGGCCTCTCTCATCTTTTTAAGTGGGAGAACTTGCACAATTGGTGGCTGACTAAATACTTTTTTTCCCCACTGTATTATTTGTAAACAGCAAATAATTAATTATATTATATAATACATTATATTTATATTATATGCATACATTGTATATTATAGTAGAGGATTTACCAGTTCCCAATTCATTTTGAAGCCCCAGATTCTTTATAAATCCACATCTCAGGATAGTTGCTAGTGAAGTGTTTGGGATTGTGCGCATGCCAGTCACAATTGTCATAACATAATTTACCATATTTACAGCTCAGCTGATTGGTCAAAACATCCTGAGCACCGTTAAGCAAAGATGGCAGATTTTAAATTGCATGCTTTCGGGGAGACAACTGAGCGAATGCCATTGAGATGAATGGGAATGCTAAAGGATAGCTCTCTCTCTCCAGGTATTACAGGCCTCCTCGGGCAGGCCTAGTAAAGGTGGAGTGGTGCAAGTAATTTAATCGCCGCTTTCTGATGGCAGTGAACTGGTGGTGGATTTTGCCATGGTGTAGGTGACAGCTCACATATATATTCTCCTCGTGGCCCTCTCCTGCTCACTCTCTCCCCACCTGTGATCATTCAGTAAAGTGATGACATTTTCTTTCTGATGGGAAATGCGCCGGAGCGCTTCTGTCATCTCTCTTGGCTTAAAACAAAGTGTACATAAGTTCAGTTTCCCCATTGCCCCTTAACTCCCTTACAGTTCTCTCTTAACTCCCTTACAGTTCTCTCTCGCTCTTCGTCCCCTCATGTTGTTGTGTGGCATGGTGCCCTCTCCGGATAGTTCTTAAGTGATGGCGACGGGGCAGCTGAAGATGAACCTCTAAAGGCTTTTACATAGATTGCTATAGGCCCAGGGTGCAGGCTGCTGGGAAGAATCTTGTGCGGACTCTTTTTTTCCTTTCTTCTCTCTCTCTCTAAGTCAAGCAGCGGGGGTCAAACGCTGGAGAAATTTCTGCATGCTAAACAGACCGGAAGAAGGTCGGACTGTGTGCTTTCATGCAGTCCAATGAGACGGTCCAGCGTGGGTGCAGGAGTTGAGCATTAGCCCCTAAATCAAGGCCTGCTCCGTTGCTCCGTTCCCCTGGTTGCTCAACTGCAGCCAGAGGACACGCAAAGACAATAAGGACAAACAGCCAACGGCATGACTGGCGGAAGGGGCATACTTTATGATTATATGGAAAACACTCAGTTGATTAATGCACCCATGCTGTGGATAGGGACAGCTTCTCAAATTTGACATACGGGCTGGTCAGAGAAATCGCCCTAGTGTGAGATTTTTTGTGTGAGCACTTTTTTGTTTTAAACAGGGGTTACATTGTATCTACAGAGGGTTACACTTTGACATGCAGAGCTCAGTTTTAGTATAATGGTGAGGAATAACAAGACCTGAGATGTGTTTCGTCCTCTTATAGAGAGCAAATGTCCGTCACCTCATTAGCGTATCTCTCTGATAAAACATTGTCATATGAAAGGTGAGCACGACCACCTTCACTCCCGTTCATGCCTCGTTAGTGTGCATGTCGTCCAAGGACGAACCTTGTGAGGGTGGAACATGTTTTTTTTTTAAAAAGTCTAACTGCATTGTTCTAAAACACAAGCCCTAAAATGCTTTGCAAATTCAGACAAAACAAACCTTTATTTAATTATTTTAAACTCATAATATTATAAGTACCTGTCCTAAAATGACAAAAAAATTCACTGAAAATATTTTTGTCATACTCACTGTATGTGGATACTGCGTGCATCCAGTACGGTCAGGATGGTTGACTCTACATGCGTGGGGGGCAACTGACCTGTGAACAGGGTAACCTGGGAACTGTTGGTGCATCCTGCCTCAGTACAAGCACTCAACATCAACTTATGAGGAGTGAATACACCAACACCTGGACAGAGAAAAAAAAAACATCAGTATCACTTCAGAAAATGATTAAACACTAAATAAATAAATGATTTTACAAAAAAATGTAAAAGACTGAGAATGCAACATATCATCATATTTTATGGCGCTTATTCCACAGAGAAGCATTATTCTGTCTTACGTTTAGTAAAATAGGTTTAATGCAGTGGTAGAGTTCACTTGTTTGTTCTGGGTGAATTTACTCCATGTGACTTTGCTGCAGCCTGGAATTGAACTGCTGGTTTCGTCTGGTCAGTGGAGAACTGGCCCTCCGATTGAACCTGGTTTCTCCCAAGGTTTTTTCTCCATTCGGTCACCGATGGAGTTTTGGTTCCTTGCTGCTGTCGCCTCTGGCTTGCTTAGTTGGGGACACTTCATTTCCAGTGATATTGTTGACTTGATTGCAAAGATAATATTTAAACTGAACTGAGCTGGATGATGACATCTCTGAATTGAATGATGAACTGTCTTTAGCTGAAAAATTAGTGTTTACTATTGTCTTTTAGCATTTTTGACACACTATTTTCCTAATTAATGCTTTTCAGTTGCTTTGACACAATCTGTATTGTTAAAAGCGCTATATAAATAAAGGTGACTTGACTAAAAAGGTGACTCCAAGGCCTTTACATTTTTTTAACTTTTAACCTTTTTTAAATGTGTATTTATTTATTTAAAGGGTGACAAGATGTTTTAGTCTTGTAGTAGTTTTCACAATATGACCCAACTGAATTAAATAAACAAAATGCAGAAATGAACTTAACAGTCAGTGATTGCCATGCTTTCTTTAACAGAGAGAAATCAGGTTTGATATTTGCATAACACCTTTTGTGTTCCAAGGGAAAGCAAAGTCAATAAAATCATCAACAAAAAAAAAAAAAAAAAACTATTGAGCAACATGATCTGTGGAATGTGCTACAAATGTACAAAATGTAACAAGTAAATGGGAGATTTTGCTCAAAGATTCTGGGGAGTTTGAATGGACATGATGCTTCAATAAAGCTCAATAAAGCTCTGCGATACAGTAGATGTGATGTTACCATAATATTAGAACCTTAAAGTCCCTGTAAAATGACCTGCAATTGTAAACAAACAGTGGTTTCATTATCTTTAGCTGACATCTGTATTCCAGCTCTGTCACTAACCTTTCTATTTGGTCACAAACCTACAGAGATCAACCACTTCATGTACTTCTAATATGACCTGAAAGCTGTGATCTCTAATCTCTCGTTCTGCAGTATTTTTACATGTTTGGGTTCTTTATGTTGTTGTGATGATCAGTGAGCTCCTGGTACTCCCTTCCTCACACACAGCAGCCCCTGCTTCCACATGGCTGTGTTAATCATTTGTACTGGGAAACAAGAGCCGCAAACACTGCCTGAGAGCGGAACATTTCAAAGGCTCCTCTTGACGGGAAGGAGGATCTCTCCTTGAAGCGCCTGAAAGCAGTTTACTGTCAAGGAAGGAGGAATAAAAAAGGTGAGATATTCCAAAATCACAGCGGGGGCAGCTTGGAAGCTGAGCTAAGATATCCTGAAAGAAATTGGAATCCCCGGGTTTGCGCGTGGCAGGGTGAAGGGGAGGGGACAGCAGCCGCAGCAATGCAGCGCTCCATAGCTTCTTATCACATCAGACCTCTGCCTTTACAACAACCCACAATAAATACGGGATACCCCACAGAGCAGACTGAAAATAACATCCTGCCGCACAATGTGTCTTATGAGAAATGCCCTCAAAGCATTCAGTACATTTTCTACTTTGGCTTGGGGTTGTTATACATATGTAGTCAGGCATGTCTTTAGCCATTCAGGAGAGAAGCTCGGGCTGATCAAAAGGAAGGAGATGTAAACGGAGACCCCGGTGCGGTGCCTCTGAAGACTTTATGGCTCTTTACACAGACTCAATATGATATGTGCTCAGGTATTTCTCTCTGAGCATGGACTGAGAACATTGACTTTAGCATGACCTTTGTTTATGTGGGTTTATACGCGACCAGCAGAAACTAGACAAGGTTGAGAGAAAAGAGAGCTCACATTGTGACAACATCAACACTGGTTAGGTGCTGCAATAAAATTATATTCGGATACATGGACGCCCCAATGATTACACTCAGGCAAGCTGTAATTTTCAATCTGGATGTGGAATAAGACCATGGTCTCACTGATTTGTTGGTACCATTATCAAAACGCATGATTTTTTTACTTGGAAAAACAAGCTGATTATTATTTTGAAGCCATGAAATGTTTGGAAAAGAAAATCTATACCAGATCTTTAGAAATATGCTCTGGTTAAGCTCAGGTATTTGCGCTTTTTTACTAAAACTTGATTATTTGCACTTACGTTATGATGTCAGATTCTTTATCATATATAAACTATCTTTATAATATATACACACAATATGTTATAATAATTTTATTACATTTAAATCAGATGTTTCTATAATTTTAACAGGATGGAATGTTTTAGCATGAGACAAACCAATAATAATAAAAAAAAAGAAATTAAAAAAGTCCATGTGATTAAACTTAAACTAAAGTCATATTACACAGTAACAAATATTTTTGTAAATAAAACAAAAAAGTATAAGACAATACTATACGTTTTTCTACTTCAAAATTTCACGTTTAATTTAAATGTTACTTGCCCTTTCTTTTTAGTTGTTTGTGAAATTTACTAGCAAAATCTGAGTGAAAATTGTTTCTAACCTTTTTTGTTCAGTGTACCTATTACCTAATTATGCACCAAAAATATGTCACTGTCTCTGTCACTTCCTAAGGATGATGCCATTAAGGCATCATTACAAAATATTTCAGATAAATGCTGTTCTTTTTAAACTTTCTATACATCAAATAATCCTGAAAAAAATGTATGTATCTTGGCTTCCACTAAAACATTAAACAGCACAACTGTTTTAATCATTAATAAGAAGTGTTACACTTTATTTTAAAGGTGTCCTTGTTACATAACTACTGTATACAATTAAGTACCGAGTAATATTAATTAACACCATTTACTTATTATAAGGTCTTGAGGTGTACTTTCTTGAGCACCAAATCAGGATATTAAATTTAGATTTGACATCACAGGAATAAATTAAGTTTTTTAATATTTTAAAATAGAAAACAGTTATGTTAAACTTTAGCAATAATTCCCAATTTTACCGTTTTCACTGTATTTTTTATAAAATAAGCCTTGCCTTGGTGAGCATAAGAAACTTCTTAAAAAAAAAATTAAACCCCCCCCCAATTATGTATTTCACAAGTCACAAGGTTTTTAGATGCTTGAGAATTCATTTCAGTCCAGTAGTGGAAGTGCCTGTGTCTATGTGTGGCAGTGTGTGTGTGAGGGAAGGAGGGGGCTGACATTCTGAATGATTCATCTCAGTGAGAATATACCTGTCCTGAGTGTAAATTGGCCTTTTGGGGGCTCCATATCATTTAGGCATGCTTCTCACCCTGGGTCAAACGGCGGCTGGAGCTTTGGAGTCTTTTAATAAAACATCTCACAATGTTCATGCATTACCGGCAAGAGCAGGGGCTGCAGCTACTCACAAAAAGAGCACACAGGGAATAGAAAAAAAGAAAACAAACAACAAACAATGGCAGGCTGTTGGCCCTGACTCTACTGGCAAGATGAAATACAGTAATACAAGTGACGCTCTTTAGAGCAGAGCATCTGCTCCACCTATTCACTGCAGGATTTGATTAAATCAAGAGGAACATGGACAGTCATTACCCTAGTTCAAGCCCGGCCCATGGGTCCACCATGTGGTCTGAATGTTTTTTTTTCTTCCTTTCATAAAAAGGTAACAAGATTTGATCTCTGCATTACATTTTTTTTTCATTTCTATTCTATTCTCTTTTATTTCTAATCACAATTGGTAAACACTAAATTAAAGCGAGAATGATGAGTTGGTTAAAGGAGACATATTACATGGATACCTTTTTTTCTGCCCAGACGTTATTTGCAACTAATTTCCCAACAATAATAAAAGAAATAAAATAGATAATTAAATAACTAATATATATATATATAATATAGATATATAGATATATATAAAGATATATATATATAAATGTGTGTGTGTGTGTGTGTGTGTGTCTGTGAGAGTGTATTATTGACATAATATGACCTCGCAAATGAATCTATTTTAACATCTAGTCTGTATTTCTGCAACTTGAATTGGCATGAACAAGAGTGTGAACTAGGCCAGTACACAGAGGCTAACCAATCCTAAGAGAGGTAATTTACATATACTGTGTCCTGTCTTAATGGTACAGTAACAACCTGTTCAGTTCTAGGGGTCAAAAAGAGCGTGATTGGTTGTGTAAAATTTAATTTGGAATACTTTTGGCTCAATAAACCTTTAACATGGACTACGTGCAGAAAAATGGCTTCTTTAAAATGCAAGTTACACATCGGACAGGACTCGCTCTGTGCAAAATTTTGCTGAAGATCTCAAACAAATTCTATCTGGCCCTGCAATTTCATCCCTTACAATATGCAGTTAATATACATTATAATTAGGGTTGGGTATTGTTAGACATTTTCCGGTTCCAGTTTTGCCTAACGATTCTGGTTCCATTTAAATTAACAATAATTTTTTTTTTTTTACTATTTTACCTTCATTGAATGTAGTGTTGCTGGAAGGTAGCAAGTAATGTTGATTAATGCTAGTCCATCAATCACATGTGCTTCAAAGTTGATGTTTTTTACACTATCAATAACATTTTGCTGTTCAAGCAGGAATAAGCTGGTTGGCCAAATAGTCCCTTGAGGGCTAAGACACTTGTTAATTTCCCTAAATTAATGAAATATTAACTGTTATACTTATAACCATGTATACACACACTCCATAAAGCCCCTATTTTACAAATAATAATGCAATCAGGAGATGGTGTGATGCAATGAGTGGTTTCCACATTTTTAAATATTTAAAATGCATGACAACAACGTGCAGAGTTATCAAAGACATGAGTGCGCATACAGTCGTGGAAAACGATGTGTTCGGCAGTTAAAGACGCGGCGCGTCTGTGGAGTGCATGTCATGGGAAACAATGTGCTCAGTAATTAAAGAGGCAGGGCGGCGTTTCGGTTATTTGGTTTGTGACATCCTTACGGGAAACGCCGGCGCAAGGCTGCTCACAGCGCTTGGTCATGTGTCGCACCATAACCGTTTTCGGAACAGAAACTGCTCTTTCTGGTTCTTTTCAAAAAACAGAAGCAGTTCTCGGTTCCCAACCCTAGTTATAATATAACATGGTTCAATGAAACACCCCTGGGAAGGTGTGAGCTGCTCTTTTGTCTTTCAAATGCTAATAATCCTCTTACTTTTGTTTTCTTTTTGAATTCTTGCATTTAATGTGTAAACATGGATAAAGTGAAGTACAAAGAGCTTTTTTTTTTCAGTGGTATTCAATGTTGTGGCACAAATGCTGTTTATATTGTTTAGCTTGTAATGAACCCAGAACATTCCTTTAATGAATGAGTAAAGGTCACAAATCTAGTTAATGTATCCGTGACCGTGACTGGACACTTGCCATTCAAGCAATGGACACCAGATAGCAAAGGCAACTCTTGCATTTCAAGTCTTGCTTACCTGTGATATTGAAGCTGGTCAAGTTGCCTTGGTACACAAAAGTATTGTCTTTGTAGAGGATATATTGGGTGATGACGCCATTGGGTTTAAGTGGAGGATCCCAGTGGACAGACAGAGAGTTAGGGTAAGAGATTGCAGCAGGTAAAGGAACCTCCTCCGGAGCTATTAACAATAAGACATTAATAAAATGATTAAACAGTTAATTACACATGTTAACTAGTAGAGACAGCAATGCATAGAGACTTAAGTAATAAGCAAAATAAAAAAATTAAATAAAATATGATAAATTGAAAATCTTTTATTATTATTAATTATTTAACAGATTAACTAATAATACATATTTTCATATTTTACATGTTTTAAGATTATATATATATATAGATATATATATAAAAGTTTCTGCACTATTTCTAGGTTGCTAATCGAATGCAAATTTGTGACAGAGAAAGACTGCCTCAACGAACAATTTAGGTCAAACATGTTCTGATCAACAATAAGATGAGAACGAAGTTGATTCTGTAGGTGGTATTAAAACATTAAAATGTTAAAAATTTCCCTCATGGAGAATCAATACTGTCATTTGAGTTAGTAATCAAGTCCACATCAGATCGATTTTTTTCACTCCACGATGACCCTTAATGTCATACTATCCTTTAAACAAGGCTATTTAGCCCAACTTAGATTAAAACGCTATCTACATTTATCAACCTCTGTACTCACTGCTAAAAGAGAGAAATATCGGCCTAAAAACAAGCTCATTTTATTTTGGGACCAGCTCTATTTCTACAATCAGACAGAAAAAATAATTGCTGCTGACAATTAATCTGTCTTTATTCTTGCCGTTTCATGTAGGAAAAAGGCTCTCGTTCAATAGACATGACATTTTTTCCCTCTCTGACTGAGGAAGAAGGTTCTTTGTCTTGCCTGTGTGGCCAGACAGATGTGAAGGCAATAAAGAATGAGCCTGGAAGAGTTGAAAGAAAGCGAGAGGAATGATGTTTGCCATGGGGCGCTCATGCCACAGCAGCGAGCCTCACTAGATTGAACAAGATCGTTGGAAATGGGCCGCTTGACTCTCGATTTCATACTTTTCGGCTCCACAATCAATTCTTTTTAGCCCAAACTGTCTTTAGATTTACTTCTCTGCTTGAGTGAAATGAAGAAGCTTCCATTAATCTTTCAGATGCCGTACATTAAGACAAGGCTCTCGCATGAACAATGTAACAGCAATTAAAAAGCCCATTAATCTGCATTACAGCTATTAAAGATGCATGTCATTAAAGAGGAAAGAGTTCAATCCCGCACTTACCCCTGTTCCTAAAACCACTCTCTCCAAAAACGGGAATAAGAACCAGAGAGGGAAATAAAAAAATAAATAAGACGGAGCAATTACAGCCTGGCATTGCACTTTGTCATCAAATTAGTTTGGAGTTTTCAAGCAAATGGCTCGGCACTATTTGAGCCCCTCTCGTCACTTTCATTATTCATCAAAGAAATGTGGGAGTCAGGACCTTTTAAATGACTTTACCCTCTTGTGGAGTGCTGAAGCCGATGGCGAACGGGCTCTCGGTGCACCCGGCCTGAGTGCACGCCGTTAGGGTAATACTGTAGCTGCTAAAAGGAGCCAAGCCACTTAAAGTGCCTGTGAAAGAAGAGAGGAAGAGAACGATTCAGAGAGCAAGAGGTAAATGTCATTCTTTTCGCTTCCATATTTCAAAAAGTGGGCCTCCCCAACTCCGCTTCCTTAATGCAATGGCTTTTCAAACACAGCATAATATAACCATCACTTCTGATAATAGGTCTGGATTTAAAAAGGTCTTTATTATCAAACAGTAATATCTCCTATTAATCAGACGGATGGAAAGTGATACGGCCTTTGCTATTCCGGATATGGGACACTAATGATGTTATTTAATGGATAAAGTGGCTGATGCTGTTTAAAGGGGGTTTCTTGCACGCTATGAAAGTCACTATCCAGCCGTGTTGTGATCGATATGCCTCTGACTTTAATTCATCGCTCAGGACTTTAACCACTTAGTGATTGTTTTTGAAGATGTTAAAAACGTGGCCTCAGTTCAGCAATGTTTGTTCTGAGCTGGTGGACTGCTGGTCTGTTTTGATAGGGTCACAGACATCCAATCAAATTATATTCTGACATATGTTAACCCATCACTTGGAAGTCAGTAAAATTCATCCCTCATTCTCAACAAACATAAGCAAAAACTACCTAAAGTAAATGAAAATATGGGCCACATTACATTAACATTGAGAAAAACACGTTTTCTGTCAATCACAATTAGTTATGCACTTTGAAATGTTAGTTACAGAGTGCATGAAACCATCTAAATTCGATTGACATTTAGAAATCAAACATTCAGACTATAAATATTGAATAAATAACAGTTCTGTAATGATTTATGAATCAGAACAGATGACCTCAGCAAGTGCTGCTATTAATTCATTTGTAGACTTTAAAACTGGATTTATTTTTTTAATTTGTCATCCAAAATAAAGGCAGGATCCTTTAATGGAGTGTATGAGTGAATCTTTGGCTAGCTTCCACTGTATCCATGTAGCAGACAGATCTGGGAAGAGTTGGAAGGTAAACACCCCAGCCGAGCTATAATTGGTCAGGTAGTGTAACTTCTTTTTTTTTTGTCAGACGTCTTTTAATTCAATTAAGAGCCTTGACCTGCTCTCCTCTCGTTACCCACTCATTTGCTTTCGGAGTTTTTATCTGCCTGTGTAATTCTGCTTTTGGTGTCACGGCTATCATAAATTAGTGCAGCTTACGCTTGCATGGGTTGAAGCGTGCCAAGAACAAGGCAAAAAAAAAAGGTCTTCTTGTTACGCTTTGCCCAGAGACAGAGTATAGCCACGGTGATTGGTCATCTGAGAACGTAATCGTTGTTTCAAGGTCCTCATTTGTTCTTTGAAGTAATTTCAAGTAACCAAGCAGATTTTCAGTCTATAAACTTGCAATGTCACATAGGGAACACTGCTGTGACTACAGACTGTCTCGAGCATTAATGCGTTTGCTTTTAAAGGGACAGTTCACCAAAACAACAAGAATTGTATTATTTACACACCCTATTGTCGTTACAAACTTGTATGACTCTATGCCTTCCAAAAAACACAAACAAATTATATTCAGCAGGCTGCTCTCTTCTATACAATGAAAGTGAATGGAGACCAGGGACTGTCATGCTCCAAAAAGAACAAAAAAGTTCCATAGAAGTCCATACAACTTGTGCACTTTATTCCGAGTCTTCTGAAGCCACATGATGTTCCTCACTGTGAGCAAACTAAAATTAAAAACTTTACCTATTCACTGAAAGTCTTGATTTATAGTCATGGTCACCATTGACTTAAATTGTATAAAAACAGCCTAGACATTCTGTCACCCCTTGTTAAAAAGAAGTGCATAATTGTCTTTAAAAAAATTTATTAAAAGAAAAATAAATCAAAAGATTATTAAGACAATGGTTTTAAAACTTTTCAAAAGTGCACTTATTTTGATGTGATTGTATAAAGTACTTGATTATAAATTTAACTTTAATGTACTAAATTGCAACTTTATCATTAAAAATGTGTATTTACAAATACATTTAAATACATGACATACGTTCCAGTAGATAAAGTATATTTCATTTTACCATACATTTTTTTCAATACATTTGACAGAACAACTGAACCATATTTCAAACACAACAGAAGTAATTATGAAATTGCATATAAAGATTTATACTTAAGTCTTTCTCTTAAGTTCAACTAAATGCACATTACATTCATTTTGTTCTTAAGTATGTTTCCAAGTATGTTCTTTCCATCTTTCCACTAAAGTGAACTTTTAAATTTTTTATTTTTTTTTACAAGAGACTCCACGGAAGGTTTTGAAAGACATGGGGCTGAAATAAAAAAGACGACAATTTCCATTTTTGGATGAACTATTCCTTTAAAGGTGTTTTAGACATTTCGCACAGGTTATACAATAATAGCAAATTCAAAATCAACATGTTATTTTCCCTTCAAATTCAAGACATCATTAAGAATTAACCTGATCACTTCATGTTAAGTATGTTTTTCAAGCTATTAAAATGGTCCTTCAGAGCCAAGCTCCAGGCGGACGGTGTGAACCTTACCTGTCAGGTGCTGAGAGTGGGGGAAGGTGGCGCTGATGGGGGGTGAGGAGGTATGGTCCTGGCTGTATGCTTTCAGTACGTACTTCTCAATTACACCTCTGACCTCCACCGGCTCCTCCCAGCTCACCTCCACGCTGGAACCATTTACACTCCCAACTCTGGAGGGAGGCAGCACACTTTGTGGAACTGTACAGGAAATAATAGGTGAGAGAGACACGTGGAGAAGCAAAGCAGAAGGAAGACAGAGCGAGAGAGGCAAAGTAAGGGGGAGGAGAGGAATGAGAGTGTAAGAAACCAATTGGGAAGGAGAGAAAGTGTGTGTCAGGCCAAAGAAAAGCAGCACACACATTCCTCACTTTTAATAGACACAGTAAATCATATCTAACCATTAGCATAAATACAATTTATTAGAGTTGTAACTTTTTCAGCACTGATTTAATATGACTGTACATGCAGCGTTCATTCTGGGCTATATTTCATGCCCATCAAGCGACGGCTTGCTTTCTCTCCAGGATTCACATTTTAGGGGGCATAAATAAAACAGTCAAACATATGCAGAAATGCAACAAGCATCATTTATGATGTGTCACAGACTACAGAATCTCTTTAACACTCGTTTATACAGTCAAAACAAGCCAGACAGCAGACGTGTGTGATATATCCACCACTGAAACGCTGGTCTGACCTATAATGCGGTGTATACACATTTAAGTAGGAAGTCTTTGTGATTCATCATCTGTACCAACAGGGCTGGTATTACAAATTACTGAGGTTTCCTTAAAGGCACAATTTGTAATTTTCGCCACTAGAGGGCACGTATTCAAAATAAACAAATAGACAAAGGCGTAGTTTGATGACGCTGTGACTGAGTGTGGAATCATGGGAGTTGTCGTCTTCATCCCCACAGCCGATGCAATCTTTAAAATGAAATCAAAATTGACCCTATTTACTTTCTTAATGGGTATGTAACTTTAAAGAAAATAAATATCTTGTCTTCTTAATCTTTATTCAAAATGAATTAACTATAATTTACCTATAACTATTTTAGATCATTGACTTATTCCTGATGGGCAAAATCATGTCCTGTTTTATATTTCCTTTAATCTCTTCAAAATCAACCAGAAATTGCATTAAATTACATAAATTAAATGGGTGGCAAATGGCAATTTATTTTGACTTTAAGGTGCATTGTAGTAACTGTCAAATATGTTATTAAAAAACACATTTATAATAATTAAATGTGTCAATACATAAAATGAAGCCATATTTCATAGCCCAATGTAGCTTGTAAAGTCTACTGTTTTTTTGTGCTTAATTAATATGCACAATTAAATGAAATATTTAACCATCATTTGACATATCTGAGCCTCTTTGTCTCAATAAGGACACCACCATCTCTCTCTCTCTCCCAGACAGCATCTTCATCTGTAATAAGGCAGTGTGTGTGATGCACGCTCTTACCGAGAGCTTTGCGATAAGCTATCTTCAAGCACATCTCATCTCCTTGACTGCTACATATATTGTGCAGATAAGAATAAAATGGGTTGGCCTGAAAACTATGACACAAACAAATATCAGTATGGAGCCTGTAGTGCTGGCTAAGTTATAGGCCTTTTTTGTCACAGGTGAGGGAGTAAGAGTGTGTGTGCTCAGTATAAATTACTGTAAAGTACAAATAGTAGCCAGAATACACTGTATTTTTTGGGAACATAAACTGTACTTTATGTATTTACCTAATTACATGTTATATTATTGTAAATTACTTAATTACAAATTATTGTAATACAGTAAAACAGTAATACTGTGAAATATTATTATTTTTACAATTTAAAATAACTGTTTTCTATTTGAATCGATTTTATAATGCAATTTATTCCTGTGATGGCAAAGCTGAATTTTCAGCAGCCATTACTCCCGTCTTCAGTGTCACATGATCCTTCAGAAATCATTATATTATGCTGATTTGGATTAATTATCAATGTTGATTATGTGTATATATATATTTTAAGGCAAGTGTGTACATCAGACCATAGGATGTGGTCCTACCTGTCTCTCCGCTGCGCCCCCGCTGCCATGGCCCGGCTGTCCAACCTCCTTCTCCTGATGCCATCACTCTGAACAAATACTCTGTACACAAAGAGAAAAAAAAATTTAAAAAGAAATTTGCTTTCTCTATACCGTTCTGGCTCAAAAAAATAACAGGCTCATGAGTTATTTCACTGAATGTTGATGTGTAAACCTGCTCACAGTAAGTCTGTTGTGGAAACACACAAACTTTTCTTACTCCATCTCAATCACTCACAAGAGAGGTACCTCGGCTATATTTGTCTGCGTGTATCATTTAAGATGCAGTTCTCAACAGTTTTGCAGTGTTGCTGATGAAGGGGACAGCAGTTGCTGTTTTAGATATGACCTCTCCGCGCCCCTGGTGTCGTGTCTGCACCCATTGCTGGGCTGGACATTTTTTGTTGTTCTTCTGTTTGGTCTTTACAATAACAAACCCCAAGCAGAAAGTACAAATCAGGACAAACAATCTCCTGACACAGAGACAAGGCAGGCAACGCAAGACCAAAATAGCTGCGGGTCAATGAGGCTTGGCTACCGTGCTGGTGGGGATTTGCTTGCGAAAAGGGGTCGGATGCTGCTTTTACCCGTGAAGGGCTGCAGTGTCAGGTCCTCTGCGCTCCTGTCTCTGCCCGTGTACACCAGAATGGAGTCGTTTCCCCTGCAGTTAACGCTTGTGTCAGCTGACAGGCATCCATCCAGATTGACTCTGACAGCACTGCTGGACACGGCCGCCAAGCTTACGACAGGCCCACGCGCGAATCTAACATCCCTGATGCAGCCGCCAAAACCTGCAGCGCAGCACAGAAGAGGATGAAGGAGAGACAAAGACAGGAGAGACAAAGGGAGAAAGATGTTTAAGTCACATTCTGAATTGGCCGGATTTATCTGAAGCAACAAAAACTGTCAGTAAACTCCTGATAGATAGAGTACATTTTGAGAACATTTTTATCAGTTCTATTTACACTGAACAAAATTATAAATGCAACACTTTTGTTTTTGCCCCCATTTTTCATGAGCTGAACTCAAAGATCTAAGACTTTTTCTATGTACACAAAAGGCCTATTTCTCTCAAATATTGTTCACAAATCTGTCTAAATCTGTGTTAGTGAGCACTTCTCCTTTGCCGAGATAATCAATCCACCTCACAGGTGTGGCATATCAAGATGCTGATTAGACAGCATGATTATTGCACATGTGTGCATTAGGCTGGCCACAATAAAAGGGCCACTCTAAAATGTGCAGTTTTACAATGCAGTTGCACAATGCCACAGATGTCGCAAGTTATGAGGGAGCATGCAATTGGCATGCTGAATGCAGGAATGTCAACCAGAGCTGTTGCCCATGAATTGAAAGTTAATTTCTCTACCACAAGCCGTCTCCAAAGGCGTTTCAGAGAATTTGGCATTACATCCAACAACCGCAGACCACGTGTAACCACACCAGCCCAGGACCTCCACATCCAGCATCTTCACCTCCAAGATCGTATGAGACCAGCCACCCGGACAGCTGCTACAACAATAGGTTTCCATAACCAAAGAATTTCTGCACAAACTGTCAGAAACCGTCTCAGGGAAGCTCATCTGCATGCTCGTTTTCCCCATCGGGGTCTCGACCTGACTGCAGTTCGTCGTCGTAACCGACTTGAGTGTACATAGAAAAAGTCTTAGATCTTTAAGTTCAGCTCATGAAAAATGGGGGCAAAAACAAGTTTATAATTTTGTTCAGTAAATTTTGAAACACTATGATTCTGTAACTATAATGTCTCAAATACTTTACTGCAGAAATTAGAGTGAATAATCCTAAATTAAATCACAGCTTGCACTCAAGTCAGAGAAATATATCAGAGGGTATTTTTTATTTATTTACAGAAGTTTTCGAGATAATAAACCTTCAAATAAACAGCAAGTGACTCACCGTGCAGAAAGCTGTGTTTGTTCAGGGCTGGGTGCTTCACTCCAGGTGGGACTCCCCCTAGATAGAGTGGAGAGCTGATGGTCAGAGGGCCACCTATGCCCTTCCTGTCCTGTTCATATACGCCATTGAGGCCAGCACTCGCTAACGGGCCCCTCTTCAGCACATTTAAAGTGTTCCAGCCCCCATCACAATAGGACAGGCCCACCCATACGCTCAACTCTGCCGTCTGTTCACCCCAACGCAACACCCAGAAGAGAACTCCACCCTGCAGCTCCGCCTGGATGTCATGAGGACACAAACAACAGTTACAATGATGTTTTGGGACACTGTACAAATGTATTTCTGCAAGTATATATTGTTAATTAAATGAATTAATTACACTAAATCAGATATCATTACTTGCAACACTGAGGTGGCACTTGAACAGCAGAATTAAGCACAAGTCAAGTGCCATGACTAGTTTAAAGTCATGAAATCTAAATGTATAAAATTTAAATGCATTTATGATTTTTTTTGTTTCATTGAAGAAGTTTGGTTAATTATTAATAATTAATTGCATTAAATTAAGGGCAAGACTAGATAGCCTTAATGTTTAGATTTAAGCAAACTTACCAAAATGAAATCTTTCCCATCTATATCATAAGCGAACAACAGCATTGCATTTAGCTGATCAGTTTTGAACTCAAATGATATTTCAAAATAATCTCCTCCAGCGAATATTTCAGGCTTGACCTTCAGAAACCCTGAATATAAAAATGAAAGAAATAGACTCAGTTAGAACATTTCAACATTAACATTACAGATTATCAGACCATGTGAAAGAAGACTAAAGCAGGACATACCATGTCCTAGGAAGTACGCCCCATCTTCAGAGACAGCAGGACAGCCCTCCCAGCTTTCATAGGTCTCATGTTTTTCAAGTGCTGACTCCCAGTCCAGAGGCTCCCATGCATAAATAGTGCCACTGGATTTCTGCACCATCACATCTCTCAAACACCCAGCAAACCCCTGCTGCACCAGCTTGGCTTGACCTGTATACACATAACAAGCACTTGCAACTCTTTGTAGATACACTGACACTGTCAATCAGATATTTAGAGATAAACTACCAGTGTCTTGTCTAAGAATGGTGAAATTCTCTGGAATCCCTCCTATGAAGACACCCGTGTTCTGACCAATGATGGTGTTCCCACTTGTGGCTGATGCTGATCCTGTTGGAGGAAAAAATATGTTCTTTTGAGACTGTTCCTGGCTGGTCTAATAATCAGAGCAGGGCACATCAGTATTTTAACAACTTTATTGTTATATTCTAATGGTTTCAGTTGGTGCTCCAGTGCAGATAAAGTCATTACTCCAAAAGAGTGACTGAGATAAAGCAATTCTCCCTCTTGTGGGAAAAATCCCCTGAGACCGCTTTGAGACAGGAAGCGGGAGACTCCACTTCACACCTCCAGTCTTAATTGAAATGTAAGTTCAGGAAAGGAGAGGCTTCTTTGGCCTAATTATTCTAATCACACAAAGAATGGCAACGATTAACCTTGATAATTCCTTTGCTTGAAATCTGTTCAAGTGGGGGGCTTTACAGGCACTGAATAACCGAACAGGACAGAAGTGAGGGTGCGGGGCTGGCCTATGAATATCATATGCGTGTGCGTCATTACCGCTGTACTGATTGTCGACAATGATTGTTCCCGCAGCCTGTTTCCTGCTAGCGATCAGATGGTGCCACTGGTTGTCATTATAGCGTCTACCTCCATCGTTGCTAGGGCTGAGGGCCACGGCTGAGGCCTAGCATCAAACACTGAGGGTTAATCACTCGCTCATCATGAACACAACGCGCACACACACTGCACAAATGTGACCCTGGACCACAAACCAGTCTTAAGTCGCTGGGGTATATTTGTAGCAATAGCCAAAAATACATTGTATGGGTCAAAATTATTACCAAAAATCATTAGGATATTAAGTAAAGATCATGTTCCATGAAGATATTTTGTAAATTTCCTACTGTACATATATTAAAACTTAATTTTTTAATTAGTAATATGCATTGCTAAGAACTTCATTTGGACAACTTTAAAGGCGATTTTCTCAATATTTTGATTTTTTTGTACCGTCAGATTCCTGATTTTTAAATAGTTGTATCTCGGCCAAATATTGTCCTATCCTAACAAACCGTACATCAATGGAAAGCTGATTTATTCAGCGATCATATGATATATAAATCTAAATTTCGAAAAATTTACCCTTATGACTGGTTTTGTGGTCTACAATGATGGCTGATCAGCAGCTTTAGGAAGAAGAGACGTTCCCCTCCCTGTGCTGCAGTAGAGCTTAGGAGGTAAAAATGCATGTATATAAACTAATGTAGAGTAAATGCTTTCAGCATTAACAGGATGCAAAATTGCAATTTGATCTTGAACGTAAAGAATGTAAAATTATTTGAAATATAAAGAAATTCACATAACTACACTTTCAACTACAAAAGCAATTTGCCAGGAAAAACGTTGAATGATTGGCTAAGCTTTGTTTGACGGTAAAAAAAAAGTTTATAAAGCATTGAAAAAGACAGACAGACAGAATGATCGACGGAACAGTAGACAGAACAACAGACGGATAGAAAGAACAATGGATAGAATGACAGAAAGTAAAACAGAACAACAAACAGAAAGACGGATAGAACAACAGAGACAGACAGAATGACAGAGAACGACAGACTGTCGACAGACAAATGAAATGATAGAATGATAGATAGAACGACAGATAAAATTATGTAATGTGCACAACCCTGGTAGATACTGTTGAATTCACAGAAATTCTTCCTTAAATTTCTGGACGTTAACACATTTAACTCCACAGTCAGCATTAAAATGAGTTTCAAGCTCAATAAAAGTGCAAGGTCACTAGATGTAACAGGTAGTAGATGAAGATAAAGATTGTCACACTGACATATACCCAAAGCTAACTTTGACCATTTACGCTGCAATGTCTGAGATTATAGAGGAGAAGTTGGAGATGAAGTTGAAAAACTATCACCAGAATCCCTCTTGGCACAGAACTCAAGCCGCTGAGGAATTCTGCCCAGAGATAGGACATTCCCCAAAAGCAGTAAATTTCATGGGCTGGCACCATCAACATAAGATGGGGTTATTGTCCTGCTAAAATATGACATCATTCAGGTTCATACACTTAACAGCCTGACTGAGTGCTCTGCAGTGAAAGCACCGAGACACAAAGTATCGCATCTCCTCTTTGTGATGAAGATTTAATGATCAAATCAATATCTGTGTGGATGCTGAGGGAAGTCAGCCCTGTGATATGCCTACTGCAGAGAGAGAGAGAGAGAGAGAGAGAGAGAGAGAGAGACACGAAGAGAGAGACGGAGGAGAAGAGAGAGAGAGAGAGAGGGAGAAGAAGAAACAGCTTTAGAGAGAATTCAGGACAGACACAACACTGCATTCCTATCCCTCCTCCCTTTGAAAGTATTCAATGGGGCTTCTTTACGATGGGAGATCAATTCTGTCACAACAACTAAAAGCCTTTCTGAATAAAATCATCTGCCAGCATTTTAACAGTTAACTTTTTTAAACAAAAAAAGCATAGTCTTGTTCAGTGAGAGGCAGACCTGTCAACGACATCATGACCTGACCATCTGATGTAATGTATCCAGTCAAGTTTCGGTCACGTGCCGTAAACATGTGACCAAATTTCTAATGACTGAACCACAAACCATCAGTCACAGCATTCATCAATTTTAAGAAAACATTGCAGCAATGCTAGAGGATATTTACACCACAAATCATCTACTTGCATAAATTAATTGCTAATTGCTCTCATGAATTATCAATTAGGTCTTGTTTCAAGCGATTGTTTTAGATAAACATACAAATACTGAGATATGCTTAAAGAAATAGCTCTGCTCTGTGTCCAAAATACTGAAATTCTGTTTTCCTTTATTCACCCTCATGTCTTTTGTCCTTCATTTCTTTCTTCCATGGAGCACAAAAAGAGACATTCTGAAGGATGCACTGGTCGTTTTCATACTTGTAAGTGCAAAGAATTTGGCCCTAAACCTGCCTTAAAGGGATAGTTCACCCAAAAATGAAAATTTGATGTTTATCTGCTTACCCCCAAGGCATCCAAGATGTAGGTGACTTTGTTTCTTCAGTAGAACACATTTGATGATTTTTAAGTCCAACCGTTGCAGTCTATCAGTCTTATAATGGATGGCAATGGTAACAAAGTCTATGAGTGTAAAAAAAACATGCACAGACAAATCCAAATTAAACCCTGCGGCTCGTGACGACACATTGATGTCCTAACACACGAAACGATCAGTTTGTGCGAGAAACCGAACAGTATTTATATCATTTTTTACCTCCAATACACCACTATGTCCAGCTGCTTTGAGCACGCGCTCTGGCGTAGTTTATGAGTTTACGCAAGCGCCGGAATCTCTCGCGCTTATACGTCACTCATTGTTTACACAGTGCACAGTCCTTGTAGGTACGACGGCTAATCAAAATGGTACTTACTTGCGCTTATCCGGATTGTTCAAACCGACTTCTGAGCCTGCTCGCCTGAAGTTATGGTTGATTGCTCTTCGGCTGGATATCAACACACTGTGACGAGTCGGCTGCCTCCCCCTAATTATCAGCATCACCCCGTCCCTTAATCGCCGCCCTTCTCCAGGCTCCCGACAGGAGTGGGTGTGAAAGAGAGAAGGGGCGCATAAACAGCCAGGTCTGGTCGTGTGATGGGGCCACACCTGAAAAGAATGGAAGCCTCATCGCCGCCGCGGTTAAATGCAGAGAGACCTCTACTCGGGAGACCCGGTCTTCCGTGCATGCACGCTGGGTCCTGTGGGGTTCCAGGAGGGGTGCTGAGAGGAACTTCCAGTGCCGACAAGAGTCGTGAGCTTCCGGACCCGCAGCCGGGACGAGAACAGCACACGTTATAGGCCGTGGGCAAGGACGCTGGGCCTCTGTCCCTTCAAGCGCCCGGGGCAGTGAGAAGGACGAAGCGCTAATAGGAAGCCGCCTCCGCCCCTCTACTGGAACCTTCTCCTCTACCACTGCCCTTCCCTTCACGAACCCAGCAGCACGATGAGGACACCAGATCCCCTTTTTATTTTGGACACTTGATTCCCTTTTTTCTGGCATGTTTGTTCATTTGCTCCTCCGCGACAACACACCATTAACGTTACCTCCGCCAGAGCGCGAACATTCTCACGCACCGGAAGCTGGCCGTGCTCAAAGCAGTTGTCCTAGTGGTGTATAGAGGTAAAAATATAGAAAATACTGTTGGTTGCTCGCACAAACGATTGTTCGTGTGTATGGACATCAAAGGTGTCGTCACGCGCCGCAGGGTTCATTTGGATTTGTCTGTTGCATGTTTTTTTGACATCAGAGACTGTTGTTACAGTTGCCATCCATTATAAGATGATAGACTGCAAACGTTGGGATTAAAAATAAGTCCAAGTGTTCTACTGAAGATAACAAGTCACATACATCTGGATGCCTGTGTGGTAAGCAGAAGAAACATACAATTTGCCAATTTTTGGGTGAACTGACTGATTATTTGAGACCACGAGTTGAACTCAAGAATCCGTTCATGAGCAAATCAGTCAGACCAATTTTGTGTCATTTAAACTATTCTATTAAAGTGGTTTTCAACCTTTTAAAACTCAAGGACCAACACATTGTCCAACTCATTTTTAATATAACTCATAAGATTTTTTCTTTAGTTTTTCTGATGTAATTTTGAGAATGCTGCTTGTTATTATTTAGGAATTTATTCTTATTACAGAAACCAGGAGTTTGCTCACATATAAAATTAAATTAATTACCATAGTTCATTTTGTGATTTCAAAATATCCAAAATTCTTATTCTGTATGGTTTTCATTTATTTCATTTTGCATCAAGAGGGAAAAAGTATTATTACCAATTTTCATAATTTGTTTCTTCTTCCTATTATTATTGTTTTATTTTTAGCATTTTCTAACTTTTTATTTTTAATCCCCATTTTTTTCATAATTTTAAGTCATCCTGTGGCCCCCTTGGAAATTTGCAGAACCACCACCCCAGAACCACTGCTTTACAATTCACAAATTCAAAGAATATAAATAATTAAGAAACCGAAATGATTCAGTCAATAATTTTGAAGATACTGAAAATTCTCCCTTGTACTATAAAAACTAATGGTCAATGGAAAACAGTGAGCATGGCACAAAGAATTTACGCACTAACACCGCAAAGAGTTCATTAAAGATCTGTTCCACAGCAGTCCTATGGAAGCTGCTAAAGGTTTTGGTGATGTAGGGTATGCCATTAACATAGTGAGCAGCGTACTCTTGCTTAATAGCCCTTGAGTTTGTTTAAGATGAAATGGCCAATGTCCATGCTACTAATGCAACTAATCATGCCCATGGGCTTTTGAGAGACCTTCTCTCCTCACTGTGTCTGGAAACCACTCATCACTCGCTCATATCTGAGAGACTCCGATAAGGAGACATTGGGAAAAAACAGAATCATTTGTGACAGCCTTTACAGGAACTAAATACGCTTTCATGAGACAGTGTTTCATAAAATGCTCATTAATTTCATCATTAGAAAGAGTGTGTGGGGAAGCATACCAGTTCCCTGTGTCACGCTCAATTAGCATCCCATGGTGCTAATCCCATTAGAATTGTTGAATTCGTTAATGGGGGAACTAATGGGCATGCTATCAGGGGACATTAATTGGGCATGACACCACTTTTAGTTATAATTATCAAACTACCCCGACAAAATGTGTTTACGAATGCAAAACTGGCAATATTCAGCAATGGCACTTATTGGTGGGGAGAGTTTCTCGGTGGTCTCCTGGACACTAATATGAAATCATCTTTCATGATTGCTTTCATCATCAGAGCAATAGGCTCAACCCTGCATGCTTGTGCTGCAGTGTGCATAATTAGCATGCTATTGCTATTCCCACCCAATGTCTGCGGGTAACATGTTAATTGGTCTCAAACACTCTTTTAGCTGAAGTTTTTTGAACAGAAGAACTTGAGTTTATCCATCAAAATGCACAAATTTCTGTCTAAAACAGGTAGATATAAAAAATTCTGGCCGATACGATAAGTTGTTAATTATTTTTTATGTTATTACTATTAAATATTCAATATCGACTGATATCGTTAAATGAAATCGCTAATGTCAGCCGATAAATAATACGGTACTGACATATAATACACGCCTGATGTAGAGGTTGGGATCCATTACATTTGAAGGTTTGAAGCCTTTTTGTAGCATAAACAAACACACAGCGGTTCATGACCACGATGTACCTGAGGGTCAAAGAGGAAGTATGGACGGCCGTTGTGTATTTGCAGAGCGACATACTCCTCCTGTTCCCCAGGGGAAACCGCAAACAGCAATAGTCCCTCCTCGACGTGTGTCCGGAAACTCAGCTGCAGGCCTAGAGAGACAGTCAATGCATGTTGCATATTAATCGACAAAATACTGTACATAAAACATTATAAAGCATGTCAAAATGCAAGAACACAGCAAAAATTACATGTATAAGAATGTAAGAGCAAATGACAAGATAAAAATGCTCGGAAGTGTGAGAAACTGAGCTCTAAGGTGCCAGTGTGAATGTGTATGAGTGTGTAATGCCTGTGAGAACAAAACATTGAGTGGTGCCTGGTCCCGCAGTGCCTGAGCAGATCTACCCTCTAAAGACTTTATCCTAACCAAAAAAAAATCCCCCACAACTGTTCTTAGTAAAACCTTCCACCATCTGACATACAAAAACACCTTTGAAGTGATATCCCTCTTCAATATAAGTTCATTAATATATGAACTACTGTGACTACAAACCCACTCAACTACAGACTGCTTAGATTAAAAAGATTCCACTTAATCTATCTTTAAATCTCCAGTGGATTGAAGAGGTTGTAAGTCTGGTTGACCTCATGTAGAGCAGCAAGACGTTTCTTCAGGCTTCAGATATATAAAACTGATACAGGGATTATACCATCTGAATATCAACCCTACAGGACTGACTCTATATGCTGGATTCAACTGATAAAACTATTATATATTACATTATATAGGACACATGAAATTATTAACGTGACAATAGACATAATATAAGGTTGCAAAATATTTCTACTTCAAATAAATGCATATTCTTTGCCTTTTCCATTCATCAAAGAATCCTGAAAAAAGTATAACAGTTTCCACAAAAATATTAGGTAGCAGAGCTGTTTTCGTAATTTAGACCGTTTTTGGCATTTATAATAATATTGATAACAATGTTTCTTGAGCACCAAATAAGCATATTAAAACAACTTCTGAAGGATCATGTGAAGCATCATACTTTGCCGCCCCCCCACAGACATCCCTGTGCCCCTCTCCGGACCGAGGGGGACGACTGGACTTTAGTTTCACGTGTATAATAGTCTAACTCATACATATACATGACATACACATAATGGTTAGTGAGTCGGACTCAGAACCCAAAGGTTGTGGGTTCGAGTCTCATACCGGCAGGGTTTGTAGGTGGGGGGAGTGTATGTACAGTGCTCTCTCCCACCTTCACTACCACGACTGAGGTGACCTTGAGCAAGGCACCGAACCCCACTGCTCCCCGGGCGCCATAGCCTAAATGGCTGCCCACTCTGGGGTGTGTGTGTTCACTTTGGATGGGATAAATGCAGAGCACTAATTCCGAGTATGGGTCACCATACTTGGCCACATGTCCCGTCACTTCATATAAAACGAATGTGTGCCAAAAGTCACATAAAATGTGAATATATACATATATATATAGTGTTTTAAGTGTGGTGGGTAGATATACGTTATTTATATACTGTACATACCTTATATTGCCTAAAATAAGAATGTACTTATTTTTTTAAAACCCTCATTAAAAATGTATTTGAAATGTGAATTTCTGAATTATGATGCTATTTTTATTCAATCACATATTTACCATGACAAATGTATGGTTGACTTTATCATGGGGATTGAGCACCTTAATCCAGCCCTTAAGAAGGTATTCTGTAAAGAACACAGAGATCTTGTCTCATGTTGATCAGACAGTCTCAGTCCTACAGAGGGTGGTGGGGGAGAACCTGGATCAGAAGTTGTAGGTTCAGCAGAGCAGATCTCTCTGGGGTGATCAGCTATTTTTTGACAAGTGCTTCACATCCATCAGAACGTCTGGTCCATTACAGGAGAGGGAACGTGGAGGCTAAAGGGACATCTGTGGGATTTGAGATCCCAGTGGAGCAGTGTGGTTCTGTACGCACTGACAGGCCTGTCCAGAAAAGCTGTGGTCAGAGGTCTCTCAGGTGCAGGGCCGGTCTGAGCAAGCTGATGAGGAATGAGATTCACCTCTGTGGGTCTCAAGACTAACGCTAAGACGAAAGATGTGAAGCACTTTTACATGAGGACTGCATCAGCACTTTAGGAAACAGTGCTTTAGGACACACCCACCAAATATGGAGAGAGACTTTATTGATTTTATCTATATATATACTATATATCTACTATATATATAATATATAGGGGGCGGTGCAATATAATAAAAGGCGATTTTCATGCGCATCTCGTCAGTAAAGCCGGTTCTGTAATCAACAGTAAATCATCATCACGTGCTTTCAGATGGAGCGGCATTTACTACACAGAGCCGTACTTCACTGACAAGCTACACAAAATCACGTTCATAATCGGCAAGAATCGCCTACGATTTGAATGCGATATTGCGTTATATATAAATATATATATTTATACACATACATATACAGTAACATTATTCCAAATTCTACATTTATTAAATCCTTTTGTTTGAACAATTTAAAAAAATATATGAAGCAAGGATATATTTGGCAGTTGGTGGATAATGGGAATTGATGGCAAACATGTTTATCCCAAAATATTTTTCTCTGCCAAAAAACATCATATCAGCTATAAGTAAAACAAACAGGGCTATTTGGATTTAATCTGCTCAGTACATAACCTGAATAACTTCAGTCATGTTAGTATTATTGCGGCATTAATCACGTTGTTGCGTATTAATGAGTTTTCAGGAAATGCTAATTACTGTCATAGATTCTGCAGCACCCCATTAAATATACAAATTACAGAATTAAAGAGCCAGAGCTTTTCATGATTAATCTTTAAATGGGGAAAAACTAATGATGTCTGTACAAAGTTTCCATCTACTTTCCACTGACTGAAGCCGTTTGACAATCAATCAAATTAATTAAGGAAAATAATTTGTATCATTTAACATTTTGTGCTACAATAGCATGTAGTCTTTGAAAATTGCTTCATTCTCATGTATTACTGCCTCCCATTTTGGGAAACTGTACATTTATTCACTGCCAATGGAGATATGAAAATAGACTGACTTGAAAAGAAAGAAATAAAAGTGAAATATATGAATACTACAGACAATGGGCAAACGAGACAAGCCTGAAATACAATATATTACAAATAAAATTAAATAAAATGAGACATTAGATCAAATGTTCTGATAGGATTTTCACTGTTACTTTAACGCACACACATTTTACATAAACAGAAAAAAAGAACACGACTGCTGCTATATTTCAATGATGATCAAAACTCAAGTCAATTCACCTCAACTATACTGCATTTTTAATCTCATTTTTACTTTGATTTGTTGGGACTTGCATCCTTTAACAAAGTCATTTCAAGCACAAGATTAGATGATCATTGATTTTGCTTAATTTATTGCTTTGGCTACATTTCAATAATATACAAAGTATTTGTCCCTGAGCATGCTATTTGTTCATCGCTTTCTGCTGTTGTCATTATGCCTCATTTCAGCTATTGAGCTTTTCAGTCCGATTTATCCAGTTCTCGAAGTTCAATAAAACAAGCAGCTTATTTTCATCAGAGAAATCTGTGTTTTGGGGTAGTGCATCACAGAAATCAACAACACAAACATTTCAGCTGTTTAGTACCTGCATTTAAAATAAAATCAGATGAACTAAAGGTGTGGAAAGTGTAAAAAGCAAAGGTGGCTAAAAGGGGTGTTGTCGTTCTGGTTTGTTCTTTGAGTTCCCTCATTAGTTGGTAGCCATTTATAATCCCAGCAGGCCCAAGGACGAGCTCACCACTTTGACTGAAGCCATTGATCAATTAGGGAGTGAGCTGAACTCAACTCAGGGCTTGATTTATAAAGATTTATCCGTTTGTCATTATTTAAGGAAAAAAAAACTGGAAATTGCAGTGCTAAATGTTAATAGAGTTAGAGGGGGAAATGGCCATTCATTTCCTGAAATTGCAAGGTCACAAAGGGTCACCCATTTATATGCACGCTCCTTAAGGAGGCAATTTAATGTCCCTGACTTCTTAGGGAGGATCTACTAATTGCCTCGTTTTAATATAAATAAAGTCAGATTTCCCAGATATCTTAGAGCATGTGTCCAACAAAAAAGGGCTTGTGACATGACATGGTTTCATGTTCATTTGTGGATTAGGCAGCACGGAGAGGCTGGGGAATGGAGAAGAGAAAATGGCATAAACATGGCATAAAGCACTTCTCCACCGCACATTCTCACCTGTGAATCCCTTTATGCAAAAAATGTACCACATCAAACAAAAAAAACAACTCATAAACCTTATCCTCATGTCACTCAGAAGAGGTCATCTGATGTTTGCCTCCTCCGTCACATCACACTGACCAATCTGATAACTTAAAGCAATGCCTTCCGAGCTTTTAATGTAATTAAAGCACAAGTAATCTAAACAAATGGCAAGCTGAAGGATTTTTGCATTAGTAGATGAACCGGAACCTGTATTCATTTGAAACTCAATTCCCCAATTATGTTTGTAAACAAAAGTATAATTGCCCTTTGTCTAATCATGGAAGTCATTAATACATCAGTATGGAGAAGAGTGAGGAAAGGAGTGAGAGATGAATAAAGTGTGTTTAGGGTGGAACAATGGGGTTGGAGTGGCCCACATGAACATTTGAAAATGCTTCAGGAGTGGGAAGAAAAGTTAGTTTAGAACCAACACAAATCAATACAAATGTCAAGATAGTTTACATTTAGTCTTGATGGTAATAACTGTTCATGCAGTTTTAAACTACTTAACTGCTCATTAGCACCAGCCTGAAACACAACTGCCAATTAAGGCACTTATATGTGACCCTGGACCACAAAACGTCATAAGGGTCCTTTTTTCGAGAAATTGAGATTTATATATCATCTGAAAGCTGAATAAATAAGCTTTCCATTGATGTGTGGTTTGGTAGGATAGGACAATATTTGGCCGAGATACAACTCTTTGAAAATCTGGAATCTGAGGGTACAAAAAAAAAATCAAAATATTGAGAAAATCGCCTTTAACGTTGACGTTTTTAGCAATGCATATTACTAATAAAAAATTACGTTTTGATATATTTACAGTAGGAAATTGACAAAATATCTTCATGGAACATGATCTTTACTTAATATCCTAATGATTTTTGGCATAAAAGAAAAATCAATAATTTTGGCCTGTACAATGTATTTTTGGTTATTGCTACAAATATACCCCAGCGACTTAAGACTGGTTTTGTGGTCCAGGGTCACATATGATTCCACATTACAATGTACATGTGATTGTACTCTATTTGTCGCTGGAAGTCTTATGTTGCATTATTAGTGTAGCAATCAACAGTTATTGAATGATTTTCTGTCAGCTGATCATATTCAATAATAATTTTTAAGTTCAACAACAATTAATGTATTATTTGACAATTTTCAAATCACATCAACTAAAATTTTCACATTTAACTTTGTTTGGTTAACTTTGTTTACACCCACTTTTCACAATCCAATCAATCCTCAATAGATAAAATTGTCCCATCTGACTTTTTTTTTTCTGAGTGAATATCTGAATTCTCCTGAAAATACACCATATTATGTAAATAAAATGGGTACTGATCTGCATTTCACAATCAATCATGCATTTTGATGCACATAGAGCATCGATGAGACCCCGTACCTGTGAAGTCAGTGTTGACAGGCAAAGTGGAGCTGGGAAATCTGAAGTAGCCACTCCCTGTGAAGCGTCTCCCCCTTATAACCTGACCCTGGGTGTCAGACAAAGACACATCCGTCCGCTCCACATGGTACAGAGGTGGAGGCCCATTGAGCTCGGCCGGGGCATCCCAGGAAACCTTCATCACAGTCATATTCAGCGGTCTTAATGTAGGGGCGCTTTGACCTGCCGGGGCTATCATAACAGAAAAGAGGAAAGGATGGAGAGATATGAGAATGAAAAAAAGAGATGTGCATTTATAGTCATCGCTCAGTTTCATGCATGCTGCTGTAATGATCTAATGGGGCTCTCATGTAGGCTGAGAGGAGGTAAATTACCTCGGCCTGACACATCCTCTGTGCATTTAGCCCACTCTGCCTGTCAGGCCGTCCACACCAGCAGTGCTAATAAAAACCCTCCATTGGGAATGGACGTGTTGTCTTCCAAGGCCCATCACGGCACACAAGTCATAAATTACACTCAATCAATACCACTTGAGTCTATATAATTGAAACTCTGATATCATTTCAAATCCCTCCCGCTGATTTAATAGGATTTGTGTGAAGTCTCGCTGGACATTTATCATTTTTTCTCTTAAAACATAAGGCGGTAAAAATGAAGTGTGACTGACGTGGCTTCATGTGCCCTTAAGTACTACGAAGGAAGTGATTATTCATGAAGAGTCTGCAGATGGTGGAAACTCATTAAGGGACAGTTCACCCAAAAATGAAAATTCTGTCATCATTTACAGAAGCAGCAATTTGTGAATGAATTGTTCCTTTAGTAGCATCTTTTTAATGAATCAATTGTTCCAGTTCAGGAAACTGGTCGTAATATTTAAAAAAGTCCAGGATATTCTTCAAAAAAATTATATTAAAGATAGCCACAAAGGTTTGGAATGACATGAGGGCGAGTAAATGATAACAGAATTTTAATAATTGTTTTTTAATATTTTTCCAATAAAAACATTTTTCTTAGTGTATTATAGGCAAAATTAAAACAACATAGCAGCACCAGCATGGTTAAGCAATTCATCTTTTTCAAACCAGCGCATTTAATGTTTCGACATGGCTCACGGGCTCAGCAAAAAGGTTAATATTGTCTTCATCATATTAATGAGTAAGTCAAAGAAAGACATGTCTAGCACCAATTACAGCCTGGCCTGAGTGTTTTCTGTATTTATACAATCTGACGTTTTCCATGGAACTATAATACTTATTTCTGTAACAGGAAAAGTATTGATTTATGCATAATTGTCTAACCCTCTCAGCTGCAGGGGAATACATGCACACAATATTTCGAGTCAATGCAATGTGTACAGGCGGGATACACTTGTTCTGCTTGTCTTTATGGATGTAATATACATAAAACATCACCATCAACTCTTGATTAGCTGTTCACATTTCAACAAGATCAATAATGGCAGTGTGCTTCCTTTTTAAAATGCTACAGGCTTATGTCCTCATCAGAGAGGGCATGTGCGCTCAAAAGAGAATTATGGTTCCTTTTACACAGAAAAAAGGAGAAGCTTTTTGGAGGAATTATTAATATTTGTTGAACATTTTTGAGCAGTATATATATATATATACAATGGGTACGGAAAGTATTCAGACCCCCTTCAATTTTTCACGCTTTGTTATATTGCAGCCATTTGCTAAAATCATTTAAGTAAATTTTTTTTCCTCATTAATGTACACACATCACCCCATATTGACATAAAAACACAGAATTGTTGACATTTTTGCGAATTTTTTATTAAAAAAAGAAAAACCTAAATATCACATGGTCCTAAGTATTCAGACCCCTTGCTCAGTATTTAGTAGAAGCACCCCTTTTGATCTAATACAGCCATGATTCTTTTTTGGGAAAGATGCAACATGTTTTTCACACCTGGATTTGGGGATCCTCTGCCATTCCTCCTTGCAGATCCTCTCCAGTTCTGTCAGGTTGGATGGTAAACGTTGGTGGACAGCCATGTTTAGGTCTCTCCAGAGATGCTCAATAGGGTTTAAGTCAGGGCTCTGGCTGGGACACTCAAGAACAGTCACAGAGTTGTTGTGAAAACACTCCTTCGTTATTTTAGCTGTGTGCTTAAGGTCATTGTCTTGTTGGAAGTAAACCGTTGCGGCCAGTCTGAGGGTCCTTAGCACTCTGGCGAAGTTTTCTCCGATATCCTGTACTCTTGGCCGCAATTCATCTTTTCCTCGTTTATTGCAACCAGTCCGTCCTGTCCCTGCAGCTGAAAAAACACCCCCACAGCATGATGCTGACACCACCATGCTTCACTGTTGGAACTATATTGGACAGGTGATGAGCAGTGCCTAATTTTCTCCACACATACCGCTTAGAATAAAGGCCAAAAAGTTCTATCTTGGCCTCATCAGACCAGAGAATTTTATTTCTCACCATCTTGGAGTCCTCAATGCGGGCTTTCATGTGTTTTGCACTGAGGAGAGGCTTTCATCCAGCCACTCGGCCATAAAGCCCAGATTGGTGGAGGGCTGCAGTGATGGTTGACAACTTTCTCCCATCTCCCGACTGCCTCTCTGGAGCTCAGCCACAGTGATCTTTGGGTTCTTCTTTACCAAGGCTCTTCTCCCCCGATAGCTAAGTTTGGCCTGACGGCCAGCTCTAGGAAAGGGTTCTGGTCGTCCCAAACGTCTTCCATTTAGGATTATGGAGGCCACTGTGCTCTTGGGAACTTTAAGTGCAGCAGAAATTTTTTGTAACCATGGTCAGATCTGTGCCTTGCCACAATTCTGTCTGTGAGCTCTTCGGGCAGTTCCTTTGACCTTATGATTCTCATTTTCTCTGACATGCACTGTGATCTGTAAGGTCTTATATAGACAGGTGTTTTGCTTTCCTAATCAAGTCCAATCAGTACACAGCTGGACTCAAATGAAGGTGTTAAACCATCTCAAGGATGATCAGAAGAACTGGACAGCACCTGAGTTAAATATATGAGTGTCACAGAAAAGGGTCTGAATACTTAGGACCATGTGATATTTCAGTTTTTATTTTTTTTAATAAATCTGCAAAAAAATGTCAACAATTCTGTGTTTTTTCTGTCAATATGGGGTGCTGTTTGTACATTAATGATGAAAAAAAATTAACTTAAATTATTTTAGCAAACGGCTGCAATATAACAAAGAGTGAAAAATTAAGGGGGTCGTAATACTTTCCGTACCCACTGTATATATGCATACACATGCACTGTATATTCAAAAAGAAAAGTTATTTTATATTGTAATAATATTTCGTAATATTAAGTTTATAATAATTGAAAAAAAAAAGTACAAAGCCCACACTTTTGAATGGTAGTGTACATGAGAAAATAAGAAAATTCTCTTAAAATGAATCTTGCATCTGACAGAGCTATAAATTGTGGATTTTATGCATTTGAACCAATCACGGCAGCTTGCCAACCAACAATTAAATGGATTGTGTACAATGATTTTGAATAGTTACTCTCTTGCTATGCATGCAGAAATGTATTTGATCTGTGTCACATTCTGCCTTGTTGTTTAATGTAATTTTCATTGATTATATGGAACCAAAACCTTGACCGCAACTAGGAGCAAAATATCAAATATTGTGTTTGTTGAGATCTTTCCGGTCTGTTCAATGAAAACGTCTCAGGTTACTTACCATTTCAAGGGAACATCGAATTGCGTCCTCTAGGGGTCGCTATGGGGAACGGTATACCCACGCCGCCATGCTGAGGGGAGTGCAGGCCAGAACCATGGCGAGCACTAAATACCAACTCTACCAAGCCATGGGAGTTGCCCCTATAGGACGCCTTGGCAGCTGTCCGTGACTTTATCCCCTACGGCCAAAGGCCTAGGCTACATACCAAACTTACTTGTTAAGGTCAGACTCCTGGGTCCTGGGTAGAGCTCAAGGCTTGGAATCATAATGAATTCCTTTAAGGGGATACGACCAAAAAACCTAGTATCACACTAAGTCTTGGCCTGTCACACAGGGGCTACTGCTTGCTCTTGCCTAAGCTCTGAAAGGAACTGTCTCAACACACCCCTAGTAGCAACACCCTGTTAAAAATGGATATCCAGAGGATACAAGGTGGAGTGGTACCCAAGGTGGAACCGGGGCTTAACCAGCTCAAGAAAAGGCACGAAGCAACCGCGCGAAGCCCTCACCCTATAGGATTTTAGAAAAGAACGCAAAGAACTAGCGTGCGAACTTACCACAATGTGGATTTTAGAAAGTGCACAAAGCCTTGACGTGCACACTTACCATTACATGGATTTTAGGATACCGTTCTAAGGGGGGCTCTCGTGGCACTCTGAAAGAGCAGCTCATAGATGGAATGGTGTATCCCAAAACCAATATGTTTGAGAGTTATCAACTCGATCTAAGGTATAAAGCTGGATTGGCTAGCAGTAAATCTCTAGCTGAGGGTGCAAACACCCAGCTCTCAATCGAGAGGGGGGCTCGACCTGCATTATGTTCCAATGCTGGAACAGCTAGCAATAATTTACTTAGCTGAAGGAGCAACATACCCAGCTCTAAAACAAGAGGGAGGCTCGGACCTACAGCATGTTCCAATACTGGAACTGCCAGCAGTAAGTTACTTAGCTGAGGGAACACAGACCCAGCTGATGGGGCTCGCCCAGCATGATCGTTAGAAATCAGAGGTAAGTGTACTGCGGAAATGAGTAGATACTCACGTATCACTCTGATCTGGACGAAAGCGCTGACGCCTTGTCTGGATCACATCCCTTAAGTCTTGCCTACCTCCCTTGGAATGATGAAGGAATTTAACCCTCTAGGTCGCTTAACGCGATACGCGTTTTTAGGCATCTTCTCCTGATCACACCGAAAATAACTTAAATTACACTTTCAGTTTTGATCTTACAGATAAGAGCAATACATCAATCGAATCTGTAAAGGGTCTACTTTTATTTGTATACACACATAATAACAACAGAACTTTGTGCATTTATAAAATAAAGAAAACAAACAGGGTGTGCTGTCTGCCGCCTTGTTCTCCATGATCTTCATTTAGATATGCATTGTTAAAATGAACTGAAACTCAGTGAATACTCGACAAAGAGACATGAGAGATATATTTATAGAAAGTTTGACATGTCTACTTTTAAACTAAGCAAGTCTTATCGAAAGCAAATATTCTGTGATAAAGTAATCCATATGAAACCAACGCGATGTCCAGTCTTTCACGTCTCCCTTCATTATCTCTAATGTGACCACGCCCACGCGCTGAGCGCTATTGATATTATAATCATCCACGTGAAGCGCGCGGCGTGTAAACACCCACATCACAGCAAACAAAGCAGCAAGACCTCAAGCTTTACTGTTTGCGTCTCGCTGAGAGGAATAAGACAGAATTCAACTCAAGAAGCTTTGGATTACCTCTGGAAAAAACATGAGTAAGTCTTTTTTTTTTTAACCTACTTGTATTAGTTTTCTCACATTTTACTAGTTAGACTTTCTCCAAACTATAATTCCTGACTAAATGTATAATCAAGTGAAACATTATGAAGTTTCATTCACAGCATCTAAATGTCACGATGCCAGGATGTTTTTTTATGTTCTATAACAGACAGAAATATGATATAAAAGTAATATGAGTTATAATGTTACTAGCCTAATGTCAGTAAGAATGATTAGTCAAAACTTTACTGTGATAGGATATTCTCTGTTCACGAATATAGCCATATATGTTTATAACTATAGTTTTTGGATTGTATAGGCCTACATGCAAATCATGCTTGTGTTTATGAATGTAACTAAGCTTCTGTTCATGAATATCTGCTCTGGTGTAAATATTTTGAATGTGTTATACCCGTGTCTTATGGAGTAATGACGCTGAAATGTTTGAAACTGTTTTCATTTTGGTTTAGGACTGTGGCTGCATCACCAGGATCTTGCACAAGAAAGGCACACGCACGTCGTTCAGTTTTGAGTTCGCTGGAAAATCACACTGAGTAAGTGCACAGTATAGTATTTGTAATTTTATTATTCCTAGAATATGTGGTAATATTGTTTGTGGTTGATAGTGTTAAAATGTAAGAATTGGTATTGTTTTCTCATGAAGTATTCATACTATACTAAGGTACTGTGGGGAATACACCACTCTTGCCTTCACCTGCATCTCTCAAAGGAAGAGGGCACTCGTTCAGTTTTCAACTCCGTTTCAGAAGTGTGCATTCACTATTTTACAGATGTTACTTTCATTTGATTTAGTTACTTCGTGGTAAAATATGTTTGCTATGTGGTAATTGTGTTCTTTGTTTAGATAAATTAGTACTAGTATCAGTGAACATCATAATAATGTTAATAATGTAGTTTGTGTAAACAGCATGCTTGCTTTTTTTATTTCAGATGTGAGAATAACAGTGCAAAAGAACCTGTTGCAAAGAGAAAGCAAATAAGCAGCCCACTTGGTCATGGAAACCAGAGACTGACGTTGACATGTTCCACAGGCTCTGAGATTCCTGCCCCGCACAAGAGCCTGGACCACAGCTAAGACCATGTGATGCACACACTCCCAAAATGATGTGATAGTTATATATATTCTAAATAAACTACAAACAAAAAAATAGATACATTTCTTTTTCCTCATTATTTCTTGTAGCAATTCCCTCTCAGTCACACACCTGACAGCTCATTATGCAGCTCATTATGCAGGCCTTTGTTTTCTCAGGTGTGAATCACAGCATTATGAATGACCATTAACGGCCCCTTTCATATACTTTTTCTACACAAAAAGTGTCTTAGAAGATTTAAATCAATATATTGTTTTCTTTGAGTGAGTAAACAAGATGATTTTCACATCATTCTGATGAAAAAATTCTAGACTTCAAGATCTGTTCTCAATAGTCCTGTGAACAAATGTTCTGTATGTGTTTTATGGCCTTATTTCAGTGACTTTAAAATTTTAGTTTTTCACTAAGCACGCATAAACGTTGTTTTCTCAAAAACACAATCACATACACACATGCTGCTCACATATTATTGTAGCCCAGTTTGTGCTGATTATGGTGCTACTAAACTTAGTCATTAAAATGTTTATTAGCAACTGAAAAAAGCACAAATGTCAGGACATGTCAAAACTTCTCCAGGGCCCAAAACACCCTCAGACCCCAGAGGGTTAAAGGCTGCTGAGCGCGCCTTCGCCTCCCTGAACTTCTCGACCACCCGTCTCAACGGAGGTACCAAAAAGTTCAGAAGGCGAAACCGGAGCATCGAGAAGAAAGCCCCTCTCTTTCTTCCCGATATCTGCCAGGTTCACCCACAGATGTCTCTCCGTTACTACCATCGCCGCCATAGACCTGCCCATGGCGGAGGCGGCCTGTTTAGTAGCACGGAGAGCAAGATCCGTGGTGCGGCGTAACTCAGCCATCTCATCAGTAGAAAGGCCCTCGCCTTTATCCAGGTGTTTCAGCAGATCAGCCTGATACGCCTGGAGCACCGCCATAGTGTGCAATGAAGCCACAGCCTGACCTGCTGCTGGAGGATTGGGAAGGCTCAGCCTCAGCCTCTTCGCCGTCCATAGACATCTCCTGCTCTTCCTGGGCTAAACCCAGCAGAGCACTGGCCCCCGGATCAGATGTCAAAGAGATAACATCATCCTCCAGCGGCTCTCTCATCTGCAGCCGACGAGCGCGAGAAGGAAAGCCCCTCCCTAAACTCATCAAGCCAGGTCCACCTGCGAACCCCATAAGCTCATTCCCTCCCGTGCCTCAGCAGCGGCAGGTCCTGAACCGCGGGAAGCAGATGGCCGCCCCTCTTTCTCGAAAAAAGAGACAAACGAGAGCAGAGCTTTTTCATCGAAAAATGCTCACAACTCATGCAAATCGCCCCCTCAAGCACGTCGCGTGTGTGCTCCTCGCCCAAACAAAAAACGCAGAGATCGTGTGTGTCATCAGGTGTCAAATAGCAACGACACACCCTCTAAACGTTCTGCTAGTGCTCGCCATAATAATAGATAGTAGATCGCTCTTACCACATTCAAATGCACGCATCAAACAAAACAGTCAATGAAGACGAAGAAGAGGATGACGTGTTCTCCCGGCGCCTATTTATACTATAGTCGCACCGGTAGTGACGTCATGGGCTGTCGCCGGCCAACGTGTTGTTGGTGTTTTTTTCAATGTATGCTTCAGACACGGGTCACGACGAGGCGTCACCATAGCGACCCCTAGAGGACGCAGTTTGAAGTTCCCTTGAAAGGGAACTGACATTGCAGTGCATATTAGTAAGGATAAATCAAAAACAATTAAATATTGCCTTAAATAATGTGAATTAAAAGACAAATCTGATTCAAAGTTCAAATTATTGGAAACAAACTGTTTATTTCCACTACTGTGTTCTATAGCTACGAGAAACATTAATCTACAGTTTAACCATTCTGCTATGAAGATATTGACTAAGTGATTCTGTTTTTTTAATTTTTTTCAGACATGTTGGTGTTATATCTTTCATTTGGATGTTATAAGTTGCACTGAGTAAATACAGCTGAATAAAAAATAAAAATAAAAATGGTGTCCATCTTTATTTCAGGCTGCAAATCAACAAAATGTGATTTTAAAGGGGGGTGATGCTTTTCTATACTCACTGTATAAATAACTTAAGTGTCTCCGTTCATTTCAGTGGTGTGCTATTTAAAGCAATTTGATGTCATTCCACTCAGAGAAAGCAGATGCTGACTTCTCAGTTTGAACAGATGGTAATTCTGTCTAATAGTGCATTGATGTAATAGTGATGTGCATTGTGTATACAGACAGTCATAAAATGGAGGTAAGGCTCAAATAAATTGCAATCATCAACATTAAATCCTGGCAGAGAAGTGGGTGAAAACAAGGCTTGAGGGAGACATAGTCTTGAGTGGTCCAGACAACAGGTTGTGCTGGGTTAGTCAGCGTGCTGTTTGTTTAGACATACAGGAGGTGTGTAAGGGCGTTAAGAGCAGCTTGTGTGGGAGCAGAATTTTAATGAATTGGAGACACTGCAAATTCATCTTAAGTGGTCGTAAAATGAGCTTTGATATGAAAAATAAAGAAAAAAGCAACACAATTGTAACACACACACACACACACAATGAAACGGAAGCACATGCCCACTCAAACATCAAAAAAATCAAAGCAAATGTTTGTTTATGTCCTTAAGTATACCAACCGATACCCTATACTGACAAAAAAATCCTTCAGTAATAACCCTATAAACAGAAGCAAAGCATTAAAAGTCTCCTACCATATGGAAGAGCCGATGACATCGGCAGCTCCATCGGCTGCAGCATATTGAGCTGACCATATGTTACAGCGGCGCTGCAAGCCTGACTGATTCATGCCCATCACATTCCACTGTATCAATTAAAGGCCCTTGAAGGCTGCATGATTTGTGCCTCTGTTATTAAACCCTGCTAATTCATCCTACTTACATATTTCTTATAAATCTCCGGGAGTGTGCGGTGATTCATGGCAATCGGGAAGAGCGCTACGGCACATTTTTCTCTTTGTAATTAACAGTAAATTGTTTTTACTGCCGCACAATGAATTTCTCGGCTTGGGCCACAAATGAAGTAGTAAGAAACGGAGAGAAGAATCCTGACTGAGGGGTTGGTTTAACTCATTAAGTCATCACGTGAGCCGATGTGTAAATGGCAAAATAAAGGCAAAGGGGAAAAAATGAAGTGGGAAATGAGACTGGACATTGTCAGGAAGTACACTGCCTTCCTATACAATTAAGAAAAGGACAAATCTGCAAAGGCTAAGCTGAGAATACATATCCAGGGTAAGACGAGCCGGTTTAATTTATTCTACAAATACGTAGTATAACACGAGGGTTTTTAACTGCTTAATACAAGATTTTGCCTGTTTATCTATGTGTTATGCTGGAGGATCACACATCTACTATTTATGCATTTACAAAATTGTCAATTTTCACATTCAGTTTATATCACTTATAATTGCTAAACATATGCAGTTCACTGTAATACTGATAAGTGTTAAATCTTAAGAACTGTTTTTAAACAATGTATTTTGTACACTTTTGTTACTGTGCAAAATCTGGATCCTCAAAACAAAACAAAAAATAGAAAAATATTATATTTTATATACGAGTAAAAAATAAGTCACTATATAAAAGGTGGCAGCAAGAGTGAGAAAAAAAGAGAGTGAGAGAGAGACAGACAGAGAGAAAGAAGAAAAGCCTGATAAAAAATAAAATGGTGTTCTTGATGATGACACACTTTCAGTAATTGCGCAAGGAACGAACCTTCCTTCCTCTGACTGCTTGACTGTTCAAAATTCATCAGTTTTAAAGTAAGAAAATAATAGAGATAACCTGAGAGTGAATCTAAAATATCTTTAGTTTGTATTCCTTTGAGATAAAAGACTTCCTCTCTCAATTGAGAGCAGGGCAGACCATATGTGCTCCAGTTCACCGATGGGTTTACATGCACAATTAAAGGTGGTCTGTCCCGGCCTTCACTGAGGGAGACCTATTCAACAAACTGACTATGAGCAATGACAGACACTTTCCATTAAAGGCACTTCATTAATATTAACATAAGAATTATCATATTTTTCTCCTTTCAACTACAACATATATCAGAGTGCTCAACGCGTAATTGGATGTTGAGTGCTCACACACGCATGCTGTGTGCGTACTCCATTATAAACCGTGAATTTTAACAGTTGGGATTGGTTATTATAATTTGAATTGGATCTTGTATCAGGGATGATGCAGCATCGCTGGAAGAAAATTTTAAACCAAACAGTAAACATCTGAACATAAATAAGAGCGAAGAAAATCCGCAGCAAAGATTCAGAATGTAGACCTGTTATAAAAACTTAAAGAGCAGGTCATATGGGTTTTTGAAGAATATCTCTTTTGCAGTTTATAACGTAGCCATCCTTGAAAAACAATCTGCAAAGTTGTTAATCAAAAAGTGAATGATGAATAAAGATATTGTCTCTCAAAAGAGAGAGTCGATTCTGAATCGCCTTAACAAGTCGTCATATTTTCAAATATTTTGCCTATTACCGGTATACGTCACTGGGTAACAAATTTGCATAATCCCCTCCTGCCCGCGAGTCTGACCTGCCCACAAACACTTCCGCTAGTTATGTGTTTACATCATGTTGAGAAGACGCTGTTTTCAAGGATACCACAGAAATACAATTTGAACCTTTTGTTGTGTGCTTGTCATTTTACTGAGGACTGCTTCTCTTATCTTGGCTTTTATCTTCATTGGCTTCTTCTATTTTCTTAATTTGGACTAACAAGCTCTCTGAAGCACAGCCTGTAAGTACGATTGATACGTTATGTGTACATTTTCAATTGAGTGCTCAAAATATCAAGTTTTTTTGTGCTAATATGTGATGTATACCTAGTGTAGCTTTAGGTTTCCAGGTAAAGCATGATGTCTTACTGAAATACGTTAGTTCTGATAATTCGCTGTGAACCCATTATTTCCTAAAAATGTGTCGATTAATGTGGACTGACGTTGTTCTAATAATTACTTAGTTTAATAATAAAGAATGTATTATCACAAACTTTAAAATAATCATTGCGAATTTTTTTTTTTCACAAAATATTTTCTGACACCGGCAGTTATAATGATTATGTGGGAGAAGATGAGCGAGTTTACGTTAGTTAGCTGGTTCGCCTGTGATAACAGCTTGTGTCTGTTGTTCTGATTAAACTTTTTAAGACACAGAGCGTCTTTTGTCTGGCGTTCTTCAAACATCTTCGTAGTGCTCGCTAACTTGCTCAAGGACTCCTCTCTGTGCCAGTCACAACAGGCTTGGCCAGCTGACCATTCAGAGCAGAGTAGGCTTATGGAAGGTAGGGGTTTGCTCCGAACTTGCTTGAAACGAACTGTTTAGAAATCATTGGCAAATGACTCCTAATATTAAATGTATATTCTGAGAATATTACAATGTTTTCTGACCTTAGATGCATTTTAACCTGTTGTAGGGGACTCCAACACAGTATTAGGACACTTTGAAATACCATATGACCTGCTCTTTAACATCAAAGGCTGCTTGTACGGTACACTGGATGTAGATTATAGGGATAGTACTGACCGGAAGGCAGAGTTCGGCTTGATGCAGGTGGACTGCTCACGCAGCCCTGTCTGTTGCACACAGTTACAGTAAAACTGTACTCCACATAGGCCTTCAGTCCTCCTGCCGTGTAACTCCGCTCCTGTGCTGATCCACTGTACAGCACCTAAAGCATACAAACACACATACAACACTGAGTACAGTTTAAAATAGATATAGAAAAGAGAAATAGGTATAGATAAACTCAGCACTAACATTTGCAAGCACACAATTACACACCTAAAAATTACCTTTTAGGCACTTGAACTAAGACAACAAAGTCAGATCCGAGGTCTATTTGTTCTAACATTTCAACTATGGTGCTCACATGGACACTGCAAGACTAGAATATAGTTACACTAGAAGATAGTAATAAAACCTGCTCTGTGAAAAAAAAAGTATTCTGTTAAATTTAAGGTAAAAAAAAAAAAACAAGCAGCTGTGATTTTCAGACATTCACCATAAAACACTGTGACTGTGATACTTTATGCAATAAAGATGAACTAAAGGACTAAAATGTGATACAAACATCTTAAAGTACATTACCGATAACAAAATCATTTATACAAAATATGATCATATGTGATGCATCAAGCAGATTTTACTGTTTTACACCATAAATTATTTTGTCATTCATAGTTTCACTTCCAAAAAACTATATATTTGACTATATTTTACAGTAGAATTACATATGTGATGTTAAATCATTTACAATTTTACAAATTCTGGCTTTAGCATTTTCATAGCATTTTTCCATTAAAAATTACTATCTTTTTTTTTTTACAGTTTAGCTATCTATTAAAAATAAAAGGACATACTTTTGATTGGTGATGTACATGCATTGGTGAATATACTGTTTGAACCTTTTCACTGAAATTTAATCATCAGAATGAACTATAACAAACCATTTGAAACAACAATTTGCTAAATAAATCGGTTTTCCCAATTGTTCATGGTAAAGAGAGAAACAATCTAGAAAAGCATGTTTGATTATTTCCTCATATTGCTCAGCTGTATAAGGCAGATGGCAGAATAATACAATGTGAAAAAACAGCAATGTAGCATTTAGAAAATATGTTTTGAAAACAGCATACTCGGTAAGTACATGCAATAATTCAGCAACTGATCATACCAATGGGAATTCTTACAACCGCTCATAAGAAGTAGACATGTATACATGCACTAAACAGATCACACTTTCGGAGCTTTCAATACCTGCCTGACCTGACATATTTATTAAAAACATTCATATCTGCAGGTTACTGACTGAAAACATCATCAATGCTAACATACACTTATCAAACTAATTAAAATCTATGATAATGAAATCCAATTAAAAAGAGGATTGTTCAGGGAAAGTAATCTAAAAAAAACATAGTTGAAACATTTGCCACGAAGACAGGAAAGGTGATCCTGATATGGAAAACAGTGCTTTAAATACAGACTAACATGTGGGAGACGGCACTACTTTAACCTTTAAAGGTCTGCTACCCGAACGAAGAAAAACAAAACAAAACAAAGATTCACATGAGTAATAGAGGAGACCTTTTTGGACAGTTCAGCCCACGCCACATGCATACTGGGACACAAGGCACAAGTTATGGAAATATAAATCTGGACAAAAATGAAGGTTACTGGGGACAAAAAATACCATAATACAAAAAGTTGAAAAACTGGAGCAATAGGAAGTGTTCTGTGTGATGCATGAAGCAAAGAACAAGACAATATAGCCACAGAAGCTTCAAAGCTGTGTGCCAACACATCTGAATATTCTGGCAGTGGCCCTTTTCTATCAAGAAAAAAAGTTGAATGTGCTGAAATGGATACCTGTGTTACTATAGGTGGAGCGTATGGGTTGGACATTTGTTCTTGGTGAAGGTTGACTCTGTACTCAGTCACTTCGCCCCTGACATCTTTGTCCTGTGGCATTTCCCAGCTCACTCTGAGTGAGGACGAGGACACAGGGGACACATGAGGAGGGGGCATGTACTCGGGCACTGTGGAGCAGCACAAATAATTCATCAGAACAACAAAACCTTTTCTTAATCAGCATTTTTGTCTTGTTATCCAGCAAATGAATGTACTTGAGATGAAAGTTTAATTTATGTAGAGAATACTGCAATTAGGTTCCTTAATTTAGTTTTTTTTTTTTTACTATTTTAAGCATAAACCTAACAAGTAACAAACAAATAAATAATAATAATACTCTGCTTGTTCAGTCTGGGCGTCCCGCGTCCCTGCTTCCTGTTCCAAAATCTATCAGATGCCCAGAAGAAATGGATACCGGTGCTCTAATGAATTAGAATGCGTGGAAAAGTTCAGTTATTTCATAATTCAACTCAATTGTGAAACTCGTTTATAATAAATATTAAATTCACACAGACTGAGTATTTAAGTCTTTGGTCTTTTAATGGGATATTTTGGCTCACATTTCACACCCAACATTCACTTATCTCACAAATAGAATACGTCATAAACCAATAAAAAATTTTTATAGTTATATGTTGGCCTGCTGACGAAATATGTTCCTTTACTGACATGTACGCAATCCTTGTAGCCCCTTTTCCTGAATTACTGCCTCAGTGCGGGCATGATGGAGACTCCCCTGTGGGACTGCTGAGGGGAGGAAGCCCATGTTCTTGATAGCGGTACTTCAGTCAGTCTGCTTGTTGGGTCTGGTCCCTCGCATCTATCTTTCCTCTTGACAAGACCCTAGTATGCTCTATGGGGTTCAGGTCAGGCTAGTTTGCAGGCCAATCAAGCACAGTAGTAACACCATGGTCATTTAACCAGCTTTTTGTGCTTTTGGCAGTGTGGGCATGTGCCAAGTCCTGCTGGAAAATGAAATCATCATCTTCAAAAAGCTGGTCAGCAGAAGGAAGCATTGAAGTGCTCCAAAATTTCCTGTGATGCTGCTTGACGGTGGACTTCAAAAACACAGTAGACCAAAGTCATCTTTTCAGATGAAAGTAAATTTTGCATTTTGTTTGGAAATCAAGGTCCCAGAGTCTGTAGGATGAGTGGAGAGGCACAGAAACCATGTTTCTTGAAGTCCAGTGTGAAGTTTCCACAGTCATTGATGATTTGGGCTGCCATGTCATCTTCTGGTGTTGGTCCACTGTGTTTTCTGTAGTCCACAGTCAACGCAGCCATCTACCCGGAAATTTTAGAGCACTTCATGCTTCCCTCTGCTGACAAGCTTCATGGAGATGCTAATTTCATTTTCCAGCAGGACTTGGCAACTGCCCACACTGCCAAAAGCACAAAAAGCTGGTTAAATGACCATGGTGTTACTACTGTGCTTGATTGGCCTGCAAACTAGCCTGACCTGAACCCCATAGAGAATCTATTGTGGTGATAGTGTCAGATGGAAGATGATAGACACCAAACCCCACTATGCATTCCTGAGGCCTCTATAAAGCACCCGGCTTCCAGTACACCTGATCCGTGCCACATGCTGGATTGCCCAGTGCCACACGCCGCACTGAGTCAGTAGTCATAGTGCAAAAGGATGCCCCAACCAAGTATTGATACATGTCAGTAAATGCAACATACTTTCCAGAAGGCCCACCAGTCCACTAAAAATGCGTGTTTGATTTGGTTTTATGCAGATCTATTGTTGAATGGTGGGTGTTGGGAATGTGACCAAAAGCATCCCAAGTAAAGAACCAAAGACTTCACTCTTCATCTGGTGTCATTGAATTTATTTAATACCCTTTCACATTTGAGCTGAAGTACGGAAATCCATGAACTGTTCCACGACAGGTCTAATGTTATGAAGCCCCTTATGTGTCACGAGGGGGTAGATAGCACACAGCTGGGTATCCAAGAAGTGAGTCTTGAATAGCATACAAAGTAGAAATACAACAACGAGGAATAACCCCACAACGGACTTTCTAAGCAAGACAAAGGAACTGAGGAAAACACGGGGTATATAAACACATGGAACGTGATTAGGCAAAACTGAAACAGGTGGAAAACTCAATCAAGACAGGTGAACGGAATAAACGATGATTAACTAAATGAGAAAAGGAACTGAACCAAATAGGGGCAAACAGGAAATAAACAGAAACCAACACGTGACAATATGGAAATATCCTATATATTTATATACAGTGGGTACGTAAAGTATTCAGACCCGCTTAAATTTTTCTTTGTTATATTGCAGCCATTTGCTAGAATCATTTGTTAATTTTTTTTCCTCATCAATGTACCTACAGCACCCCATATTGACAGAAAAACACAGAATTGTGGACATTTTTGCAAATTTATTAAAAAAAAACTGAAATTCACAGGTCCTAAGTATTCAGACCCTTTTGCTCATTATTTAGTAGAAGCACCCTTTTGATTTAATACAGCCATTAGTCTTTTTGGGAAAGATGCAACAATTTTTCACACCTGGATTTGGGGATCCTCTGCCATTCCTCCTTTCAGATCCTCTCCAGTTCTGTCAGGTTGGATGTAAACTTTGGTGGACAGCCATTTTTAGGTTTCTTTAGAGATGCTCAATTGGGTTTAAGTCATGGCTCTGGCTGGGTCATTCAAGAATGGTCACAGAGTTGTTGTGAAGCCACTTTTTCGTTATTTTAGCTGTGTGCTTAGGTCATTGTCTTGTTGGAAGGTAACCTTCGGCCCGGCCTGAGGTCCTGAGCACTCTGGAGAAGGTTTTCGTCCAGGATTTCCCTGTACTTGGCCGCATTCATCTTTTCCTCTATTGCAACCAGTCGTCCTGTCCCTGCCGCTGAAAACCACCCCCACAGCATGATGCTACCACCAACATGCTTCACTGTTGGGACAGGTGATGAGCAGTGCCTAGTTTTCTCCACACAAACCGCTTCGAATTAAGGCCAAAAAGTTATATCTTTGTCTCATCAGACCAGAGAATCTTATTTCCCACCATCTTGGAGTTCTTCAGGTGTTTTTTAGCAAGCTCCATGCGGGTTTTCATGTGTCTTGCACTGATGAGAGGCTTCCGTCGGGCCACTCTGCTATAAAGTCCCGACTGGTGGAGGGCTGCAGTGATTGTTGATTTTCTACAACTTTCTCCCATCTCCCGGTTGCATCTCTGGAGCTCAGCCACAGTGCTCTTTGGGTTCTTCTTTACTTCTCTCAACAAGGCTCTTCTCCCCCGATAGCTCAAATTGGCCGGACGGCCAGCTCTAGGAAGAATTCTGGTCGTCCCAAACGTCTTCCACTTAAGGATTATGGAGGCCACTGTGCTACTAGGAACCTTAAGTGCAGCAGAAATTATTTTTGTAACCTTGGCCAGATCTGTGTCTCTGAGCTCTTCAGGCAGTTCTGTGACCTCATGATCTCATTTGCTCTGACATGCACTGTGAGCTGTAAGGTCTTATTTAGACAGGTGTGTGGCTTTACTAATCAAGTCCAATCTGTATAATCAATCACAGCTGGACTCAAATGAAGGTGTATCTCAAGGATGATCAGAAGAAATGGTCAGCACCTTAGTTAAATATATGAGTGTCACAGCAAGGGTCTGAATACTTAGGACCATGTGATATTTCAGTTTTTCTTTTTTAATAAATCTGCAAAAATTTCAACAATTCTGTGTTTTTCTGTAAATATTGGGTGCTGTGTGTACATTAATGAGAAGAAAAATTAACTTAAATTATTTTAGCAAATTGCTGCAATATAACAAAGAGTGAAAATGTAAGGGGGTCTGGAATCTTTCCGTACCCACTGTATATATATATATGCTGTAGTATATCTATATAGCTCTATATACTTATATATTTAGATACATATACGATATATCATTAATATTTATATAAATGGAAAATACTGATAAATATTTATCAATTTTTTCCATTTTGTGTATAAAGCATAATTGATCAATTTTAATTTCTTTATTTCTTAACACTGACAAACTGATTCCGCTCTACAGAGCTCTACACTGACTTATTTCAAACAGCTGTTGGGTTGTCCTCTTAACACAACCTTTGACAACTGAAACCCGCAAACTCAAGTGCATCTTGTCAAACAAAAACATGGCGAGAAATAAAAATAGTAAAGTACAACTCCCTCCAAGCGCCAAAATATAGAGAGGAAGTTGACAGAAACACTAAATGGAACTTCAGCTGTCTTCCCTTTAAATAAAATAGAAAGCCTGGATGAGCTCCTTCCTGTGAAGCACTTTTGGTGAAAATTTATCCCACATAAACAATCCCTCACATGTTTATGCTAATTCCCAGTTTCCGTTTTTTCAGGAACTGTCATTCTACGCTGTAACACTAGCCACCGATTCTTTGTCTGCTTAATAAGCATCTCCTCAAAATCAATTCTCCAGGGCTCCCATCTAAATAAAGTCCGAAGATACAGGATTTTCTCTGCGGAATGGAGCCGCGTTTGTGGCCTATGAAATGCAATACTTGTTTATTTCAAATTGTTTTGAGTGTTGTTCAAGATAATTTGTTTCATAATCTCTTTGGATATAAAACAAAATGAAAAGATCCAACCAAACCAAAGGGATTAAAAAATTTAATACAAAGTTTCATATCACTTTAAATGGCTTTCTTTGATGGTACTAAGTGTGTTCGACTGACCTCCTTCTGCAGTTCGCCCCATGGCCCACTCTGACAGGGTACTGCCAGCCATGTTAACTGTGAGCACTCTGAAGCGGTAGGTGGAAAAGGATTCTAGATTGGACACAACCGTACTGCTCTCAGGTGGGGTTAGAGCATTCTCATTGGCCGAGCTCAACGACCGCCTCACGTTCTGCCAGCCACTACTGAGAAAAACCCTTTGCTCTGGACCGTAACTGGTGGCGTTTCTCTGCGACTCATTCTGCAGCTGCATAAAAAGCTCATACCTGATAATTATGCCTGGAGAGAGAAAGAAAGAGAGATGAAACATACATATGCCAATACCTTCTTCCACAATTCCTTATTAAGCCTCATACAGAAGCAGATGATATTGAGATGTAAGACTGGCCATTGACAATACACAATTACAGCTGCTGCATGAAATTATGTAGAAAAGAGAGGCAGACAGATAGAATCAGATAGACACAATTAAACGGAGAGGAAATTCATTGAGAGAATCCTCTAAGGGCACTTTATAATGGTCCATGTTAATGAGCTAATTTGGCAAAAAGCATGATAACTGGCATTAAAAGTCATTGATATACAGAGGGCTATTTTGCGACGCTTTCAATGGCGCGAGGCACAATCCATAATTGTATGCAGCAATCAACTGTTTTAAATGTGAAATGTTTCTTTGCGGCATGCAATCCCATCAGTTTATATTGCGAAATGAAGCATGGGCTGAGCCTTAATCAAGCCTCTTGGTTGTAGATTAAAGTTCATAAGGAATTAATTTTCATCCCATCTGAGATCAAATGGCATCTCTATAATAGTATTTCTCATTATTGTAATGATGTTGCTGGAGACGGCTAAAAAGGAAGCTACAGCAGAATGGAAGAGCATTTAAGAATCACTATTAAATAAAATCATGTCTAACAATATTACTACTCCCTCTAAATAATAAAGGAGAGTAACATTTGGGGACTGATCTGAATATTTAAATGAAAAAGACAATGTTACTTTCAACAAGTTAAATGTCCTAGTACAGTATCAGCGCGAGGTTAGAAGGCCAAAAGGGCCCCTATTATTTTATTCAAGGCCTGGTGGAAGACAAAAACTGATACAAAATGGAAAAGAATACCACAAAAATATGAAAAAATCAGGGGTAGCAATTAGAGCCCTGCACGACCTCAAAAATAAGCCCTAGGCCCCGCCCTGGCCCTAGACGCTCAGGCCCTAGCCCGGCCCTTGTCCGACAGCTTATCAGAATTACCGTCCCGAGCCCGTCCCGAGCCCGACACGAGCCCGTCTTTTTTTTCCCCCTTCTCCCAAAACAGCTTACTACTTTTTCCGCTATTAAAATAGTTCAGTTTTGTATGTAATGTCAAAGTGATTATATTTCGTTTCGTTTTTTTTTTATTAAGGTATTTTAGAAAAATGTTTTGGAGCATTTGTTTTTGTTCCTTAATTTACTTTTTTGTTTTTTTAAATAATGACCAAGCGCCAAGGCAGACTGAGTTGATCAAGCCTATGTTGATACACTCGAAAGCGAGGTCACGAAGGGCCATACCAACCGTAAAATCTATATATAAAACAGTTCAAGTATATTACAATGTTAGTTTAAATGTTTAACCTATATAAATGTGCACTATTAGACGCACATCTAATCGTTTGAGCGGAGAGCTAAAGCACTTTCAGGACATGGCGCGCCGGCGCGATCACTCGCATTGGAAACAACTCAAAATGTGCCGTAATTTTTGCTCATAAAGGTAGAATATATCCTCGGAATATAAGGGTCTACTTTTATTTGTTGGCACATACAATATCACAAACGTTGTGCTTTTATAAGATAAAGTATACAGGATTGCGCTTTCTTCGTGCAAATTTTCGGCCAGGAGCTCTTTCACATGATGACCCGAAACTCCGAACACTTGCCTCATGACTGGCTCATTTCTAGAGAAAGCTTTAACTACGACTTTAAACCCTAAATATTAAAATAAAAAAAAAACTATTTTTAAATATTTCTCTCTAAGCCGTCCATGTAGATGCAGTCAGGATCATCTTTGGACACAGACTCAGAAACCTATTGATTAATACATAATCAATATCTGCGTACATTTCCCACCGACCACAATCATGGTTACTTTTGCTTGTCTCTGTGACATGCTTTTTAGCCGAGTGCGTGCGTTTTTTGCTGTCATGTGTAAAGATATGTTTAGATTCTACACTGCACTTGACCAATTGACTCACTGTTTGCCGTGTTTTTTTTTAAAAAAAATTTTCCCAATCAACCTCTTCCAACAGGCAGCTTTCCCGAAGCACTGACTAGTACTCCCACGCTCTCCAACTTCTCCCCTGATGGTCTGGCTGTCAGCTGTCACCGTATGCTAATTCGTTTATACTTTTATATGACTCAATAAAGAATTATTTCATACAGTAGTGTTCTCGGCCGTATCGGGCACATAAAAGGATTTAAGCTAACTTACCGCAGTCCTACCTGAGTCCGATTCTGTAAAAAAAAAATGGGCCGAGCCCGGCCATGACTTAGCTAACCCGACGGGGCTGCGACCTCTATAGCGATTACAACAAGAACATATACCCTATGAATATTTGAAACGGTTTGGATATTCCAGAGGTTCTCAACCAGGAGGCGGGCCCACTTGGGGCTCATCAACAAAGAGAGTTCTCATGAATTAACTTAAACTATTTATTAAATAAAAAAAAATAAAAAAAAACCACGAAATTAGAATGAATATTTATCTATTTTTTCTATTTTCCCCTCAAAAACTATTGTTTTATTAAAGTACAAACTGTTCTTCTGGGAACAAAAATAATTGTAATTTATTTATTTAATATATTGACTATTTCCGGTTTCAAAAAAGTTTGTTGTTTGTCGTAATTACAGCAGCACATACCGAAATATTTAGAATATTATCAGAGCTTACATGAGGGGCCCACAGATATTGTGTTAGATTTCATTATCTTTTTTCAAGGTGTCCCTGTCAAAAATCATCTAAAATAGCAAAAAATGCCATCAAAAAATTTAAAATAATAATACAAATTTGTCAATACCATTAGGTAACACTGGCGGTTCCCAGTCCACTTGGAGTTGAGAGGACCCTATGGTTGTGATTGTGGGTGCAGGCTGCTGCTGAGGAGGTATCTGAGCGGTAAGTATGATCAGACTCTCGCTGCGAGCGCAGCCTCCGTTAGTGCAAGCCTGCAGACTGAAGTTGTATCCAGTGAAGGGTTGCAGCTCCTCAGCGGTAGCCTCTGTTTGAAGTCCTGTGTAGTGGATCCTCTCTTCTCCGGTCAGATCCTGTATCGAGCTCAGGGTATAGCTGTCCACTGGACCAGTGGTGTTCAAATGCTCTGTCCAGTTAAAGGAGGCGCTGGTGGGCTTGGCTCGACCCACAAGGGTTAATTGGAGTTCCTCTTGCTCAGGTACAGCTGACAGGGTGCGTAAGCTGACTGTGGCACTGCTGGTGTTAGCACGGATATTGCTAGTGATGAGCTGGTAAGAATATGCCGTGTAAGGAGACAAATCAGCATCTGTGTAATGCATAGTTCCTGTATGAGAAAGAGAACATCAAAGCTATCAAACGAATTGTGGTACTGATGACAATATGTTAATTGTCAATTCATTAACAATAATGTTCAAAATTTGGGGGTCAGTAAGATTAAAAATCTAATATTTATGCTCACCAAAGTTGCATTTATTTGATAAAAAATACAGTAAAAACATTAATATTGTGAAATATTATTATAATTTAAAAAACCTGTTTTCTATTTAATGTTTTGAATGCAATTAATTCTCACTGTAATATGCTGAGTTGATGCTCATGAAACATTTCTTTTTATTATCAATGTTGAAAAAAGTTGCTGCTTAATATTTTGTGGAAACTGTGATACATTTTTTCAGGATACTTTGATGAATAGTTCAAACGAACAGCAATTATTTGTAATAGAAATTTTCTGTAATGTTATAAATGTCTGTACTCTCACTTTTGAATTTAATGGATATTTGCTGAATATTAATTTTATATTAATTTTAATTTAAACCACAACCACAACAGTAGTGTATATGAGTGTTCTATGATGTCCAACTGCTTTTAGCACGCGCACGACTTCCGGTGTGTGAGATGTGTACGTGCTCTGGCGTAGTTTACCGTTTCGCAGCGCCGGAAGTGCGCGCTCATCCGCGATCCGCATCATTGTTTTACACAGGCTAATCAAAATGGTACTTACTTGCGCTTATCCGGATTGTTCAAACTGACTTCTGAGCCTGCTCCCTGAAGTAATGTTTGATTTGCTCTTCTCGCTATAGCAACACCCGTGACGATCGGCCTGCCTCCCCCCCTAATTATCAGCATCACACCACACCCCGTCCTATCGCCGCCTCTCGTTTGCCAGGCTCCTGACATGAGTGGGTGCGTGAGAGAGGAGGGGCGCTGAAATAGCCAGGGGACGTGAGATGGGGCACACCTGAACCGAATGGAGCCTCATCACCGCCGCTGTTTAAATGCCGAGCGCGCCTCTCCTCGGGAGACCGGTCTCTTCCCCGTGCATGCACGCTGGTGTCCTCGTGGGTCCAGGAGGGGTGCGTAGAGGGACTCCCGTGCCGCCAGAGTCGTGAGCTGCCGGACCCGCAGTCTGGACGAGAACTGCACCCATTACACGGCCGTCGGGCAAGGATGCTGGGCCATCTAGTCCCTTCAAGCGCCGTGAGCAGAGAGAAGGTCGAAGCCGCTGATAGAAGCCACCACCCCTCGCGCCCCGGACCGGAGAGGGGAGCGCGTGCGACCGCCGGACTCCGCCCCTAACCTGGACCCCTCCTTCCTGATCACTGCCCTTCCCTGCACAAAGCCCGCAGCACGACGAGGACACCAGATACCAGATCCCCTGTTTATTTTGGACAATTTATTCCCTTTTCTGGACACTTTGTTTATTTTCTATTAATAAACGGTGTCTGTCGTTTGCTCCTCCCGCGACAACACACCCATTAACGTAAACTACGCCAGAGCGCACACCACACGCACCGGAAGTAGTGCGTGCGCACAAAGACAGTTGGACATAGTGGTGTATAGATTAACACATGATATAATACGGTCGGTTTCTCCGGCAAAAACCGGATTGTTTTCGTGTGTTAGACTCAATGGTCGTCACGAGCCGCAGGGTATTTGGATTTGCTTGCATGTTTTTTTTTACTCTCAGAGACGTTTGTTACCATTTTGCCATCCATTATAGGACTGACAGGCTGCAACAGTTTGACTTAAAAATCTCCGTTTGTTCTACTGGAGAAACAAAGTCACCTACAGCTTGGATGCCCTGGGGGTAAGCAGATAAAAATAAAATTTTCATTTTTGGGTGAACTATCCATTAATGACATTTTTTTCAAACGTCCAATGAGTGTCAGTATAATAATAATCTTGTCCCCACACTTTGAATGTGATGACACATTTTAGACATATTTCGAATATTATATAATTTTATAACAAATGATCATTATAATAATAAAAGCATATGTTTTTGGGAGGCGCACCTATACATTTTTTAACTGAACTAATCTTTCCTTCTCCCAAACAGTCAACTTAACACCGTAATGATCGTCTGCAGGAGTCGTTTCCAATATTATTTCTTCTATCACGATGATGTGTCACAGTTGTTTAGGACTCTCATGGTTTAATACATCTAGTAGCCTGGGGTCTAACAGTATCGATTTATCGATGTACACCTTCTTCGATTCGATAGAAGATTGTTCGTATGCACTTACTAGGATGAGCAGACAGCACACACAAACACGAACACATGCGGAAATAGATGCTGTGCCTGCCGTGAGAGGAGATTGAATAACGAATGAATTAGTCAAATTTTTAAAATAAACATTAGCATTGGGATGTTAGTGTGCATCAGGGAGCGTCATCATGGCGCGCAGAATGCGGTGATGGTAGACTTTGACAGTATTGCATTTGAATTGTGTTAGTCTCGCCGCTAGCCCACCCGCGCGGCCGGGCTGCGCGTTCAGTCTCCATATTAGAGAAATATGAAGCTCAATTTGAAGAAGATCTTAATTTGGTTAAACCAAAAAACCAGCCTTTTCACACAGAACGCATAGTCAGCGCATTTCCGATGGAAAAGATGACTTGCTGCACTCGCAGCTCAAGAGAGACGTTAGAAAGCCATGCAAAGTTAACACGTTTAAAAACTTTTAGAAACACTCACGATTTGTGACATTATTCCTTTTCACTGGTCTCGATTTTTTTAAAGCCGTCTGTGTAATTGCGCTTTCTCTCTATCTTTGTATTAAGCAATGCATAAATACTTTATGCTGTTTTGTTCATAATTGTTTATTCAGTTTACAAAATTATATTTGATTTATGTGTTTTAATTTAGATGTAATGCACGTTTTTTTATAGTTACTTCCTTGCGTTGACAATTTAAATGTGCTGCATTATTTTGCTCATTGCGCCCTCCTGTGGCCTCGGGAGACAATTAGACCTATACAATAAATACCTATTTAATCTGCATATAAAATTAAATATTTGTTTAATTTTTATTGTGTTGATGTATTAAAAACAAAAATAGTGTCGTTTGTCTCAATAATTGTGTTAATTATAAATCCAGTGGTTAAATAAAAAATAAAAAATTCTATTGCTTTTTGTTTTAAAAAAGGTTACAAAAATGTCAATAATTATCGATTCCAACGTATGAACATTGATACATATTTTAGCTATATCGCCCAGCCCTACATCATAGTATCATTTAATTCCAGAGCACAATCATATTTTATATACTCAGACAAAGATATTATGGAAGCACCATAAACACTAACCGAATGGGTGCTGGCTGTGGCTGATGTGGATGATCTCTGAATCTCGAAGCAGTGTGTACATCAGTTCATTGCTGTTGGGGGAGTCAGGGGCTCTCCAGCTCAACTCTATAGCCGTGGAGTTTAGAACCTGGCCGAGAGGAGGAGGCTGCTGTTGGGGATCTGAACAGGAGTGGGAGAGTGTAAGCCGAGACATATTGGTGATAAATCTGCATTGTGAAACAGAATTACACAAGGTTAAAGCACCAAAGTTGCTAGCTAATAGGGAAAATGGACTATGAATATACTAGAGCAATAATCATTTGTTACATGTAAAAACTGCTAACTTAATAAAAACACTGTACTGGAGGGGCACATTAGGGCTTTAAGGGTCTCCGTGAAGTTAAGTGCCGCATGCTCTAAACACGCAGACCAATAAACAGGTCACCTTACAGTATATACATGCTGAATGTTTATAATGTAGATATGCAACTGAACCCAGGAATGGCATAAGATCATGAGAGAGATATACATCTATATTAAATTGAAATGTTCAGCTAAAACATAAGGATGCAACATGATTAAATTTGAGTGTCAGCTCCTGGGCAAGTATCTTGAATAAAGTATGTAATAAATTCCACAGTCCAGCGTAAATACCACAGCAATTGAGTGACGGCAGTGAGTTCTGACCTTAGGTATGGCTCTCTTGCTCTAAACTTACAAAGCAATTTGACTATATTGGGGAAATCTGCATTTAAATTACAGTCACTACAATAAAGAAACTCTATAAGAGGTATTTTCCTGTTTTTGAGCCAAATAAAGCATTCAAATAAAGCTCCTCAAAATTATATGATATGATTTTTCTTTTCTATGTTAAAATAATTCCTACTGAAAACGAAGGCTGGGATATGTCAAAGGGCTTGCCCTTTTATTAGCTGATAGCCTTTAATTTATGCCAAATTTTGATTTCATGGGATCAGGCTGATCATGATGAAATAAATACATTTACATTATATTTACATTTAGTTATTTAGCAGATGCATTTATCCAAAGTGACTTACAAATGAGGACAATAGAAGCAATCAAAACCAACAAAAGGGCCATAATATTTAAACTATTTAGTTAGATATTAAAAGTATCAATGACAAGAGTTTTAGTGTTTTTAATGTATCATCAATAGGCTTACGCAAAATGGTTGCTGTTACGTTGTAACTGCTAAGTAAGCATTGTAATTAGGGTGATTATATATATGCCTTCAATATAAATAGATACTTATATATAATACCCACCCACCCTTCAAAAATTACCGAATAACAAAATGTTCTCCTTGGCACATAGTTATCAAATAAACTTAGCTTTAAGTACTACAATTACTATTAGTGAGTACTAAAATTTATACTTTTTTAATAACAAAAAAATAAAAAATTTATAAAATAAAAGAATACTTAAACTCAAAATTTAATGAAATATTAATGCCGTATAAAAAGAAGCTATTCAAGATGTAAATAACTCTGCTATGAATACATATTAAAGTATATATTGATGGATGCACGATATATCTGCCACCATATCGGTATCGGCCGATAAGTGCTCATTTTTTCTGTTATCGGTATCGGCCTGATAAGAAAATTTGGCCGATATCTTAAAGCCGATAAATAATGCATTATTTCCTTCAGAGACACTTCAGATGCGCGCTGTTCTTTTGCAGCCTTTTGTGCAATTGTATGTTTTATTATTGTGTTTATTTGATGTATATCTGTTTTATCTCATATAGAATGCGTTTGGTTTAGTTAAAAGAGCGCTTCAGTTTACCGTGATCGTCTTTAGCTCAGCGCACGCAACTCAAACAGCAGTGCACAACATTAATAACTATGATTGGGAATGTTGTTTATATAACATTCCTCTGAACATTATTATAATAAACGTTGTGCATTCTTTGGGTTTAGTTGTGTTTCAGCGCGTTGATATGGGAAGAGCGCATCCACAACAGGATCACACATTCTGACTATAGCACGCAATAACTGCATCATTTTGTACATATATAAGTTGTAATATTATGTTTATGTTGTATTAATATTAATCTCAGGATGCATTTCCTTGAGCTAAATAAGCTGCCAGCAATACGCTTTAGTTTACCATGTTCATTCAGCTCTTCAGCTTCAGCACGCGCAGCTCAACGGCTGCTATTTAAAACAGTGGTATTACTTTGTTACTTTTTCAAAATCATTGATACATTAATAATAACAACCACTTGTATTTTCTATTATTATTTTCATCAGCAATATGGTTTAGTAATTAAAATCATTTAATTATTGTCCGTGCAGAGGCTATTCTGTTTTATTGATCTGTGGCGCATTCATTTTGATTCTTTACACGTGTAATGATGTCCAGTGACTTGTTTGCAATATTTATGCATTATTTTATTTGTAAGACTTTTTTATGACTAAATTTGGTAGGGAGATAAACATATTTTAAACGTACACCGTCAACTATGCTGCTTATTAATGTTTAGGGATGTGGCTTTTAATGATTAGACCTTTTTTGTAATCAGGCTCTCAAAAAGTTATATAAAAATTTGGATATAGATTTATCTGCCAACATATCGGTTATCGGCTTTCAAAAATAAAGAATAATCGGTTATCGGTATCGGCCAAAATTTTCATATCGGTGCATCCCTAATATTGATTCATACCTTTACTGCAGCCCAAGTAGTTGTTTGGATCCATGTGACTGGCTCCCTCCACACAGATGTCACATTTATCTCCAGTCATATACGGCTTGCACAGACACTGCCCCGTCTGGGGGTGGCATGTGCCATTGAATCCCCCGACAGGATCACATCCACAAGGCTCACACCTAGACACATGGAGATCACAAGAGACACAAAAACCATTTTCATAAGATAAAAAACAGTATCACTTCTTGTGACATTGTCCATGTCTGTAGAGGACATGAAATCAGGTAATTAACCAAAAGTAACAAGTCCAGTTCTATTTACAAAAAACTGTGACCCTTTCCGACTGGCTAAGATACGAAGAGTTGCAAAAAGTGAATGTGTGCGTGTTAGTGCGTGTGTTACTGTGAGGGAAGGCGGGGGGGGGCACTTTGACAAAATGGAGGCATTCACAGATGCACCTGTCAGTGACACTTTTGGGAGGGGTGTAGAGGATGGAGGAGGAAAGGCCCTAAGGGGCCAGTAGCGGGTGATGTGGGGGCCAAGCGCCTGACACCCTCGAAAGCAGCTGATAAAAGCCACAGACTCTTAATGAGCTGAAAATTTGTTCTGTCAACTAGAGGGGCATTTTGGGCTAAGCCACCCGTTTCCCAATGTGGTTCGACCTTGACTCCTCGGAAGGAGACAGTGAACTTTTTTTTTCTCTTCGTCATGCAAAAACGAAGCCAATTGTGGTATCAAATTCTGTTATCAGTACCAATATTGCTAAGTTTCACATGCTTACATTCTCCATATTTGAAATATTCCAATAGCTTGCAGCTATCAAAGGAAATGACTCCAGATTGCACCTCGATGTTTGTCTAGAACAAGTGTTGCAAATAGAGCTGGAAAGTTTGCAGACAAGGAATTAAGCAAGTTTGTCTAGCAACAGGAATAAAAAAACAGTAACCAGATATAAATATGACCTACACTTCTGTAAAATAAAACTTGCTTTCTTCCCCCAAGGTTAAATGATTAGCCAAGCACCACTTTCCATGTAGCCTATGCCTGTCATTTGCTGTGATGGCAAATCTTCCCTAACCATATTGTGGGTTTTTAACTACCTCTATTAGGTGGTCTGCAGCGAACGACCCAATATAAGAAAACAAAATAAGATGCATCGTCTTATTGATTCCGGGGCAGACAAATGAGTTTATAATATTTAGATAAAGAAATCTTTATTGTGTAGGATCTCCTGATGCAGTTCAAGCTTCCCCTCTAATCAGTTTAAATAGTTCATTTTTCATCCTTACCGGGTGAACGAGTGCAGCTGGATGGATTGTGTATGCAGTGATCTGTCACGACTCATATGGATTAACAATTTGTGATGTCCGGTAGCACTGTTGTTGACGCATTGAAAACACGCGCTCATGCTATTTGCATCTCACCAGCCAACAATTAATGTTCTCCCTGCCTACTGTGCATCTCAACATCATATTTTTTATTTTGAGGGGGGAAATGCTTAAAAGGTAAACGATGGTTGATATGGGAAGCGTTGACGATGTACCCCACTGTTCCTTTTATTCACCCAGCAGGAAGGTCATTCAATGAGACTTCAACCAAACCAAGACTTAAATATAAAAATCATCAAAAGAAAATCTGCCGTGTGTAGGAAAGGGGAAAAAAATAGAAAAGAAAAATTATTTTCCAATCCACTGACTCCTGAGAATGCCAAGTTTTCCATCCCCAACTTAGGCCATATGTTCAAGCTGGGGAGCTGCTTTGGAGTATATCATTAAGACAGCTAACATATGATGCATTTACAACCTAATTGATGTATCCAACAAATCAACTATGCAGAGAGTATTAAAATGCAGCCTCGTTTAGAGGCGGGAGACTTTAATGGCTAATTTGACCTTTGCTGGCTCTGTCTGAACCCGTGGGCCAGTAAGCAGCTAACTGGCTCAAATCGCTATGAAAAGTGATGTGCATGATTTTCTAAATGGGCTTTATTCACTACTAGTGTTCAATCTCGGTGATGGGAGGGAGGTCTGGAGTCATTTTCAACTGTGATTTACACTGTTCTTTTTTACTTGATGATATATCTTGCTGCATGGTAATAAATTAAAATGTCTTTCTCGAACATGACCGAGATAAAGGTGTTGGACCATGGCACTGACCTGCCAACACTTGGATTAAAGCCAAAGAAGAGATCCTGGCACTGGTCGCATCTGCGACCGGTCAGTGATGGGTGAGCACACACACACTGCCCTGAGTGGGCAGCACACACCTGCCCTACCGCTCCAACAGAGTGACATTCACACACTTCACACTCGCTGAACCCCGCCTCAGACAGGAAGAAACCTGCAATGACATAAGATGCGAAGAAACACAAACAGACTCATTATGCATTTTATGGTGAGCTCTCTCATTTACTTCCTCTTTTGCTATCACCACAATAAAGTAAAATAAAATAAAATAAATAAATCTCTTAAGAAAAATAAGTACTTTAGTATACCTTTAAAAAGTATTATTATGGAAATAACATATTTTAAAAGAATATACTTAAATGTGAACTGAATGCAATGTTTATGGACACTTAATTACATGTTAATTCAATTTAAATGAAAATGTATTATTGTTTAATGGCAATTTAGTTGAACCAACCTAAATAAGTCTTAAGTACATCTTAGTATGTAATTTCAAAATTACTTTGTCTTGAAATATACACTTTGTGCTGTCATGGTTTGTAATTACACATTTGTAATGACTAATTTATAATTTAATTCTTTTAATATCATTGTAAAATTGTAGTATTCAAAACTTAAGTGCACTTAAAAAAAACAAAAAAAATCTCACCCACATGCTGTTCCAAACCTGTAGCATTACGTTCCTCTGTGGAATATCTATTAGATATATATAGATTAAAAGACAAGTCCATGGGGTCAAAGTTGTTTGAACCCCCTGACTTCATTGCATGTACAAATTATTTGTCATCAGCGTTCCATAGTTCCACAGAAGAGAAGTCAGACAGTTTTGGAACGCATGAGGGTGAGTAAATGATGACATAAATGTATGTTTGGGTGAACTGTCCCTTTAAGGGAATAAGTACAATACATCATTATTGTTTTACTGTGAGAAAAGGAGCTGTTAAGATATTCTGCCTAAAATCTCCTTTAGACTTTCACAGAGGAAAGAAAGTCAATGAGGTGTTCTTTCTGGGGAAATGTTCCTTTAAGAGTGCCGTGGTCCACTTTCTGTCTATATCTTCTTAAGAATAAAGTATGAGCTGAATCTCAAGGGCTCCGTCAGGCTCCTGCGCGCATCAATCAGACAGGGGGCGCTGAGTTTGAGATGTTTCAATCACAGGCTGCTTCCCCTCCGGTGAAATACAACTGTGGCTCCGTGAGGGGAGCCGGGGGAGGGCCTGCAGAAACACAGTCATCAGTCCCCCCACCCTCCTCCAAATGGATCTCCCCCCGCTCCCTGTGCTTTCAGTTTACTCCTGCCAGCCCCACTCTCTGTACACATGCTTTATGTGCTGGCATGGGAGGCTGAGGCTTTGGTGAGCAGCAGGTACGCCCGCATTATTTCATCATGTGTGGGGGGGCACAAGCTAGGGGAGGGTTGGCCGTACATCCTTGTCTGGTTACCGTGCAAGCCATGCGCCCACATATCATATGCATAGGCTCATTGGTGGATGTTGGGCAGCATGGTTTTCATGGTTAGCCTAGACTAGCTAATATGGCTTAAGCTTAAATGACCAGACAAAGCTACATTGCTAGATACCTTATCTTAGTGGTAGAGACGTTGAAGTCACATGACCATGTCTCGCGTTGCCAGACCTTCAGACTGATGGCAGAAGGTCTGGGAACCTTGGCCACTTTGAATGGCAAGGACTGCCCAAAAGGCCATATGACTGACAGATAAAGCAACCAATCATGTTTCGTTTTGTGCCGCGTCATGTTTAGGGGTGTGGAAATGCCCCCACAATAACACACCGGTGTGTAAAACTCTTGGACATATTTTAAAGATTCTATGCCGCGAACTTTAAATATTTCACATACTTTTGAAAATCCAGCATTTAGTTGATCCTGATAAGCTCATTGTCACAGTTGTAAACATGACGGTTTTCTTCTAAAATGAGTGGGTTTGGCATCACGGCCATTTTGTTCCATGCGAATGTTAAAGAACACGACACACACGTCTCCCGGAAATCCTGTATAATTCAACCAATCTGATGACGACTTCGAAACTCCCAAAATGTTTCCAATTTTGTGTGCCGTATGGATCAGACGTTCAGTCAACGGTTCGTGGGTGTGACGTCTGAGGCTGAGACTACCATGGTGTAATTCATTTATAGCCTAACTTGAGCTTTCTTTAGCTTCCTAACAATTGTACTTAAGCTTCAAAAGTCATAAAAGTTGTGTTAGTTTGTAAAGATTGTCTTGATGAATAAAACATGTAAGTTTTGTTGGGCACAGAGCTTATTTTCTGCAAGAATCCAAAAGCCAATGAAAAAAATACTATTGACTTTTTGTTGAGAGAACCAGGGTAATGCCAACTAATGCATTGGCCTACAAAAATGTAATTCCTGCAGCTCTCCATTGAAGGGTCTGTCTTGTTTTTTATGTATTTATTTATTTATTAAATTACACTAGCATATAGATGACCTCAAGCTAATACACATATACTGTACTAATATGCACAAAAATTCAAAATTTAAATAATGTGGTCTTTAAGCTGGTCTAAACTAGTATAAGCTGTTTTATCAGCAGGGTTTAAGGGTTGTGTTCAAATTTGTTGATGGACAATACAGTATTAGGATAGGATCAACTATCCAAATTACTAATAGGAACATATCTTTACAGTACTCTAAAGTAGCAGCAGCTTTTTGGAATTGGAAGGCAAAAGTGCAAGTTGGTTTTACAGTAAACAGTGAGGGTTAATCTTCATTACGAAGACAAAGGGACCAACTGGTACAGCTGGTCTAGCCACACTGACTCTTGAGCCCCTGGCAGTGCACTTCTAGCACTTACTATGCTGCAAAGAATAAGGCAAGTGCAAACATTTCCACCCCCTGAAGTGCACTTGAGTCATGAGGCCAGCACTGGCCCAACAGCCACTGAGGGGGTTGATTGAGGGTACATGAGAAATGGCCTGTAGCTATGCTAGTTAAACGCCAAAGGCCAAAGTGACTGCCAAACACACTCAATTCCCAGGCACAATCTAGGAAAAAAGGAATAACAAAACAATGCAGCAGCTTGCAGAGCCAAGAACAAAATGCAAGGGAGTCATTAGTTAAGAAAAAGAAGAGAGCGCTTTGTAATTCAAAAGATGTTTACGCAGATACTTCAAATGCAATGCGCAATGGCTAGGAATCACAGTAAACAACTAAAGCAATGAATTCTCTGGCATTGCCAACACAGTATAATGAGCTTACAAATACACCATCTACCTTGTAAATACACACACAGTTTCAAATCAGACTGAAAGGACCAACCTGGTTTACAGGTTCCACAGTCTTGACCGTAACGTGTGGGCAAGCAGACGCATTGACCACTAACAGGGTTGCACACGGTTGCAGGTACGGTGCCCATGTGATCACAGTGACATGGTTGACATCCATGCGTGGCGTTGGCAGAACTCAGGTTGTAGGTGTGAGATGAGCATCGATTACAACTTAGTCCCTCTACGTTGTTTTTACACATGCATTGGCCCGTGGTCTTGTCGCACACATCTGAGCCATTCACCGTGCCTCTGAGCTCACACTGGCAAGGCACACAGCCCAAGGAGTTACTGCTGTGCAGACTGTGGTATCCATCCCGGCACACGTCACACCGCCGGCCCTCTGTGTGAGGTTTGCACCTACACTGTCCGGTCACCGCATCACAGGAGGTACCGGGAACAGATCCGTTTGGACTGCAGTCGCAGGGCAGGCAGACTCCACTGCCGTTCAGACTGTAGAAGTGAGGGATGCAGGTGTCACAGAGGAGGCCTCGTACGCCATCTTTGCACTCGCACTGGCCAGTGAAAGGATTGCAGAACTGGTGTAGAGAACCCCATGGGTCACAACCACAGGGAATGCAGCCATCAGGATCTGTGCGATTGAGGAATTTGAAGCCGTAGTTACAACGGTCACAGGTTAGACCTAAGTATAAAAAGAGGAGACCACTATCAGTGCTATTCCAAACCAGGACCCCAGGAGGTACTTAAGCAGGTTTCAGGAGCTTATTTCAGGAGAATTTGCTGTTAAATTTATAGAACAAAAATAGTAACTTTAAATATTTAAATTTAAAAAAGATAATAGCTGTGGCAATTGCCAATGGTTTTCCATTTACTGTTTATACTTTAGTGGGGTTTTTTTATGGTTATGGTGTGGTAATTATTACCAGGATTCCATTTCATTTAATCCTTCATTGTAAGTAACCATTTTTTTGCAAAAATAATTAGTGTCATTGCAAATTTTAAATAAAGATATTTACTAAATTTCACATAAAAAATGAAAAAGCCCACATTTACCTTTTATTTATTTTTTTATTTAATTAAAAAAAATTTACTCTGAGGTGGAAACTTTCCATTTCTGAAAGAAAACGTGATGTGAATATGTGAAAGTCAATTTACGTGGATAACCCTAGTAACAAAAAAAATATGTGCATATGTATTTTCTCTTTGCAGATTGGAGCATTTCATTTATCTTCATTCAACTAAAGTTATTCAAATTCATCTTACCATCCACAAACCAACCCAGGGTTTAGTTCACCAAAAAATGAAAATTCTGTCATTAATTACTCACCCTCTTGCTTGCGTGAACACAAATTAATATATTTTTGATGGAATCTGAGAGCTCTCTAACCCTCCATAGACAGCAATGATATTACAATGATCAACGCACAGGAACATAGCAAGGACATCTGTAAAATAATCCATGTGACATTAGTGGTTCATCCGCAATTATACAAAGCTACAAGAATACTTTTTGTGAGCAAAAGAAAAAAAAAAGACTTTATTCAACAATTCTTCTCCTATGCATCACCCTGGTGCCATTTTGGAGAATTTCCACTGAAGGCAAACAGCCTGTGCTATTCTGTGTCAGCTGCATCACAGTTGTTGAATGTTTTCATTAAAATCAAAGCGCAAACAACGTAGGAAACAGATCCTGCTTTGCTCCGCTGCACAGAACAGCATACGCTGTTTACGTCCAGCGATATTCTCCAAAATGTCACCAGGGTGATGCGGAGGAGACAAACTGTTGAATAAAGTCATTATTTTCATTTTCTTTGTGCACAAATATTCTCGTAGCTTTGTAAAGAATTGCGTATGAAACCATGATGTCCACACTGATTATTTTAATGATGTCCTTGCTACCTTTCTGGGCCTTGAACATGTCTGTTGCTTTGCTGTCTATGCAGGGTCAGATAGCTCTTGGATTTCATCAAAAATATCGTAATTTTTGTTCCGAAGATGAACGAAGGTCTTACAGGTTTGGAACAACATGAGTGTGATTAAATTATGACAGAATTTTCATTTTTTGGGTGAACTACCCCCGTCAACATCTTAAATGATTTGTCTTGGCCTTTACATCATAACCCACATTTCATAACACTCTGTAGTACATAGTAAACAAACAAGTAAATCAGTGAAATATTACACAAGGAATAAAAAACTAAACTGGTAATGTCATCATTAAGTGAGGCCCTCTCCCAATGATAAACGACTCACCTCGGGCGTAGCACTTAATTTCTCTAAAAGGAAAATAAATAAATTAAAAGACCCAAGAAAGGCAATGGAAGGGAAAAAATAACTATGAGGCTAAAAGAGAAGACCCTAAAAAGTGGTCTACGTGGAATCAAATCATATCAAGTTTTTTAAAATGTGTGCGGTGCTTATTTGAATATGCCATACATATTCCTGACAGGTAATCTATTCCTAATGTTGCTGAGCAGAGCCTACAGGGCAAACCGTTTACAGCCATAAGTACTGAGAACTCCACACACCTCCACTGCTGTGTATTCCGCAACAGAGCTCCACATTAATGAATTTAGATATTAATATATTGCTCCCTACCCACAGTTAAACCTCATTACAACATTATGTTAAGTGCACAATGTGACACAGATGAATACCCCAATAATATCACGCCAAAGGTGCCGCAATTTGTCATTGTGTGCATGGCTTGTGGATGTTGGAAAATCTGTGTAACTCTTTAAACGCTATGGTAACTGTGAGCCATCCAACTGTGAATATAAGAAGAAATTAATGACTAAATCTAACAACAATCTGCAGGTAAAAATAAGCAAGTAAATATTTATGCTTAAGATATTATTTTTGATAAATTGGAGTGTATTTGGTTTTAACTAGTATGATTATATATATATATATTTGACTGCCCATTGGTGCACCTATGGAGTGGGGTGTGTACCAGTGCAGCCCACATTTTATCAGTAATGCTTTTCTGCATAATATTCTCATACATCAACATTTCAAAGCACATTGTGTACGCAGAGCACTTTGGACGCTTGATAAATTTTGTCCTTATGAAGCTGCAGCTGGCCTCAAACACGCTGGAGGTAATAAATTGCCTTAATCAAATCTAATTTCTGAAAAATACCTGTGGGAACTACAAACAAAGAAGCAGGTCTTGTAAGAAGCATGAAAAATAAGGAAGACAGGGGCAGTTTATTATAATCAACTTGGCATTGAATTACAAAATTAAAATGAGGTGGTCCTTGATATTCTGGCTTAGCAATACACATGATCTTCTAAGTAACATTCTTTTGCATTTCATAAGAAAACTGTTCAAAGGTACAAAGGATAAAAAAAGGAACAGATTTATCGCAAAGACCTGGAATGCCTGGAAAAGCTGGAAGAAAAATCCCTTTGGCTCCTGCTCACAATAAAATTGTGAGAAAAAAAACAGGGCTTTGCCAAAAAAAAGAAAGAAAAGAGCCTGATGGTAAACAATTTAATCATTTCATTTACATATGCAACACAGCAGAGTGATTACTGTATGCTTCGTATGTTTTCATTTCAGAAATTAAAAAGTGCAAACAAGAAGAAAATGAATCATTTTGAATAATTTCTAATATAAAACGGCATATCAACCATTGTCAAAATAATTTGGTAATATATTTAATTTAAAACTTACTGAAAGACAACAAGAATATAATATATCTTTTTTTTAAGTTTGTCCTACCTCATGACCATTTAAAATTAATTAGATTAAGAAACAATAGTAATAAACATAAAAGAAGTTAACAAAAATATTTATTTATTAGTTTATCTACATAGAGACAGTACAACATTCATGATTCCAGCCATACTCATTTATCTGTATATGTACCGTATTGACCCGAATATAAGACGATGTTTTTTTCTTGGAAATACATCTGAAAAAACGCAGTCGTCTTATATTCAGGGTCTAGACTCTAGACTTTGACATGTCAATAATACACCCACAACAATAGGTGGCGCCAAATACGCATAAAACGAGTGTGCCATGAAATACGTAATGTAATGCGTGTTGTAAAGATTGTGAGTAAACACAAAAGAAAAAGAAAACCTTACAGCTGCATGAGTCGTGACTGTCACGTTAGCCTGATGGGACCAAACTCCCTTTGTGATTTTAAAATGTAAGACAGTACCCAGATTTGAAGACTACAGTAAGATTTAACTTCTACTGTTAATAAGATTTTGGTAGGCTACTATTAGATGGATAGCCTAAATGTTTTTTTTTTTTTTAATGGTATATCAAAAAGTGTATATTTTTTAAATGTGATTGTTGCTACATTTTATCAGTTTTTACCATACTTTTAAAACAAAAATTAAAATAGGAAAAATATGCAATATGAAAATAATTGAAGACAAAATGTGTTTTACTGAGAAAAAAACAAGATTTGGTTTTTAAAAAGCCTTTTTCCAAAAGGTACATCTGGAAAAAGGGGGGTCGTCTTATATTCGGGCCAATACAGTATTTATTTCTTACCCTGTACAGCTTATCAACTTTGTGGAATAACAGGGAGAAGACAGAAAGAGATGGAGGGGAAGAATGTGAAGAGCGATGGAGTACGCAATGCTGTTTTGGATACGTACCGATTACGTTTGCCTTAACACTGGCATTGACCCTGCGTCCTGGGTGACATAATATCTGGCTGCAGGATCCGGCGGATTGCAGTACAGGGCGCGGCGCCGTCAGCCCGTTCCGACTGCGCTTGTAGAATCCTTGTTGGCACTGATTGCACTGTACTGACCAGACACAAGTTCGCTTGCACTTAGCACTGACACCCCGATCTGTGCAGAGGAAGGAGAGCGCACGTGCTGTGCTCCAATTGTGCAAGTTGAGGAGGCCAGTGTGATTGTGTTTGAGTCAGGTGAGAGACTCTGGCTATGTTCTACCCCCCACCCCACCCCCGACGATTGCCACACTGGGTCTGCTGGGAAGCTTTTATCTCCATTACGAGAATGGAGTGTTTGATTAGTTGAAGAGTTGCACAACACCCTGAGCTTCAAAAAAAACAAAAGCTGCCATTGTGCAGAGGGTTATGTGGCTTAACCAAGCGGTGCTCTGTCTTAGGGATGGATTGTAAGAGAGTAAGGGGCAGCTTGTTGTCTTGGATGACAGATGAAATATTTCGAAGTACTAGTCTAACATTGAAGTAGGCTAGCGCTGTAGATCTACTTGTGGTACAGGTTTCTTATCTATGGTCAGTAACAATTCAGGAATAAGAGACATTAGAATATTCCCTATAGGATAGTCTCCCTAATTAATCAACGCTTAAGGGAGAGTTCAAGCGCAAACAATGTGATATATTTGTCATCATCTACTCACCCTCAAGTTGCTCCAAACCTGTGCAAGTTTCTTTCTTTCTTTCTTTTGCTCCCCATCGACTTCCTGGCAGAATTTCTTACTGTGAGAGGTCATGAGCAAGCCAGCAACTGTTTGGCTATCAACATTCTTCAAAATATCTTCTTTTGTATTCAACAGAAGAAAGTAACTAGGATTTAGAAAAATTTGAGAGAGAGTAAATGATGATCCAGGGCTTTTCAATTTGTGATGAACTACAACTCCCTTTAAAAGTGCAATGATCATGAAAAGTTAATAAATCAACCAATAATATAACATAACATAACATAACATAACATAATAAAATAGCAGTAGTAGTAGTAAAAATTACATTAAAATGGACAAATATTCAGTGTAGTCTCACTAAATGTCACCAGAGTTCATACAAAATATTTACTGGAATAAACGAAAGCTTTTTTGCATGACTTAATAGAAAAGAAAAAAATCTGCATCAGAAAAATACTATCAAATCTTGAATCATTTATCAATAATGTTAATAGGATAAAACATAACAGAATCGCCGTACATCAATTAGGCTCAGTGGGACCGGATGAGACCAGAACGAGAGCCTCCAGAATTCCTCAGTAAAGCCCAGAAAACACCAAACAGAAACTGCCCAACCAACAGTGTAAAGTAATTTCCATATGTGAGGAAATAATCATTCTGATCATTTAAATAAGGTAACAATCCAACACGGGGCTGACCCAACCATTGATTCTGAATTTGTCATTCACTATATCTATCGACATGTATCTGTTCCTCCAAAATGGCTTTCATGTAGCTAAGATAAAGGAAAAGGTGGGGGAGAATTCTCCTGAGAGAGGCTCTCATGACGACACTTTTACATACTCCCTACTGATCAAACCACTGATAAATGCTGTTGTGAATACTAAAGTCCTCAGCCAATACATCAATGCAGCCCCCTCGAGAGGGACTGGCCAATATCGTTATCTGAATCTACAATTCTCAGGTCCATCACAAAGCTGGAGATCAAACCCTCAGATGTCTGCCTTTGCATATGCAGAGATATTGCCTTGATGCTACTGTTGCACCTTGAAATTCAGAAATGTATCTAATATCTCAAATATCAGATATAGATCAAAAGCCAAAAAAATCTGCATAATGTGTTAAAATGAGCTTTAAGTTCTATAAACTATTGTAGAAATTAAATTAATCAAAATATTTAATAAACGGATATGCAAATAGCAGGAGATAAACTTGGTGAATGATGGGGGTTCATTATCTGCTTTGTTTTCTGTGGGTTTTTATTTATGGGAAATGCATACATTTTTGTGGATGAATGTATACAGGTGCATCTCAATAAATTAGAATGTCGTGGAAGAGATCATTTATTTCAGTAATTCAACTCAAATTGTGAAACTCATGTATTAAATAAATTCAATGCACACAGACTGAAGTACAAGTAGTTTAAGTCTTTGGTTCTTTTAATTGTGATGATTTTGGCTCAAAAACCCACCAATTCACTATCTCAACAAATTAGAATATGGTGACATGCCAATCAGCTAATCAACTCAAAACACCTGCAACGGTTTCCTGAGCCTTCAAAATGGTCTCTCAGTTTGGTTCACTAGGCTACACAATCATGGGGAAGACTGCTGACCTGACAGTTGTCCAGAAGACAATCATTCACACCTTTCACAAGGAGGGTAAGCACAAACATTCATTGCCAAAGAAGCTGGATGATACACAGAGAGTGCTGTATCACAAAGCATGTCACAGAAAGTTGAGTGAAGGCACAGGTTGGAAGAAGATGTGCAAGCAAAATCGATTCAAAATTTGTAGTGAACTTCACAAGGCATGGACCTGAGGCGGGTGCCAGCATCAATGGAGAACACCACCAGAAAAGACACACAGATGTGTCAAGGAATTTTTGCTACAGTTGTCGTATTCCTCTTGTTAAAAACACTCCTGAACCACAGACAACGTCATAGGCATCTTACCTGGGCTAAGGAGAAGAACTGGACTGTTGCCCTGTGGTCCAAAGTCCTCTTTTCAGATGCGAGCAAGTTTTGTATTTCACTTGGAAACCAAGCTCCTAGAGTCTGGAGGAAGGCTGGAGAAACTCATAGCCCAAGTTGCTTGAAGTCCAGTGTTAAGTTTCCACAGTCTGTGATGATTTGGGGTGCAATGTCATCTGCTGGTGTTGGTCCATTGTGTTTTTTGAAAACCAACGTCACATGCACCCGTTTACCAAGAAATTTTGAAGCACTTCATGTTTCCTTCTGCTGACCGCTTTTTTGAAGATGCTGATTTCATTTCCAGCAGGATTTGGCACCTGCACACACTGCAGGAAAATAAAAAAAAAAAAAAGCACCAAAAGTTGGTTAAATGACTCACCAGACCTGAACCCCATAGAGACTCTATGGGGTATTGTCAAGAGGAAAATGAGAAACAAGAGACCAAAAAATGCAGATGAGCTGAAGGCCACTGTCAAAGAAACCTGGGCTTCCATACCACCTCAGCAGTGCCACAAACGGATCACCTCCATGCCACGCTGAATTGAGGCAGTAATTAAAGCAAAGGAGCCCCTACCAAGTATTGAGTACATGTACAGTAATGAACATACTTTCCAGAAGGCCAACAATTCACTAAAACTTTTTTTTTATTGGTTTTATGAAGTATTCTAATTTGTTGAGATTGTGAATTGTGGGTTTTTGTTAAATGTGAGCCAAAATCATCACAATTAAAGAACCAAAGACTTAAAATACTTCAGTCTGTGTGCATTGTATTTATTTCATTTTTTCGAGTTTCACAATTTGAGTTGAATTACTGAAATAAATGAACTTTTCCACGACATTCTAATTTATTGAGATGCACCTGTATGTGTGTGCATGTCCACACTTACCGCTACTCACATCTAAACTGGCATCTGACGGAATCGTCTCAGTGCTGTGGCACTCACACGGTTTCACACCGTCGCTATGGCCTCACAGGAGTGCACCCACTTCCCTGTAGAACAGACCCCGACACCGCTCACAGTTCCTGCCTTTAAACCCAAAGAGACAGAGTCTGCGTGTGCTTGTAGAAGGAAATGGGTGGGGGGAGGGGGAAATTGATGTCAACCTATTAAAATTCAATCATATCATAGGACTATGATTTCAAATTAAAAAACTGCAGTCTTGGGAGAAGTCCAGAGAGAGATGTGTAATTTTCTAAGGTGTCCATTTTAATGTCCTCTTTCATCCCTACCTGCCACTGTGCCTGATGCCCAGCATATGAAACAATGAACCTGTTAGCATGGCCTGATTTACTTCATTAAATGCCCATCTGTTTTCGCTCTGATGCATTATTTAGATTTTTTCTGCTCTGCTTTCTGATGCTTTCATTATATCACTACTATTTCTCCAGCTGTTGTAATGAAAAATATCTGGGTTTCTGTTAGATATGGCATATTGGAACAATACTAAATTATTTTATAAATCATGAGACAGAAATAGGTCTTAGAGGTTGACCAATATGGGTTTTTCAATAATCAACTGGGATATTTAAAGAGCAAGATGACTGATAGCCAATACATTCTGATAATCTATTCATATGTTTAAACTTTTTTTTTTTACAAAATATTTACTTAAATTTTACTCATCTTTTTGCCAAATATTTGAAACATTTGAGATATGAAACCCCTAGGGTAAAATCATTCTATTTTACATTTTTATTATATAATTTTTAAAATACAAATGTTCACTCCAAATTATAAGTGTGATGAGAGAGAGGTTAAATTGAAAACTTACATTTTATTTTACATATTTTATACAAATTATTAATGTTTTAAATTTAAAGCAGAAAATTCTAAAACCTTTAGGTTTCAATACATTTCCAAATGTAATTTTACATTTCAGATTTTCACTGTTTCACGAATAGAAACATTACAATACAGGCACACTCTGAAAAAAAATAAACATTAAATGCTGTTACCTGTGGTGTGATGTGTACAGTTATCACACACCCCTCCTCCTCCTCTAAAGTGATCTTCAGGGTGAGGATCCAGGCTGGCATTGTAGTGGCAGGAAGAGGTGTGGCCGTAGCACTGGCATGGGCGGCAGTTGTACGCCTGTACCTGATCTCCAGCTCTGAATGGCTTGTCATTGAAGAGAGGAGAGCAGCTCTCGCACTGTCGGAAAGAGTGAGAGATCAGAGCACATCTACATACATCATCTACATATACATTTATCAGCAATATCCAGATGCGACCTCAGGGTTCAATGATAAAGTCCCCACAGTCACAAATAACACAATATTTCCATATGTACAAGACAGAGTAAAATCAGCTCATTTATTATGAGTGACTTTCAACAACTGAACTATTTTAATAGAACACTTTCAACGAACGAATATCTCATAATCGAAAGTAAGAGACGAAGAGGCAACAGGAGAAAAATTAGTTTTTTGAGCCTTTACTGGTAAAGTGTTTAATTTTTGTGAATGGTCATTACAAATTACTGAGAAAATGGGAGGCATCAAATGCAATGATTAAGCAAAGGATTCCCCAGCGACTGCTCAAGCTGTGGCATAGGCTCGCTGTGTCAGACTGCTGTTTGGGCAGCCGTAGTGGGCCGTGAGCCCGGAGGGAATTGCAAATTCAGCAGGCTGGATGCTGGAAGAGCCAGACACAGACCACCCGCCACTACAGCCCTCTATGACAATCAGGGGTCTGACAACATGCCACAGGGATTTGGATTTTTACACTTTGCAGAATGTAGGTTCAGAGAGAGCAACTATAAGTGCAACAGTTTTGCAAAACTAAAGCATAAATTAGCCTATAAAAACACATCCCAGATATGAATAGGGATTAAGAGTGAAGGGAGACTGAATCTTTTGTTTTTAGCGAGAAATAAACTACATAATTAATCATTAAAAAGTCTACAATATGGTTTAGAATTTTTCAAAAGAAAATTGAAACAAACTTACATTAAGAAATTAAAAATGTCTGATGGACTTGTTTATTACAAAAACAACAGCTTTTCTCTTCACAAGATGTTAAACTGATGGACTGGAAAAGTTGTGTGGATTGTAACTATAGTCGTATTATTAGAACGTGACATTATTTTATTAATTCCTGATAGGCATCCTCATTCACATGCATGAGGATCAATCTGACGCAAAGGTCGATTCAAGCATAAACAGCTAGATTAATAACTCCGAGCAAATCAGCTGTGTCGCGCTATAACATAACCATTAACTGAAGCAAAAGCACACTTGTCAGGATGTAGATGTGTAAAAATTACATAGACACAAGATTGGCGCCAAGCTAGACGAATTTGTAAATGTTTCGCAAAGTTTTAATATGAAAATGCAAACATAGCTGCGTAATTTATAAAACAAAACTAAAAACATAGCAGACAGGAGAACAGCACATGGGCAGGTATTTGTGTGTTTGTGTTATTGTCTGCCAGTGTGTGAGGAGAGAGCTCGGGTCCAGTGGGAAAAGAGCTCGATAATACCTGCTGTGTGAAAGGCCTGTTAATGCCATGGGCTATTTCACCAGCATCGAGCCTCAGGAAAGTTCTGCGCGTGCATGGGACACCATGTTTGCGAGCATACATAATCTGACTATCAGTGGGGCTGTTGAAAATCACAAGTATAATTTAGCAATACATATGCCAAAATGGCATTCCGAGGCCCTCGCACGATGTCTACTCTATAGGTTGGCCTGCGTAGAAAAAAAATGAAGGATTGGCATGCTGAGGTCTGATTACCAAGCTTTTAAAATCAGTATTATAGATGCGTCAAGGACATCTATTAAGGTTTCATAAATGACCTGAATATGTACTTCATAGTCATATTATGATCATGATATTTACGTGTGACTGTCACGAGCCGGGTTCAATGAACCTTTCGTCTGGGGCTAGCATGAGAGTCACCACTCTCGCAAATGCTCATATGACTCATCGCACTAGGCCCGACATTAGAGGTAAGGTGATACGCCGGGGGGGGGGGGGGGGGGGGGGTTCCAAGTCTAAATGTATTCATATGCACCACCCGACTACATATCGCCAGCATACCCAGCTACTTGCACTCCGATGACACACACACAGTTGATTGCACAGCACTGTTTGCTCACAGCTGTTATCACTCACACATCCCTTATTTAACTCTCACTCTGATCCCATTCCACTGCCGAGTATTGTAGGCCTATGCGTTTATCACTCTCTTAGGGATAGCTACTCTACGGAGCCGGTTTCCTTTCGTTAGTCTTTGCCTAGTCTTGCCTGGTCTGTGTCCTCGTCTTCTGATTATTGCCGGTCTACTTCGGATTGCCTCTCTCGTCTTGCCCTGTTCGGATACTGTTTGCCCCTGCCTGGACCTTTGCATTGTTATTGGATAACCCCCCGTGTCAAGCCCTCTGGATATTGTTAGCCACTTATCGACCACGCCCGTTTTTGATTACTCTTCTGTCTTGCCCTCATTATACCTGTTTGCCATTGTTCGACCCTGCCTGTGTACTACGTCTCTTTAATAAAGCTCGCACATGGATCCACACATCTCACGTCTCGTCAGCCCTGTTACAGAATACTTGGCCATACAAGGATCCAGCAGCTTCTCAGATGGACATTGGCCAGGTATGGATGTGGCGAGAATATTGTTAGCCCTTAAACAGGGCACACGATCTCTGGAAGGGTATATCACGGAATATTTGGCTTTAGCTACAGGCTCAGAATTACCGGACTGCCTTTTAATTTACTTCTTTTGTAGTGGCCTTAACCAGCCAGTAAAATCACGAGTGATCTATGAGGGTTCTCGCTCGTCTCTACGTGATTTTATGGACTATGCCCTATTGTCTATTGGTTCAGGGTTCACTGTGGATATCGCGGAGAAACGCGACCCCGAATTCACTCGTTTTATGGCGGCCGCTCTAGAACACGCTCACAAGATGGCGGTGACAGCGGAGCCCGATCGCAAAATTGCGGACACAACAGCACCCCGTTATGTCACAGCTGCCAAACGTGAGTCAAGTCTAGTCACAACAGATCTTCCTGAGTCGAGTCTAGTCACAGTTGATCGTCATGAGTCAAGTCAAGTCACAGCTGATCTTCGTGAGTCAAGTCAAGTCACAGTTGATCATCATGAGTCAAGTCAAGTCACAGTTGATCTTCATGAGTCAAGTCAAGTCACAGCTGATCTTCATGAGTCAAGTCAAGTCTCAGCTGATCTTCATGAGGCCAGTCAAGTCACAGCTGATCTTCGTGAGGCAGGTCAAGTCACAGCTGATCTTCATGAGTCTAGTCAAGTCTCAGCTGATCTGCCAGAGCCTCGTCACGTCTCAGCTGTTCATCCAGAGCCTCGTCACGTCTCAGCTGTTTGTCCAGAGTTTCGTCACGTCTCAGCTGATCATCCAGAATCACGTCACCTCACAGCTGACATCCAGAGTCCTGTCACGTCACAGCTGGTCATCCAGAGTCATGTCACGTCACATCTGATCATCCAGAGTCCCGTCACGTCCTGTCTGTTGCACCCAGATTATCAAGGTCAATCCTTCGGTATCCCAGTCTGGTATCCAGTGTGAGGGATGCACCGCTGGTGTCTGCATGTGCAGCTGGTATCCCCAAACCCACTCAATTTAGCCCTACTGTTCCTCAACTGATTCCCCTGTCTGAAGCGCTTCCCTTGATGGGGATCGCTTTTTGGTGTGTTTGGGCTGCGTACACAACCACTGAACCTCCTGAGATGGTGGTGCTCCAGAGGTGGCGGCTGAGGCTGCAGAACCCTCCTAGGCAGCGGCGCTCGCTTTGGCTCCTGGTATGGTGGTGGCGCCCAGCAATGCACTTTCAGCCTGTCATGTCACGGTCGAAGGAACCGTTGCTGAACTCTGTACCGATACGGTTAAACGAATATTATGAACTCTCCCTGTTTCCTGCTGGTATTACTGTATAACCCCCAGAGGTGGCGGCATTCGCTGCAGAACCTCGAGAGGTGTCAGTAGTATCCACTTGTGAACTCTCTGCCTGTCCTGTCATGGTTATGGAGGCCGTCTGTGAATTCTCTGCCTGTCCTGTTCCAGCCAAGGAGGCCGCCTATGAACTCTCTGCCTGTCCTGTTCCTGCCAAGGAGGCCGCCTATGAACTCTCAAGCCTGTTCTGTTCCGGCCAAGGAGGCAGTCTATGACTCTCGTCCTGTTCTGTTCTGGCCAAGGAGGCCGCCTATGAACTCTTCGTCTGTCCTGTCACGGCTATAGAGGCAGTTTACGAACTCCCTGCTTGTCCTGTCACAGCTATGGAGGCCGTCAGTGAACCCTCGGTCTGTCCTGTCACTGCTATGGAGGCCGTTTGTGAACTCTTTGTCTGTTCTGTCACGGCTATAGAGGCCGTTTACAAACCCTCTGCTCATCCTGTCACAGCTATAGAGGCTGTTTACGAACTCCTTGCTTGTCCTGTCACGGCTATAGAGGCCGTTTACGAACTTCCTTCTTGTCCTGTCACGGCTATGGAGGCCTTCTGGGAATCCTCATCCTGTCCTGTCATGGTTATGGAGGCCGTTTGTGAATTCTTTGCTTGCTTTGTTTCGGTCAAGGAGGTCGTTTGTGAACTTTTGTCTTGTTCCGACCCAGCCAGGGAGGCTGCCCCTTAACGCTCAGTCTTGTCTATCAACCCGAATGTTCTGTCTGTGTTGTATGTCTCTGCTCTCTCATTGTTACAGTCTCCGCCTTGGTCTCCTGGTCGGTGTGGTTCACCGGGGTGGGGGGGGGGGGGGGGTGCCTGTTTCCTTCCTCCGCCGTGGTGGTCTGTCTGGCCTGGTGGTCCTCTGCCCCGCCATGGTGGTCTTCTGCTCCGCCGTGGTTGTCCTCTGCTCTGCCGTGGTGGTCCTCTGCTCTGCCGTGGTGGTCTACTGTCTGGTTCTGGTGGTCTTCTTCTCCGCCGTGGTGGTCCTCTGCTCCGACGTGGTGGTCCTCCGCTCCGCCGTGGTGGTCCTCTGCCCCGCCGTAGGGATCTTCGGTCCCCCCCCCTGGGTTTTTTCCCGCCTGCTCTGCTGTGGTGGTCCTCAGCTCCACCTGTACTGCCGGCTCCACCCTGGCTCCCTGCTCCACCAGCTCTGCCTCAGTCCCTGGTCTCTCAAATCCTTGGACCTGGCCCTCCGTCCCTACCCCTGTTCCGCCTCCACTCCACCACCCACCTGGATCGTATAGTGTTTGGAGCATCTGGAAGCCGCTCCCTGAGGAGGGGGGGGCTATGTCACAAATCCGGTCTATGAACTTCCGTCTGCTAGCCATCAGAGGTCCCCTTCCCTTTCAATTGACTCTCCACACACACTGTTTTGCCATATCCTCCCGGACTCAATATCCCATCATCCGCGCACGGATGACACACACACAGTTGATGCCAGCACTGATGCACACAGCTGTTATCACTACACATCCCCTATTTACTCTCACTTGATCTCCATTCCCTGCCGAGATGAATGCGTTTTATAATATAATATATATAATATATTCAACAGATGTATTAAATACAGCTAATTAAACTAGAATACACACTAAATTCTATAGTAAAGTCCCAAAAACAGCAATGAACGACAAAAACAGACATAAAATGTCTCACAGAGTCTCAAATAATCAGTGAATCATTCTAATCATTCTAAAATCACACATATCGTTTCATTCAGGTGGTTCAGGTAAATCAAATGGTTCAAAAGGTGGCCATTAACCGTCCAAACAAAGTTATTTATTAAAATGAATGCTACATATGAAGAGTGAAGTTTTTAGAAGAGAATCTATGCAATTAATCTGTTAGTAATGTCACCACTTTTACCCAGCTACACTCCTCTCCATGCTGGTAATTAGGATCTGACCTCAGTGGTCTAGAAGACACACTCTTACACAGAGACAGAAGATGAAGATTTGTTAATAGACATTCTCTGAATGGCTTCTGAGGGCTGAATGATGTGGAATGTGGCTGAGGCATTAACAGGACACTTCGAAATGTTCTCTGTGGAACGTGAATGATATGAATGTCCCACATCACATACATGTGACCTCCAACACTGCCTTCCCCACTCAGTGATAATCAGTTTAGTCAATGTGCACTGAAGATGAGAAATAAGACACCAGCAGCACTTTCACAGGCTCTGGCTGGAATATTACGAGGAAGCAAACATTAGTAGGGCCAGCCTAGATCTGTGTCTCAGAGCTAGTAAGCAAACACAGCAGATAGCTCCGGGGCAGGTGGCAGTCCCTCCTCGAAGCCAGGTGTTTGGGTCTAGGGGCGTTTAGGGCAGTGAGACAACTCATATTTATCATGTTTACACACACACACTTTTCAGCATGTACGTGTTAGATGTGGCCCTTGTTTGTTTCGGTGAAAACAACAATAGTAGCAGCAGTAGAGAGAGTGTGTCGTGTCTGGCCCTGAATACTGCATGACATCTGGTGAATAATTTAAATCACCAGACATCAGGTTTAAAAGTTTAATCCTGGGACTTGCTCCCAATGTTCAGAATTTTATGCAGCGATCTGGACAGTGAGAGATTCCAGAGAAGATGGAGAATACTGAAAAGACTACTGGCTTTTATTTTGCAAAAGCAGTTCTTCAAATACAAGAAGTTTAAACCCAACTATGTTTTTCAGTAGCGTGACAGTTACTGCTGTCAAACAATGTGGCTTGTTTTGCCAACAAAGGTCTGTCTAAAGCAATCAAAAGTTACAAATATGCTTTTAATGTCATATGCTTTGCTAAAGTTATAAATCAAATGCTCTCTCCTAAATGGTCTTTTTTTCAAATGTAGTGTCAGAAGGTCTGATTCGATCTAGTAATTCAGTTCATTCTAAATGGACCCGTCTATTGAATTAGTTTGTCTAAATGGTCCTGTTTATCATATCACAGTAATGTCTGACTCATTTTAATGAATCTGTTTGCTTAAAAAGGCCCTCTCTCTAGAAATCTGATTCATTCTAGTGAACCGGTTTACCCAAAAATTCTCTACAATGTGGTGTCGTAAAGTCTGATTCATTCGATTGAATCAGTTCACCCCAAAAATGGACCCTTCAAATGCAGCATTGAAAACTCAAATCTAGTGAACTAAATCACTCTAAACTTTATTCTCCCTCAGGTATGTAGCGTGAGAAGGTCTGATTCATTACAGTAAATCAGTTTGGACTCACTGAACCTTTCTCTAATATTTAGCACCAGAAAATCAGCAAATCAGGTGCTCTCTGGTTAATGAAAATGTATACACTGTATGTATGTATGTATGTATGTATGTTGTATTATTATGCATGCATGTATGCATGCAGTGTGTTTATAATATATATATCCTCTATACACTACACTATCGTTCAAAGGTTTGGGATCAGTAAGACTTGTAATGTTTTTTAAAAGAAGTCTCTTATGCTCATCACGGCTGCATTTATTGATCAAAAATACAGAAAACAACAGTAATCTTGCAAAATGTCATTACAATATAAAATAATGTTTTCTATTTTAATATACTTTAAAACATAATTTATTGCTGTGATGCAAAGCTGAATTTCCGTCAGCCATTACTCCAGTATAAAGTGTCACATGATCATCTAATATGCTGATTTATTATTATAATTATCAATGTTGGCAACAGTTGTGCTGCCAAATATATTTTTTTCAGGATTCTTTGATGAATGAAAAGTTTAAAAGAACAGCATATTCAAAATAAATCTTTTCTAACAATAAAAATCTTTGCTGTCACTTCTTATCAAGTTAACACATCCTTGCTGAATAACAGTTTAAATTTGATTTCAAAAAAAGAAAGAAATACAAATTTTACTGCCCCAGACTTTTGAACGGTATGTTTTTGTTAGAAAATATTTATATTTTAAATAAATGCTCTTCTTTTTAAACTTTTATATTCATCAAAGAATCCTGAAAAAAGTATCAACAGGTGCCCAAAAAAAATATTAAGCAGCACAACCGTTTCCAGCACTAATAATAAATCAACATATTACAATGATTTCTGAAGGATCACTGTGACACTGAAGACTGGAGTAATGGTTGCTGAAATTCAGCTTTGGCATCACAGAAATAAATTATATTTTAAAGTATATTAAAAATAGAAACCATTATTTTATATTTTATATTTTATGTTTTTTCTGTATTTTTGATCAAATACAATGCAGCCTTGATGAGAATAAGAGACATCTTTAAAAAACATTACAAGTCTTACTGATCCCAAACTTTTGAGCGATAGTGTGTGTGTGTGTGTGTGTGTGTTTGTGTGTGTGTGTTTGTTGGGACCCTGGACCCCAAAAATGTTTTCGAAATTGAGATTTGAATAAATAAGCTTTCCATTGATGTTTTGTTTGTTAGGATAGGACAATATTTGCTGAGATACAACTATTTGAAAATCTGAAATCTGAGGGGCAAAAAACTCTAAATATTGAGAAAATTGCCTTTAAAGTTGTCCATATGAAGTTCTTAGCAATGCATATTACTAACAAAAAAATAAGTTTTAATATATTTACAATAGGAAATGTACAAAATATCTTAATGAAACATGATCGTTACGTATAAAAGAAAAATCAGTATTTTTGACCCATACAATGTATTTTGGCTATTGCTACAAATATACCCCGCGACTTAAGACTGATTTGTGGTCCAGGGTCTATATATATATATATATATATATATATATATATATATATTATATATATATATATATCTTATCTATAATAATTCCTGTATAAAGCCCTTTGTGGCACTTTAGCGCTTATTTTTTTATCTCTTAAAGGGGTCATCGGATGCTCATTTTGCACAAGTTGATATGATTCTTTAGGGTCTTAATTAAAAGTCTATAACATACTTTGGTTAAAATTTCTCAATGTAGTGTAAAAACACCTTTTTAAACCTGTCAAAATCAGCTCTGTTTTTTATCAAGCCATTATAGTCCATGTTGCTTTAAATGTTAATGAGCTCTGCTGGCCCCGCCCCTCCCTTTCGAGCTGCTCTCAGAGAGACCGTTTACTTTTAGCCGCATTCATCGTGAAACTTTCTAATTAGTGCATTATTAGGAAAGGTGATTTGCAAAGATTCATAAAAAACCCTTATAATCACTTCTTTTGTAGATGAGGCTGGATCACAAATGATTCGAGCGAACATATATGCATTTAGGCTGATCGGGAGTGGCGCATTCACTTCTAAGTGAAAGAAACGTTAATCCTCTGTGTCTTCAGCAGCTCAGATGTCGGGAGTAAATGACGACTGATATGTTCATTATTACATCCAACAACAAAACACATCAATCGCTTATGAGACATACTTGTCTTCCCCTGCACCGGAGTCGACACAATGGCGGACTGATGACAGCTCACTCAGGGTGGGTCTAAGGTAAGACACCAGTCCAGTCTGTGCTGAAACACTACTGTCAATCAACTATCGTGGGAGGGGCCTGTACAGAACTACAATCTCAGAACAGCCTGGTTTGAGAAAGGGGATTTTAAAACAGGGATTTAAAAAAAAAAACTGGATGGATTTTTATAATTATAGGATGGATGTGTACACACACTTCCAACATACATTTATGTTCAAACAACTTGAAAAGTGAATTTTGCATCCGATGACCCCTTTAAATTATGAGTAGCGTGGCAAACTACAGTTTTAAAGTAGCTTCCCAACATTGGCATTTCTGAAAAGTGTGAGTACTGGAGCCTTATGTCATCAGAGCTTTCCTTGAGATATAATTACCTTTGCTGGACTCATCATCAAGACACCCAGGGGCTGATGGGACAAAACGATTAGAGGATTGCTGCCCACAAAACCACTTCCTTCTCTTCTTCCCTTTTCTTTTTTCCACTACTTCTAGCTCTTTTCATCAGGAAACTGGAGCTGTGCGTGAATGATTTTTCTGTCTCTTGTTTTCCTCTTCCTCCTCCTCCTCCTCCTCTCTCACTGCTTTTTTTTTCTCTCTGTCATTCCATTAAGGCCTATTTTTGCTGTTCATTAAAGAGGACTCTTGCACGTCATTAAAGGGAAGTGGTTAATTAATAGGGGGCCTCCCCTGCGGGACTCACATTAGCTCCGTGTGTGGCTCTCTGGGAGGCAGGCGCACCGGTACGGACTCACACTAGTGTCACAGCTGTCTGCATGGCCATGGCACTCACACCTACGGGGACAAAGACACACAATTAGAAGCCACATCCTTCTGGAGAACCTTCATTGCTGTTCTTCTCATACATCTGATTGACTCTGGATTTACATTAATACAATAAACAGAAATAGGGTGAGATCGAAGAATTAGTTCAAAGAACAGGATGTGATGATAATGCAGATTATGTTTATATAATTTGAGTTAATTTTGCACTAAAATTGAAAGGACGCATTAAAGTATGCATGAAATAACAAAAATAACATGAAAATTTTTTTTTTTACATGTTATATTTAACAAATTAAATGTAAAAAAAAAGGTATGGCAGAACATGATTTTATACAGTGGGAACTGACTGGCTGAAAAATAAAAGGGCTTGGTGAATTTTTTCATATTCTATTATTTTTATTTATATTTTGATAAAAAAATTAACACGCAATCCTTTTCCTTCTTTTTCTCTTTTTTTTTGGAATAACATTCAAGGACCATTTTAGGCCATATTAAGAAAAATCTCTCCGCCATATCCCTGCTGTAATTTTATGTTGACATGAAACTCGTCTGATGTCAAATGAGTTGCAGGAAGTGTACCTCTCTCCTCGTATCTCTCTCTCTCTCTCTCTCTATAATAGATATAGATATAATAATAAAAAAAAAAATTATATATATATATATATTAATATATATCTATATATATATATATATATATATATATATATACATATATATATATATATATAATCAATAGAACTTCTCTATAGTTGATTTAAAACTACATTTTTCTGATCCATTTTAAGGCCTCTTGGAAATACATAGCAGGTTTCAACAAATCAACAGGGTTAGCAACATCAACAGCACCTGACAAAATCTTTCTCTTCCCTTTTCACATTCTCTAGATCTCTCTATCAGACTTTCATTCCTTCATTCTCTCTGTGCATGGTTAATAGGACGTTCACATTCAACATTTATAAATGCCAGTGGAAATATCATCGGCGTGTCGTAATGTACAACAGCAGACCTGACAGGTCTCCATCAGACGGAACACGCACCTGCAGGTCACCTCTTTAATTATTCATTCTCAAGGGCCCTTATTCGGCTCTCTCTAAAAGCAGCACCCTTCACCAACGTTACTCAAACAAACAACGTAACAAGCAAACAAGAGAGGAGGAGAGTAGAAAATAAAGAGGGTTGTCGTTATTGCTGGAGGTTATTACCGTATGAGCGCAAAGCAGACACTAATGCTCTCAGACACAGCTTGACACCCTGTCAGAATACCTCAAAGGCTGAATTTACGCACATTTTAGTCCCCAAACACACATACATCCTCTTCTCAGCCTCTTGCGGGTTTGAACTGTCAGTCTCCCTAGGGGGGTGAATCCACTACTGTTTACTCTCTGCCTTTGTTTCTCAGGCGAAGCTGTTGCGATATCTCAGAGAGTGAAAGAAGAGAGCCGTACAGGAAAAAAAAGAGAGAAAAGGTGGGGAGGACAGGGGACACCTCTGAATGTCAGAGGATGATGAGATTTCACAGTCTCTAAATCTCGATTTCGTCTGTGCCAGTTTAACTAGCTCTTAATTAAAGCTGCCTTCTCTCGCTCACTCAGACACGCTCGCACAGCGAGAGTGAGCCAAGTTACAGCTGCCTGCATAATGACATAATTACCATAGTCGTAAGAACAGTGGCTGTTTAATGTCTGAAGGTATACATGCATATAACACCATGTCTCAGCTTCTGAAGAGACAAAAGAACAGATTCAACATTCTTGAGAGACGCAGAAGAACATTTCAAGACTGATTAGCTGAAGCCTCCGAGAGAAAGAACACAAGTTCTGAAGTTTTCCTGCCAGTGATTTCCAAATGTGGTGCCCACACTGTAATTACAAGACCATTAACGGGAAGACAAGATATGTGTTAAACATGGCATTGCTCTCTGTGGTTAATAACAGACATGTCATCGAGCCCCTAGTTGTGTCAAACTAGCAAACATCATTTGTCTGCCATGTCCACTTGGTCTTGAACCTAAGAAGTCTTTCGCTTTCATCAAAGTCTGAATTATCCTGCCTTACACACCTACTGATTTTCTCATCAAACACAGAAATCCAATCAAATTATGGGGCAAAAAGGGGAGATTGTGTTGTGTGACAGTTGATTGGGGTTGACGGGTGTCAGGGTGCTGCTGGGCTCGGACCTGCCACTGATGGTGATCTCGTCCACGGCGTAGTAGCGATGACGGAAAGGAACCGCGGGATCTTGGGTGTGGTACTGGGCGTGGAGGTGGATTCTCACATGCGTGGCTCTTACAAATTCCTGCAGGGCGGCACTGTTGTAGAAGTCATTGTAGCCCGGTCGCAGGTTCGGCTCGGGTGTCAGCATGCTAAAGGTGATATTTCCGCGGGAGAAAGGTATGTTGCTGATACAAAAGACAGACAAAGAGCACAAATTTAAGTTTGCAGTTGTTAAAAGAACATTCAGGTTGCCTTTGAAGCAGTGGTTCTCAACCAAAGGGCCAGGATCAACTAGGTGGACTCAGCACTCTTCCAGAGAGACCAAAAAATTGGTTAAAATCAGACAAAATTAGTTAAAATTTGACAAAAAATTAGAAAAATGGCTAAACATATTCTATTTTTTATTTTTTTTAAACCTGGGTACTCTATATGAAGGAGTTTTTAAATTGTAATTTCCAGACCAGAAAAGATAATGGAAAACTTTATAATGAATATTATTTTAAAAGGATATGCAAAGCTCTAAAATACTTTTCAGGCTGAAATAGCTATTTGTGAATAAAAAAAAATAATAAAAAAATATCTTAATTTTTTGGGTGAATGACCCCTTTAAAGTGATACAAACATAAAATGTACCCTATATTATCCAACTGACTAAAAAAGAAAGAGAAAAAGGAATAATATTCCTGCATCTTAAGCTTTGAGTGATTGAAAGAGAGAGATTTTCAAGTCTTGACAGGGTAACATGTTGTCAGGTTGAAAATGAAACGTGTCACAAGCTACTGAAATGAACAAACATCAAAGAAATTGGAAAAGCAAAGGTCTTTTCTTTGCATCTCAGAACTACTGAGAGGAAATTTCACTAAAACAGGTTTAAAATATAGTTTAGTGATATGGGGTTTCAAAGGGAGATTTCTCGAAGGGCAGAAATAAATGGGGTGAATTAGAGAGTTATCAAGGTCTTATCAGGGGGCAGGACAGGCTACATAGCCCCTACTGCATTATTCGCTCTCAAGAAAGATCCACAGAGCACTTCTGCACGTTTCAGCCCTAATACTGGTAGACTTAACCGGGACAAACCTGTGTGAGGAAAGTCTTTCGTCCCCATCTCTCTCTCCTCCATCTACCTGTGCTCTCTGTGTCTCTCTTTTCCCACATGCTCCGATGTGACATGTCTGAAGAGTCTAAGTGCAGACCCTTGCGCCACTGGCCTAAAGCTTTTGTTTGTAAACTAAAATATTCAGACAGGTAGTGAAACATCTGGCCAGTATGGCGTTCATCCAAACTGGACCAAACTTAGCACGAGGTACAGCTAACATTTTAAACATATTCATCATGACCCAACTTAAAATGTAGTGTGATACAGTGATATACTAAATTAACTTTGATTAATTTTGTGATTCAAGAACATTGAAGAGTTCTTCAATAAAAACAACAGTTATTGAGGGGGGAAATTAATATGAGTGTTTTCACAATTAGATTATTGATTTTATTTTAAAGTAAAGTATTATTTAATATTTTAAAGGGGTCATATGATGTTGCTAAAAAGAACATTATTTTGTGTATTTGTTATAATGAAATTTGTTTATGCGGTTTAAAATTTTAAAACTCACTCTATATAAAATAAATACAACTTCTGTGAAAAAAAAACCTCTTCAAATCTGTGTATTCAGTGAATGGACTTATTAACACTGCCAATTTTCTCCATATTTTAATGTTTCCACCTATCGTTTGCGGCTCTGAGATTCGTGGTCCAGCTATGAAATTACAGAGGGACAAGCAATAGTAAATCAATGGGGGAGTATTTTCAAATGACAGAAAAATTGACCAATCATATCTTTCCTCTAAATGGGCGGGCCTTGTTATCACTAACTTTATGACAAGTTCCGCCCGCTGTGGGGATCTCTCGGGGAAAAAAAAATATATAGCTGATAAACAGTGTTGGCAGTAACGCATTACAGAAGTAATAATATTACAGTAGTATATTACTTTTTGCTGTAACGCAGTAATATAACGCATTACTAATAAAATTTGGGTAATATTATTACTCGTTACAATCTCAGTAACGCAAGTTACAACAACATATTTTAACTCAAAATTAAGTGGTGAATTTACTAACACCGCAAAACAGCACCAGAGAAAAAATTCCGCGGGTAAAATAGTTTGTCTATTTCCTGTTGCTGGAATTAGATGGTTGAGATGACTGCAGAGATGGATTCTACATTTGTGAGATGGACACACTCCTGTTATTTTCAGTTCATCGGAGAAAAGGATAAGAATGCATAGTCAGGTGCAATATGTGCGACACCAAACTCTCAACATGGAGAAATATCACGAGTAAAACCTGGAAACATCTGGACTGGTGCCACTAACACTAAGCTATCGGAGAGAGCTGCGGGGTCGGAGAAGTGAAAAAAGACGGTGGACGAGCGCAGACAAGTAACAAAAATTAAGTTTAACTAAAAATAACAAAATCTGTATTTATTAAATCATAGTCTTTATATAAAATGAATGAATATGCAACTATTTGACTGAAGGGGTCATATGATGCGGTTTCAAGTTTTCTTTTCTCTTTGGAGTGTACAAGCTGATTGTGCATAGATAAGATCCCTAAAGTTGCAAAAGATAAAGTCTCAAAACAAAAGATATATTCTTTATCAAAGTTAAGACTCTGCCACGCCCCCCTAAAATGGCTCATTCTAACACGCCCCCACATATCTACCTCACTATGTGGGAATATTAGCATAATGCCGCCCAAATGTTCACGCAAAGAAAGAAGGCGTGGTTTCAGTAACCACAGTTAAATGTTGAAGCAGCCATGTCAGGGAGAAGCTGTGTGTTTTTGTGCGAAAGCAAAAGCACTTTATTTGGCCTTTCCCGAAAGTAAATGCATTTAGGAATCTTTAAGATTACTTAAACAGAACAGCAATGCATTTTATGGAAGACCGTTTTGTGAACCTAGGAGAGGAGGTAATTCAGAATCAGCTACTGTTTTGTTAATAGTTTAAGTATTTGCTATCGACTGTTCAAATGAGGAGTTTTGCGCAGTAGTGGTGGTGGCACGCGATGCGAGCTGACAGAGAGAGAGAGAGCGAGAGAAAGCACGAGAGAGCGAGAGAGACATTTTGGAAGTAACTTGCCCAACACTGCAGATAAACTAATTAGCTATTATTCACGTCACGATGGAAGCCGCAAATAAGGTAAGTGAGGACATTTACTAGGCCGCTGAGCCAATAATAATATTATTTATTATAAACACTGCTTGTTTGTCATGAAGTGTCTGTCGCTAATTTGTTCTGTTTCAGCGTTGTCATGATGTGTTGTCTTAACACATTACATTTGTTGGTTTTGTGTGATGGGACGGAGGAGTGGGCTGTACGTTGTGCCCGTGAAGTGCAGATATTTGTAATGAGGATTTGCATCTGACTTAAATTTAGCTGTTTTATTTTGGTAATATCAGTCACTCTCGCTGTGCTGTTTTGTTGCGGTCGCATATCGGACAAGAAGCACAGTGGTGCCCCAGTGCAACACGCAGGGCCGTTTCTAGCCAATTGACGCCCCTAGGCGAAATCCCTTTCCCCCCCCCCAACACCCAAATTACAGTGGGGCCAAATCAGTATTTGAACACTGCTGATTTTCCATTTCAACTTACAAAGAAGGGCGAGATCTGTAATTTTCCTCGTAGGACACCCAACTGGGAGAGACAGAATCAAAAAACAAATCCCAGAAAAATCACATTGATGATTTTAAATAATTAATTCCATTTTATTGCATGAAATAAGTACTTGATCACCTACCAACCAGCAAGAATTCTAGCTCTCACAGACCTGTTAGTTTGTCTTTAAGAACCCCTCCTATCCTCCACTCATTACCTGTATTAATTGCACTTGTTTGAACTTGTTACCTGTATTAAAAGACACCTGTCCACACACTCAATTAATCAGACTCCAACCTCTCCACTATGTGCAAGACCAAAGAGCTGTCTAAGGACAACAGGGACAAAATTGTAGACCTGCACAAGGATGGGGATGGATTAAAAGGAAATAGGCAAACAGCTTGGTGAGAAGGCAACAACTTTTGGCGCAATTATTAGAAAATGGAAGAAACTCAAGATGACTGTCAATCTCCCTCGGACTAGGGCTCCATGCAAGATCTCGCCTCGTAGAGAATCAATGATCCTGAGAAAGGTGAGGGAACAGCCTAGAACTACACGGGAGGACCTGGCCAATGACCTGAAGAGAGCTGGGACCACAATCTCAACGGTTACCATTAGTAACACACTACACCATCATGGATTAAAATCCTGCATTGTGGGCAAGGTCCCCCTGCTCAAGCCAGCACATGTCCAGGCCGTCTGAAGTTTGCCTCCCTGACAAATTAACAAACAGAAACTGCAATACAATAACACTTGATTAATTGCCAAAGTTGCTCAAACTCCCTCTGGTGCCATTCTCTTTTGATAACATCTTTGATGTGGGGGAATTTTAGAGATTTCATGTTCTACACAGAGCTACCAAAAAAAAAAAAAAACCCCCAGCAAAATAAAACAGAAGCCTTGGGGATGCTAATGAGCATGCAAGGACTCTCGCAGGTGAAAAAAAAAAAAATGGAGAAAAAGAAAAAAGATCACATTCATAGTAAATCAGTTTCACCCAAGCAATCTGTACTAAACAAGTGAAGTCAAATGAGTGCATGTTTATGTAGAGGGAGGGAGAGAGAGAAATATTCAAGGTGATTAAACCCGGTGAGAGATGGAGAGGGAGTTGATTAAACCAGACTTCAAACAATGATTCAGCTGCAAATTTACCGTGCAGCAAGCTCAGGAGAGGTGGCACGTTGTTTGTGTGTGGATTTTCAAAGCCTCATAAAAATGACTACAAAATTGTTTAAAAAAAAACAAAGCGCTTTCTAGCCTTTGCTACTAAACTACAGGTCTGGCAAATCGCACAAACCGATCGCCTGGAAGCCAGTCTCTGCAATCGATCCATGCAATCTTCTGTTTGCGCTTCTAGAGCGCCGGGGTCGCAAGGTTCTGACCTGCTGGGGCCCCTCACGTCGAGGAAATAAAAACGGTTACTTGTGGAAGACATTGCCTCTAACTCAGGTTTTGCAGGGTGAATCCTCTGAAAAAGTGTGCAGTAAATCTTGAGTGTGAGTGCTGCTAATGTCTGCTGTGTGTGTGAAAGTATGAGTGTCTTACCCGCTATCAGTAAACAGAAACTCAAGGTGCGTCATGTGCACTTCCCAGAGAGGGATGCTGTACCGCTGAGCCAGAGAACGAGAGATCCCATACACACTCTCATTCAATGTCCTACATAGAGAGAAAGAACAGATGAAATGATAGAACGGAAGATATATAGAATGACAAGACAGACAGATAGATAAACAGATAGATATGCATAGACAGACAGACACAGACAAGACAGATAGATAGATAGACGCTCATTTCGAATGCAACATTTTTCATGAAACTTTTTAGACCAACTAAGCTCAATTTTTAATTAGGTCAATTCATCTTGCTAATCACGGCCAAATTGGCAGACCCTCAAAGGCCAGGCGTAACATATTCCTATAAATTCAGATCTGTCTTGCTCTGAAAGAACGATTTGATCCCTTTTCTGGCTGCTCTTGCAAATCAGATCTGCCCTGAGCTGCTGGAACTTCATTCTGCAGTTCCTACAGTAAGTACTGAACGTTGCCAATTCTTGCTATACCTCAGTCACCCCAGACCCGTGATTCCAGTGCTCACAAAACTGAGTCTCATGCTCCGTAAAGCCAGAACTCTGGTTTGGATCAAAAGATCAATCCTGAAACATGAGCTTTTATTCCAGAGACCAGCGGAAAAATCATACTCAAAGGACAGACAGATTAAAAGTTGTAGGATGTGTGTCATTCTCTTTCAACTCTGGACACATTCTTTGTGAATGCCAAGCGTCTGCAAAGTTGTAATCTACAGAAAAGGTCACTTCATACTTTCCATTTATGTCACATTAGAGATGACATTACCATTATTCTAAAATGTGAAAAATATTTTAAAAAATCAAAGACGAGTAGCTATCTTAATTTAAAAAGTATATGTTTTTGTAAAAGTATACAGTATGTTTTTGTGTGTGTGTGTGGTACACAGTACTTACTCAGCCAGACCCAGAATAGTTTCTTTCTTGTACTGGTTGTCGCTGCTAAATCTCTGGAGATCAACTCCACGGCCGAGTCCCTGTAGCACCTGAGCTTGAGTAAAGTCTGTCAGTCTCTCACTGTATAGTCTTAACTGACCAATCAGGACCTGCAGTTCCTCATCCCCCCAATCACATCCAGCGTGGTCTGTCACATGCTTGGTCACAAGACGAATAAGCTCTCTAGGATCAGCCTACATAGAAACAAAAATCAAAGAATCAATACTATTTAAAAGGAGCAGCGAGTAAGACTGCAACAAAAGTGCTTAACTATGCAAAGCAGAATCTTTCACATCCTATCCATGAAAATGAATTGTACAGTGACAACACATATTCACAGTCTCCGATCCAATACCAATCAACTTATTCAACCATAAAACTTTCTATTTCCAAAATTAAACTAAATTGCGAATCTCAGATTCATAATGTGGTCTCACACTTCTCGACCTTTACAGTATATTGCCTCATTACTACTGTACACCATTGTAATCGTTATGCTAAGTAAGAATTTGAATTCAGTGTAATCTAGTTTGCCATGAGGAGAAATGAGCAGGTTAAGAGCCTTGACAGAAGAACGGAATCGAGAATGATTACTCACTAATCTATATGGAAATTATTACAACGGCATGTCATAAGTGTGATAACAGACTCTGATAATGGGAAGCTGTGTGGGATTGTGTATTGTTGAACTCTGACCATGTTCTGAGCTGACAATACGGACAGAAAAAAAGACAGTTTAGAGGTAAAGAAAAAGGTACAAGAAAATAAAAAAACATGAAAAGAAATGGAGCACAACGACAGACAGGCGTGTTAAGCAAGATAAAACACAGAGCAGGATAGAAGGATGAGAGAGAGATAGAAAATACAGTGGAGCGAGGAAAAGACATGAGGAGTGGTATCTAGGATGAACTAGTTTTGATTTTAAAAATAATTCATTGTAAACAAAAATAGTTTATGGTAATGTTAAATACAATTTTAATTAGCATATATTCAATGGTAATGTTAATAAACAATTATATTTAAAATTTTTCAATTAATATTAAATATATTATACTATAAGATTATAATATTATAAATTAAATATTATACTGTAATTAAACACCTAATTATATAATCAATACAGTAAAAAAAACATTGAAATTGGTTAGACATTTAAGATATGGATTTAAAGCATTTTAATTCTGCATGTCCTCTTTTAATGGTTTCAATTTCTTGCAGGCAATAATTCACAGTAAAAATAAAGTGATCCCAGCACAATCCATGTTCATCACGGTTGTTTTTTTTTTTTTTTTACAATTATCTCTAGACTAGTATTGTGTTTGTTTATGTTGAATTAGCTTTTCAATTGTATACTTCAGTTTATGTTTTAGTAATTTTGTTATGTGCTTGTTTTGTTTTGTTCTTTTTTAATATATTTCTATTTAGATTTAATGTATTTTTATGTCATGTCATGTAATCATTTTAGCAGTTCAACTTGAACTTATGTCAGATATTTTAGGTTTTTCATATAATATTTCAATTTTATTTTACCTTTATTTCAAATAACTGAAAATTATTTTTAATAGTTTTAAAAATTATTAAACAAAGTTTAAAAATAATTTGCATGCTGGCATCTTCTACTCTGGTTACTTCTACCAACTGCCACATGAATCTAGGCACAGTTTTATGGTTAGCTGTCCATGACCAGAACAGACCTGTGACTCATTTTTAGGTCCCCGGTTGAGAGCCACTGATCTGTGGGATGCAGAAAAGAGATGTGATGGATGGATATGGCAAGCATTTGAATCCCCTCTCCGAGACAAGGTCTTTCATGATGAAACATCTTTATCCAGCTATTCCCTTTCTGTCTCGGTCTCATACTTTGTCTTTAGAGAGTGAGAAACCAACCATAAGCAAGACTCACTCTGTAGCCTGTATTCCTGTTGTTCACACCTGCCGTGTTATGTGCGAGTGTAATCGGGTTCTCCGCGGCACCGAATGCACATGTGAACTATAATAACAGTTCCTGTGGCTGATGCGCTAGGGGATTCAGGCAGGTTTTAGACGGTAATTACCTCTAATGATGTTAAAAGACCTTGTTGGATGGGTTAATGTGTGAGGTTCACTGCATATTTGCATGCTTTTAAGTCTGCAGTGCAGTAAAATAACACTTATCGCATTTTGCATTCGCATCGCGTCTATTTATGCTAAATGTCCACAGGTGTGTGTACGAGAGTGCAGAGGTGGTTGGTTTAGTGCCTCTCTGTAGGGCCTAAAATATAATGCTTGATCATTCACATTTTACGATTACAGTTTTTTGAATCGTAAATCAAAAAAAATGATAACTGTGGCATCTAAAACCACTCAAAAGGTTTGGGCGGAAAACTAATACGTGCTTACAAACACCTATTTAAATATAATGGGAACGCAGGTGGGCTGAATACGTCCTTGTGTGTGTGTTTGCTGTAGGCTATGATGAACGGTTGTGTACTCAGTGGTTTGTCTGCCTTGCTCTCACACAATTATGCTAAACAGCATTTTGATTCCTTTTCTCAAAGAGGCGAGCAACTTGGCTTCGCCCACCAAAGATCCAGCAG